>CM070029.1:25056499-25123999 GCA_036247105.1 Cirrhinus mrigala
TGGAGAGCATTCCTGAAATGTTTTCCTCAAAAAACACAATTTCTTTAAGACTGAAAAAAGAAAGACATGAACATCTTGCATGACAAGGGGGGTGGGTAAATTATCTGTAAATTTTTGTTCTGGAAGTGAACTTTGAAAAGTGAACTACAGAAGTTATTGATTTCCTGGTTTTTCTTTTGTTCTTTGATTAACAGACATCACATTTGGCTGCTATTACTTTAAGAGCTGCCACTGTTGAACGTGACGCGGATCTGACAAGCATGCTTGTAGTTTGATTCGTGCTTTAATATGAAATGATACAGCACGTGCCGCCACATTGGTGAAGAGCGTGTGCTATAAACACAGTGTAACGGCTGACAGGACAGGTAAATTCGTTTTTACTGACATAAGGCCTGACAACATCTCATCTGACTGCAGTCCACTATTTTTCTACTGAAGCTCCTCGTCACCTGTACCTTTCCCACGCTCGTTTTACTAGCACCTGACGCTGAAGTGAGATTGGAGTGCACATCTGAAAAGTCCCCCGTTTGATGTGGAAAGACGTTCTGTGACTAAATGAAATACACATTTTTTGTCTGGGTTCCCCTGGTAAATTCGCATTCCAGGGGCTAAATATGACGTTATTTGGATTGCTTTAACCCGCGGACATCGCAACAAGCTTGGACAGCTGACCAATCTGAGCAGAGTAGGCTTATGGAAGGGAGGGGTTTACAGACATTATACTCAAAACTGATTGAACGAATTGTTTCGAAATCAATATACATGTATATTTTGAGAAAATTACAATGTTTTCTAACCTTAGATGCATTTAAACCTGTTGTAGAGGACTCCAACACAATATTAGGACACTTTGAAATACCATATGACCTGTTCTTTAAACTTGTTTTTTATAATGGCGCACATGACGTGAAACTGGCACACATGTGATTTCTCCAAACTCATTCCGGTCATTTAGGACTTTTTAACTCATTTAAGCGTGTGTTTACAAGGTTGCTCACCGAAACATGCTTTTGAACATACAATGACCAAAATTATAAATGCAACACTTTTGTTTTTGTCCCCATTTTTCATGAGCTAAACTCAAAGATCTAAGACTTTTTCTATGTACAAAAAAGGCCTATTTCTCTCAAATATTGTTCACAAATCTGTCTAAATCTGTGTTAGTGAGCACTTCTCCTTTGCTGAGATAGTCCATCCACCTCACAGGTGTGGCATATCAAGATGCTGATTAGACAGCATGATTATTGCACAGGTGTGCCTTAGGCTGGCCACAATAAAAGGCCACTCTAAAATGTGCAGTTTTATCACACAGCACAATGCCACAGATGTCGCAAGTTTTGAGGGAGCGTGCAGTTGGCATGCTGACTGAAGGAATGTCCACCAGAGCTGTTGCCCGTGAATTGAATGTTCATTTCTCTACCATAAGCTGTATCCAAAGGAGTTTCAGAGAATTTGGCAGTACATCCAACCGGCCTCACAACCGCAGACCACATGTAACCACACCAGCCCAGGACCTCCACATTCAGCATCTTCACCTCCAAGATCGTCTGAGACCAGCCACCCGGACAGCTGCTGCAACAATCGGTTTGCATAACCAAATAATTTCTGCACAAACTGTCAGAAACCGTCTCAGGGAAGCTCATCTGCATGCTTGTCGCCCTCATCGGGGTCTCGACCTGACTGCAGTTCGTCGTCATAACCAACAAATGCTCACATTCGATGGCATCTGGCATTTTGGAGAGGTTTTCTCTTCATGGGTGAATACCAGTTTTCACTGTACAGGGCAGATGGCAGACAGCGTGTATGGCGTCGTGTGGGTGAACGGTTTGCTGATGTCAACATTGTGGATCGAGTGGCCCATGGTGGCGGTGGGGTTATGCTATGGGCAGGCATATGTTATGAACAACGAACACAGGTGCATTTTATTGATGGCATTTTGAATGCACAGAGATACCGTGGCAAGATCCTGAGGCCCATCACCTCAAGTTGCAGCATGATAATGCACGGCCCCATTTTGCAAATATCTGTGCACAATTCCTGGAAGCTGAAAACTTCCCAGTTCTTGCATGGCCAGCATACTTACCAGACATGTCACCCATTGAGCATGTTTGGGATGCTCTGGATCGGATACTGACTGGATTTCGGACCCTCCCGGACCCCCCCAATACAGTAAAACTGCACATTTTAGAGTGGCCTTTCATTGTGGCCAGCCTAAGGCACACCTGTGCAATAATCATGCTGTCTAATCAGCATCTTGATATGCCACACCTGTGAGGTGGATGGATTATCTCGGCAAAGGAGAAGTGTTCACTAACAGATTTAGACAGATTTGTGAACAATATTTGAGAGAAATAGGCCTTTTGTATACATAGAAAAAGTCTAGAATCTTTGAGTTCAGCTCATGAAAAATGGGGGCAAAAACAAAAGATTTGCGTTTATAATTTTGGTCAGTTAATTTTGTGTTTTTGTTAGCAAAAGAGAATTTACTGCACTACTGGTGTACTGTCTGAAATGGCTTTCCAGACACTTCACTTTCAGCCAAAAATGTTCATTTTGATGAATCACTATTTTTTTCTACCTCACATGACCTGCCCCGAATTCATTTTACACGTTTATCGCTCTCTTCCTGTGGAAGTGGGTGGATCTTGGCTAGAATAAGCCGCAATGTGGCTCAGACCTTATGCTGATTCTCAAACGTTTGGCTCAGGGGGACTCAGCACCTGGCTCAAATAACAAATCACAGACCTAAATGCACATCCTCATTAATGTTTCATACTGTTTCTGAGACATTTGGTTGTGCATAATTTAACACATTTCATTGGAAATATTGTTTGCAGCTAATGCTTGAGCTTGGCAGATGGAGCTTACATCCTCACGGCCCTCTTTAACCAGCGTTTCTCTCCCATGTTTTTATACTAAACCTCACGAGGGTCACAAGGGACACCATCATCATTACGGGATGTGTCGTTTCTATTCAGATGCTGGCTGAATTTAACGGGAAAAAACAGATGAACTTTACACATAAGGCAGATTACCGTGATTTGCCGTGGAGAAAGATTACTGGCAGGAAAGATGTTAATATCTTAGGAATGCTGAGGAAATATTAGTGTATAGAAATAAGGCTGGGGAACGGGAGACAATCATTACAGCTAAAAAATACTGCTTGAAGACTGTTTTAAAAGGCATTACTAGATGTGCGCTAGACCTTTTCCCATATGTGCAGTTAATGGTTAGAGCCTAATGGATGCTTTAGGTCTTAAAGTGATGCTGGAGTATAGAGATGGTGTCAGATATAATAGATATTAGAGGGCGATGTGGACGCAGGACGGCCGCTGGTCTTGCAGTGGTCACTGTATGTAATATTAAACACTGTTCTGCTGCACATACTGTACTCCACTCGTTTATTAAAGGTATTAAAGTGCTATAGTTTCAGATTTTTTTTTCAACCAGATGCCCAGGGAGCCCCTTGGGAAAAAGAATTCTGATTAATTGTATTAAATGTACATTTGCATAATCTAATTTTAATGAAATAAATGGCCACTTAAGTGTATTAAAGAGAGTACATTTTCATGACTATGTTTCATAACACACCTAAATACACTTTGATAATGCTAAATGAATAGTTTTAAAGTACAGTACACTTTCAAACATTGTTTTAATAACATTTTGTCATCTTTAAGATGTTTTTTTTAATATTACATTTAAAGTTAATATATTTTAAATGTACTATATTAAAATGTCAATATTACAAATGTGTATTTACCAAAATATTTACATAATATGGCTGAAATATTTACATGAAGCAAACGCTTGCTTCAAAGACAACACAGATGCGGTCAAAAATGTTTAGGAAGTAAGGTAAATGGAAGCAGTGTTACATAATAACAAAACAGTAAAAAAAAAAAGCTGATTTTTTTTTTCCAGAAAAATATATATTTTCCATTTAGAGTACTGCACAAATTGTCTTGTGCAACAAATATACAAACAGTGCAAATGATTCACAAACTAAACACAAAATGAGAGAAAATATACAAGTGCAACAGAAAAAAAATGTGAAAATGATCTTTATAAACTATCTAAGAATAATTTACATACTATAACATCCAAATGGATCAATCTGACGGCTGTATTCCGTGTCGAAATAGATTTTACCAGGACAGCACAGCCACATGAAATCATAAATTCCAGTTCTTTATCTGATATGTACCGCTGTTTCCTCGTTTTTGGTTTATGTCAAAGTGCTCTGTTGTATGTTTTTCTGTGTTTTTTAAGAGAGTGCTGTCATGCAAATGTGTTATTCTTTGTTTGTTTCCATGCACGCATGATACACTTTACTTTCACTTTGAGTTTGTTCAAATTTCCAAACAAACATGCTAATAGCTTGAACCCCTAATTACCACCAAACCTGTTTCAAACCTTACCTGTATCCCACCTCAATAGCAGCAAAAGTGTTTTGCAATACAATTTGAACACAATAAGTACATTGTACTTGCTTTTTGATGTAAGTACATAGTAGTTAAAGGAACACTCCACTTTTTTTGAAAATAGGCGCATTTTCCAACTTCCCTCGAGTTAAACAGTTGAGTTTTACCGTTTTCGAATCCATTCAGCCAGTCTGGCAGTAGCACTTTTAGCATAGATCATTGAATCCGATTAGACCGTTAGCATCTCGCTCAAGAATGACCAAAGAGTTTCAATATTTTTCCTGTATAAAAATTGACTCTTCTGTAGTTGCACTGTTTACAAAGATGGACGAAAAATAAAAAGTTGCTATTTTCTAGGTCGACATGGCTAGGAACTATACTCTCATTTCATACTCTCATAATCAAGGAACTTGGGTACCATGGTGCAGCAGGCGCAATGCACCCATGGTGCGGCAGCAAAATTCCTTGATTATTACGCCATAATGAGAGTATAGTTCCTAGCTATATCGGCCTAGTAAATCACAACTTTTCATTTTCCGTCAGTCTTAGTACACGATGTAACTACAGAAGAGTCAAGTTTTAAATGGGAAAAATATCGTCATTACAGGACAATGAGCCTATTTTCAAAAAAAGTGGAGTGTTCCTTTAAGACTAACTTATATAAAGTGGGACCCAAAACTTATATTTTGATCAGTTTTGACACCTAGGAGTTGAGCTCTGCTATAAATCTGCAGTTAATTCTTATAAAAGGCAAAAGTAAAATGTGTTCTGGCACCGCCGCTCACCTTAATGTGGTCAGCCATGCTGTGGTAATTGAGTCCAGCTTTTGATCGGAACTGTTTCTGACACTGCTGACATTTGAGAGCGTCCCGCAGCTACAAGAGAAAAGACCACAGTTTATGATGTCCACCTCAAATATCATGAAATCATGGGTTATAAATGTGACATTTTATATTTGACGTACCAGTTACAATGATACAAACTGCCAACTATGTATTTTTCCCCTTGAAGCAGTCAACTAATAATGTACAAATAAAGCATTTGTAGTATTATTCCAAGCCTCAGAATATTTCCTGCCAGCCCCACACGACAACTTTGACGTAAAACCAGTTCAAATGGTTCATAATGGTAATTGATTTATTTTTTTTTTTTGGAGAATTTTGTGTGATGATGTTAATGGCACAAAAAATACACTTAACCTTTTATAATCTGCTAAAATTAAATAAAACCACAGGGATGAAGTAAACAGGATTTAATATAAAAAGCACCATTAAAAATAGTTAAAAATAGGCTAACCGAGACACGTCACAGCACTATTATTGCTCTTTTGTTGGTTTGATTGCTTCTATTGTCCTCATTTGTAAGTCGCTTTGGATAAAAGCATCTGGTAAATGATTAAATATAATGTACACTACCAGTCAAACGTTTTTGTACAGCAAGATTTTTAATACTTTCTGAAGAATCTCGTCTGCTCACCAATCCTGCATTTATTTGATCCAAAGGACATCAAAAACAGTAAAATTCTGAAATATTTTTACTGTTTTTAAAATAACTGTTGTCCATTTGAACATTTTTTAAAATGTAATTTATTCCTGTGATTTCAAAGCTAAATTCTTAGCATCATTACTCCAGTCACATGATCCTTCAGAAATCATTCTAATATTCTGATTTGCTGCTCAACATTTATAATTTTTAGGTTTCTTTGATGAATAGAAAGTTCAGAAGAACAGCATTTATCTGAAATAGAAATCTTTTGTAACATTATAAATGTCTTTATCATCGCTTTTGATTAATTCAAAGTATCCTTGCTAAATAAAAGTATTAATTTCTATAATTTAATAAGCTGAATGAATGGTATAGTTGAATGGTACAATGTTACAAAATCTTTTTTATTTCAAATAAATGCTGATCTTTGGATCTTTCTATCATCAAAAAATTGAAAATTTACTGTTTTAAACACTGATAATAATTCTAATAATAATAAATGTTCCTTGAACAGCAAATCAGCATATTAGAATGATTTCTGAAGGATCATGTGACACTGAAGACTGGAGTAATGATGCTGAAAATTCAGCTTTGAAATCACAGAAATAAATAACATTTTAAAATATATTCAAATAGAAAGCAGTTATTTTAAATAGTAAAAATATTTCACAATTTTACTGCTTTTTCTGTATTTTGGATCAAATAAATGCAGGCTTGGTGACTTTTTTAAAAAACATTAAAAATCTTACTGTTCAAAAACTTTTGACTGGAAGTGTAAATGTAAATAAAAAATATTTATTTTAAAATCATGTGTACAGATGTAAATTATGTAAACAAAATCAATGTTCTATGGCCTATTCACTTAAAATATTTACCACAAAACAAACTTCTTCATCCAGCAAGAAGGAGGCATTTCTATTGTTTCTCCTGTCAGTCTATTTTGTTCTTTATTTTGTAAAAATTAACTTGCTAATCAACAATAATCAATAAGATCTGGGTCATGTGTTTGGTAACAGCATTCCAGACAGTTGTGAAACATGCATTCCTATTCAGTTCATGTTAGCGACAAAAGTCATCTGATGACAAAGCATCCAATTATCTGCTTTGAAGAGAAATCTGTATTCTCAGATGGATTGTATTTTGTGAAAATCTGAAACATTCACTTTATAGGTGTATTAAACATTTTACAATAAGTTTTGTTCCATGTAAACACTTTAGGGTGAAAATCAGAGGACAATTTCTAAAAGAAGTTTTTGAAAGAAGTCTCTTATGCTCACAAAGCCTGCATTCATTAGATTAAAAATACAGTAAAAACTGAGATTTTATTACAATTTAAAATAGCAGTTTTCTACGTGAATGTATTTTAAAATGTAATTTATTTCTGTGATGCAAAGCTGAATTTTCAGCATCATTACTCCAGTCTTCAGTGTCACATGATTCTTCAGAAACCTAATATGCTAAATTTGCTGCTCAAGAAACATTTCCAATTATTATCAATGCTGAACACAGTTGTGCAGCTTCTTTTATAGCATAAATGTCCTGACTGGCACTTTTGATCAATTTAATGCATCCTTGCTGAATAAAAGCATTAATTTCTGCCTTTACAATAACACAGATGACAAAAATAAGGTCAATGATTATCATTTTAATACTTTTCCTTTGCCATAATACGTCTTCTCCCTTAATGGCCATCACAGCCATCATTGATTTCACACACGGCTGAGGAAGAGGCCAGAGAAACTACAATTACTCGTGACCCCGCAATAACGCAGCCGATCGATTCCCCCTTTAATAGACATGTCATCATTTTTATAGAGTTGTGCTATACATTGGGCTGCCACTAAAAGACTCTACTCCAGATGCACACTGGGTAGGGCCACTCACAGACGCCCAATCAATAAAGTGCCCCTAATGGCTCCCTCTGGCCCCCTGCGCGAGGTCCTGAGAGAGAGGTGTCTAATTGCATGCCTGAAACATTCTCCTCTCCGCTTTCTCTGCGGTTTGGTTGTATAAACAACAGAGGGAGAGTCATACTTTAAAGGTTTGATTCCCTCTCTTTCATTCTATCATTCTTTGAGCTTGAATCACGAAATGCAAGTGGAACAAATTTCTGTGTAAATCGCTCATAAATCCTTTGTTACATAAACCGTCCCAATGAATTGAGTGTGACAATTTATGTAAGAATGTTTTTAGATACGATTTACAGTCAGAAATTCTTTTTGCTTGAGTTTTTGAATAAAGCTTTGTCCTTCTTCATATGGAAGAGCTTGAGCACATCTGCCACATTACATTTGATGTGTTTAGAAAACTGAGACAGATGTTGTCTTCTTCGGAGAAGCGCGGTTGTACGAAAGGTCCAATCCACCTAAGTCCACACGGAAAGTTTAGGTTACCAATAACTGAGGAACAAGACCTTCAGCTAGAAGCTAGAAGAATTAGTGTAGATTCCTCATGTTTCCAATGCAAACGTCACTCACAGCAGTGCCTGACTAGATTATGAATAATTAGTTAGATTTCATCGTTCATCTATTGGCGTCAACATCTTAAGAACGGTTCTCAAACACGTTTATCAAACAGGGACCAATGTGTTTGATTCAAAGGCAAAATAAGTCAGTCTGCCTGACAAACAAACAGTCTCAACGCAAACTCTATTGGTTGGGCTTGTCGGGATGTCCAAAGAAACCTAACCTTTCATAATCTAACTAATCCTTTAAATTGGGAATGTTAAGAGTAATCTTTTAAAATATAATGTTAAGTCTGTGGTTTGTGCTGTAATAATGACAATACTGTGTTTCAGAGTGACCCCTGACCTTCTGACAGATCTCCATGTGCTTCTTAAGTCCGTGGACGGTCTTGCGTGTGACGACAGAGCAGGTGGGACAGACCACTTCCCCTCTCTCAGAGATGGTGTTCTGCCACTGGGCTTCAGCAGGGGGAACTGAGACAGAGAGATAAAGCATTTAATTAAGATTACGTTAAAGTCATTTACACCAACGTTTAAAAGTTTGGGTTTGGTAAGATTTTGGTTGGTAATGTTTTTGAAAGTCTCTTAGGCCCACTAGGACTGCATTTATTTTATTAAAAACAAACAAACAAACAATATCAATAGTAGGGCTGCCCCTTGTAGTCAACTAATGTTAGTCGACGAGAAGAGGCTTGGTCAACCAAAATTTTATTAGTTGCTTACCCACATGGAAAGAACCTATATGAGGATATATGCGCATATATGAAACCTATATGCAGTATATATGCACATATATGATAATATATATGCTGCATATATGCGTATATATGCCACATATAGGCAAAATTGAGGTGCATGTATGTGCATATACAGGCCATATAGGTCTCCTGTATTGCTTCTTTATATCCACAAAAAAGCCCTATATGTACATACAAGATATGTCTCCTATATAGCTCATGGCAGGATCTGGTCATTTTAGCTCATATCTCACTTTGGCAACTGTCATACATGATGCCTAGCTCATATAACTAAGGCAATAACTAAGAACTAACTAAAAAAAAACAAAAAAAAAAAAAAAACTTATGTGCGAACATGTGAAATTGGTATCACATGTAATTGGCATGTTATGTAATTTAACTATGGCAAATAAGTGAGAGAAGATGGAAAGCTATGTCTACACGTATTCCTGAAACATTTACAAGGTCAATTCTTTCTTGTATGAAAATAGTGGAAAAGAAGGAAATGTCCCACACGGAAATAACCTATATAAACATATATATATATATTTTTTTTAATATAGGTTTTGATATAGGTTTTTAATATATGTGACATATATAAAATTGGCCGTTTTCCTATATTATATGTACATATATGTACACATATATGTGCATATATGTACATATATGTTTATATAGGTTATTTCCATGTGGGTAGTCCCTGAAAAAAAATTCCACAGGAAGTGGTGAAGTCACACAGTCCGTGACGGACAGATCGCTAATGGCTGGTCTATGTGGTAATATATTACATCCGACAGGACAAGCGCTCACCTATCATTCATTGACCTCAAATATGACTTTTCATCTGAAAGATGTATGTAGTAGCAACTTTACATGGCCACTCAATCTAAGGTTAACCTAGGCAAATGTGCACTATTCAAGTGCGTGTGTGGAGTGTGGAAGCTGAATAGTAGCACTCTTACTGCATGACAGAATGAGGCGCCAGTGCGCTCACTTGCACTTAAAATACTCCCTCATTTTTGCTCATACAGATAAAAGTAATACATCTTTTAAATCTGCAAAGACTGTTTATTTGTGTGCACGCACAATAACAATGAAACGTTGCACTTCTGTAAAATAATGAAAGCAATCAGGATGCGCTTTCTGCCATCTTGGTCTCTGTGAACTTGAGCGTGAAACTTCAAAACTCATGTCTTACTTGCCTTACAGGCATGAAAAATATTCTATAGAGAGCAAAATGTCTTCTTTTAAATTAACCATATAGAAAACAAATATTCTCAGATGTATGAAACATGCATAAAGGCACATTGCTACTGTGGAGATGACGAATCAGTTTTGCTGACTTCATCTCTTTAGCCGAAAACAAAGAAAAGCACTAATTTATCAATAAATTATTAAAATGTAAATGCAGTCTACTTGCTGTTTTTCCCTGACACATTCATAATATCTGCCAGTGCGCTGTGGCAAGCTTTTTTTTGCATGCGCTTGAGCGCTGATTAGGCTATGTAGACAATTAAAGGCTCATTATTATGATTTATATGGTTTATTAATAAATGTGCGACTAATAGTCGACTAATGCTTAAAATAAATGACTACTGGTCGACCAGAAAAATCTTTAGTCGAGGGCAGCCCTAAAAAAATAGTAATATTTTGAAATATTTTTATTACTTTAAAGAACTGTTTTCACTATTAATTTGTTTTAAAATGCTGTTTATTCCTGTGATACAAAGCTGAATTTTCAGCATCATCACCCCTGTCATTAGTGTGATCCTATTATTATCAATGCTGAAAAAAAAAAACAGTTTTTGCTTTACGGTTTGTGGAAACCATGATACATTTTTTTCAGGATTCTTTGATGAATAGAAAGTTAAAGGAACCACATATTTGGGGGGGGGGGCAAGATGGCAGGGAGTAACAGCGGTTTTCACGAGCTCCAGCTCCAATCAGCCAATTACTTAAATTTTTCATTTATGTAGAACGCAACCCCACGGCTTTGGTTATGCGATCGTAGTATTATGTCTTTGGAATCTTTTTGGCCACAATCTTTTTCGAAAATGCCTCGTACTGCAAAGAAAACTGAAAAGAAAGACTCTTCCCCGACCGCGCCACATGATTCTCCGGAACATTGTGAGGGTGAAGCTAGCGACGATTTTGAGTTAAGTCCGGCCATGGCGAAGGCGTTTCAACATATGACGGAAACGATTTCGAAAACAATAGATGCCAAACTCGACCCTCTAGCCGAGGTTGTACATATTCACTCTCAACAACTGGAGAATTGCAAGGCTCGGCTGGATGAGGCCGAACGAAGAATCGCCTCAGCGGAGGAGTTAGCTGAGAGTATGCAAGCCCATGTTCTAACCCTTGAAAGTCAAGTTGCATCACTTACTGAACACCTAGACGATTTAGAGAACAGAGGACGACGCAAAAATATTCGCATTCTCGGCTTACCAGAGGGGACAGAAGGCTCTAACACGGTGCCATTTCTACCAAAATGGATCCCGGAGTTTCTTCATTTGCAGACGAAAGGAGGCTACATCAAGATTGAAAGGGCTCACCGCACTCTAGCGCCCAGACCAGGTGTCAAGGAGAGGCCCAGGCCGATGGTGGTGCGCATGCACAACTTCGGAGATAAACAGAGGATTCTTGATGCAAGTAGAAAGTTGTCCATGGATGGAAATCTGCGGTTTGAGAACAGCAAGATATCTTTCTATCAAGATTTCTCCGCTGCGGTGCTCCGAAAGCGCAAGGAATTCGATTCGGTTAAACATCACTTGCAGGAGATCGGAGCTCGATACGCAATGTTATACCCAGCTAAACTGAGAGTAACGATTGGGAATACCTCCAAGGTCCTCGGTACACCTGCAGCGGTCTCAGAATTTTTTTTCAGAGAAGGAGCAGCATGTACGACCTGCTGCAATTGAAAGATCTCCTCCGGACAACTCCGCGATTGAATCTTGAATAACGGGCTATTCAAACTAAGCCTTGTGGTGCCTTTTTGGCGCTGAAGTGAGAATGGAGTGTGTTTCTTTCCCTCTTTCATTCGATTTGCGTTTCCTATAGTTTTGCTGAGCGGGGCGGACGATGTGGGTATGCTTGTTTACTTCTTGGGTCTTCCAGTTGGACAATTGCGGAACAAATTCAACAGACGTTTATTTGACATTCTAGCCTTTGCTGCCAGAAAAAATATATTGTTAACTTGGATCAGTGACAAACCCCCATCTTTGAAAGGATGGCACAAGATTATTAAGGAAATGAACCCCTTAGAATTTTTAACTTGTCTTATTCATATGTCTACTGAAGCTTTTCCTCAAGTTTGGACTCCATACTTGGATTATATTGATGTCTCGTTAAGCAATATTTTGAGTTTTGGTATGCAATAATGCACCCTTTTCTTTTTTTTTTTTCTTTTTCTTCTTTTCTTTTCTCTTCTTTTCACTAGCATTGTAAAAGATGGGCATTGTTTGTTTGTTGTATGTTGTTTGTTGAAATGTTCATAAAAAGATGCAATAAAAAAAAAAAAAAAAAGAACCACATATTTTGCAACATTATTATTCACTCTACTGACACTTTTGATCAGTTTTCTGACTTAAAGTATGGTGACATTATATGGTGACATTAAATAAATAAATAACTTATTGACATCAATTGTCAAACAGTAGAGTAAATTTCTATATTATATATATATATATATATATATATATTAATCATTTCATATGTATTAATGGGATAGTTCACCCAAAAATGAAAATGACCTCATGATTTACTCATCCTCAAGCTATTCTAGGTGTATATGACTTCATATTTCAGACAAATACAATTATATTAAAAGAATGTCCTGGCTCTTCCAAGCTTTATAATTGCAGTGAATGGCTGTTGAGATTTTAAAAGTCCAATAAAGTGCATCCATCCATCATAAAAAAAAGTCCACACAGCTCCGGGGGTTAATAAAGGGGCTTATAAAACTTTATGAACTGTAATCTCTAGCTTCTGCTAACTGTCATACAGTACGCGTGTTCATGTCAGAGTGGCGTTTCAGTGGACTGATGCAGGACGTAGGCGTAGCGTAAGCTCTAGTGAGAACTGACAAACATGGAAGTGCAGAGGAGAGAGCAAAACAAAACACAGGTCACAAATTTGAAGTACAAAAAGGATTTGTAAAGAAAAATGTCATTGTATTCGAAGAAAGTCATATACACCTAGGATGGCTTGAAGGTGAGTAAATCATGGGGTCATTTTCATTTTTGGGTGAACTATCCCTTTAAATTAATTTTTTTGCTTTTACATTTATTTTACAATAGAATTGTTTACTCGATTTGTACTATTATTAGAACTGTTTTGTACTTTTTGTACTATTTTGCACTATTTGTACTATTTTGCTTTATTTGCTTTGGCAGTACAAATGTACTTGACGCTCTTATCATGCAAACATGCAGAGAGAGCAGAGAGAGAGAGACCTGAACTAATAACAGCAGTTTCTTTTCTGGTGGGAGCTTGAACCGACTGCTTCCTCTGGGACTCCTCAGTGAACAGAGCCCCTTCCGCCCTCTTCATCCGACCTGCTTTCAACTTCTCCTCCACCTTATTCATTCCTGTACAACACATAACAAATTACATTCAGGAGAAGCAGAGACCTCAAAAGACACAAAAATAAAAGTTTGTTTAAAAAAGAACAAACAAAAAAGAAATGAGGAAGTAAAAACTCTCAAACTCTCCTGGCGCTCAAAGAGACTTATGTGTTGTAGTCTGTTGTGGTGCAGTGTTTCTTGAACATGTACCATTATAACTTCAACAGGAAATGAAACACTTCTAGAACAGACCTATAGACCCTCCTATTAGCACCAACAGGGTTAATTACTATCAAAGAATGTACGGTTGATAATTATAAACATACAGTGGCAAAAATGCCACCGAAATCTCAAGGAGTATTTATTGAATGGAGGCCAGGACTAAATTCTGAAAGTCAAAGTCACTTTTGATATAACACTGACAACAAACACCACTGTGAGGCAGTCAGTGATGAAGAAAAATGGGTCATGGCAATCCAGTAGGTCACTAAAGAGAGACTTGCTGTACTTTAGTTCCCTTCATGTAAGAGTTTGGCTGCATACAGAATAAGAAATTAATGTATTAATTAATGTAACCAAAATTGACACTAAAAGTAGCAAAAAAAAAAAAAAAAGAGTTAAAATAAGTGCAAATAATCCCTTTAAAACGAACACTTTTATCCATTTTTTAACATTAGTTAACATGAATTAACAATGAAAAATACTTCTAAAGCGTTTATTAATCATCATCATGTCAATTTCAACATTTATTAATACAGTCATGGCCAAAAATATCGGCACCCTTGCAATTCTGACAGAAAATGCAACCCTTCTCTCTGAAAATTGTTGCAGTTGCAAATGTTTTGGTACTCACATGTTTATTTTTTTATTTATTTTTAGTTTGCATTGGAACAACACAAAAAAACAGAGAAGAAAAGTCAAATCTAATACAATTCCACACAGAACCCAAAAAATGCACTGGACAAAATTAATGGCACCCTTAACTCAATATTTGGTAGCACCCCTCTGGAAAAAATAACTGAAATAAATCACTTCCTGTAACCATGAATGAGTTTCTCACACCTCTCTACTGGAATTTTGGACCACTCTTCTTTTGCAAACTGCTCCAGGTCATTCAGATTTGAAGGATGCCTTCTCCTAACTGCTGTTTTGAGATCTCTCCACAGGTGTTCTGTGGGATTCAGATCTGGATTCATTGCTGGCCATTTCTGAACTTTCCAGCGCTTTGTTTGTAACCATTTCTGAGTGCTTTTTGAAGTGTTTCGGGTCATTGTCCTGCTGGAAGACCCATGACCTCTGGTGGAGACGCAGCTTTCTGACACTGGCCACTACGTTGCACCCCAAAATTCTCTGGTAATCATCAGATTTCATGATATCGTTCACACAGTCAAGGCATCCAGTGCCAGAAGCAGCAAAGCAACCCCAAAACATCTTTGAACCTCCGCCATGTTTGACTGTAGGGACTGTGTTCTTTTCTTTGAAGGCCTCATTTCTTTTTCTGTAAACGGTGCCATGATGTCCTTTACCAAAAAGCTTTACTTTTGTCTCACCTGTCCACAGTACGTTCTCCCAGAGGGACTGTGGTTTTGTCACATAAGTTTTGGCAAAGTCCAGTCTTGCTTTTTATGCCTTTGTGTCAGCAGTGGTGTCCTCCTGGGTCTCCTACCATAGCATCCCTTTTTGAGGGATATTGCGAGCTGACACCGTTGTACTGTTTCTGCAGATCAGCTTGAATTTGTTTGGAAGTTAATGAGGGTTTTTTATCCACCATTCGAATAATCCTTCGTTGTAAATTTTCAATAATTTTGCTCTTCCGTCCACGTCCAGGCAGGTGAGCTACAGTGCCATGGGCTGTAAACCACTTGATGATATTGCGCACAGTGGACACAGGAACATTATGATCTCTGGAGATGGACTTGTAGCCTTGAGATTGTCCATGTTTTTCCACATTTTTTTCTATCAAATCCACACACAACTTTTTACACTTCTTTCTTTTCTCCATGCTCAGTGTGACACACAACACAAAGGTTGACTCAACTTTTTTCCCATTTTATTCTGGTTGCAAGTATATTACTATATTGCCCACAGGTATGTCTAAATACAAATTACAGGAGCATCACATGCTTGAAAAGCAGTTATTTCTTACAATTTTGACAAGGTGCCAATAATTTTGTCCAGTCCATTTTTGAGTTCTGTGTGAAATTTGATCAAGTTTGACTTTTCTTCACTGTTTTTTGTTGCAGTGCAAACAAAAACAATAAGCATGTGAATACCAAAACATTTGCAACTGGTCAGCTTTCTGAGAGAAGTGTTGCATTTTCTGACAGAAATGTAAGGGTGCCGATATTTTTGGCCATGACTGTACATTATACATTTTATATATTTTAATTACATTAAAAGCAGGCTGTATCCTTTAATATTAGTTTATGGATCTAAGCTAACGTAATTAACAGTAGTGTTTTTATTACAATTAATAAATACTATATCAAATGCATTGCTCATTGTTAGTTAATGCATTAACTAATGTTCACTAACAGAACTTTTCTGTAAAATATTACTTGTTGTTCATTATTGTAGATCTAGAAGAGTGACAAAAATCAGGTAAGATATGGGTTTAGAACCTGAAAACAGTCCATGGAGAATTTCCTCATTTTTGAGACAGACGATGGACTGGTTCAATACCAAAACCCTTAAAAATGTAGAAATTCAGAAGAAGTTCTGCAAGGCATGTCACAGAGTATGGTCTGATTTAAACATTTATCATCATTGTACAGTCCCATTGGGCCTTCTGGTGCAGCTGCACTTCTGGGCTCAGTGGGCCCTAAGATGCAGTTCCACCTCTGGACTCAGTAGGCCTTGTAGTGCAGCTCCACCTCTGGATTTAATGGGTTGCATTTCTATGCTCTGTAAACAGTGTGTTTACTATTTAGTAATTTACCAATACTGTTATTAAATATTTACAGATTTTCTTTTATTTGATGTTGATTTGTTCGGTTATAATTGCCATGCTGCTTCACTGACTGATTCAGTTTTATACATATGGACGACACACTGTGTTTTTTTTATGCCAGTCCACAGAGAACTTCTTTACTTTTGAGACAGAAGATGGACTGGTTCAATATCAAAACCCTTAAAAATTTAGAAATTCTAAAAAAGTCCCGCAAGGCATGTCACAGAGCATGGTCTGATTTATCATGATTGTACAGTCCCGTTCGCTTTTCTGGCACAGCTGCACTTCTGGGCTCACAGGGCCCCAAGATGCAGCTCCACTTCTTGACTCAGTGGCCCTTGTGGTGCGGCTCCACCTCTGGACTCAGTTGGTTGCATATCTATGCTTTTTGTGTCCCAACAGTATGTTTACAATTTAGTCATTTATCAATATTGTTATTAAATATTTTCAGATTTTCTATTTGATGTTGATTTGTTCCATTTTAACTGCCATGCTACTTCACCGACTAATTTAGTTTTATACATATGGATGGCGCACTGTTTATTTTTATGTCTACAAAAATGTGCCCTAATAAATCCCTCTCAAAATCAAATCCAGAGGGCAAATATTGTCCCTTAATAAAAAATTTAATTTACTGGCTGGAAGAACAGATGTGCGGATAGGAAGAAAGAGTTTACTAACTCACTGTGGGGACAAAAATGAAAACAGCTTCATAAAGGGACAAAACAATCCTATTCACATATAAAACGCAAAAAATTAAAGGGTTAAAATTAGTCTTTAACAATAATAATACACTTTCAGAAGTCATGGGAGGTGATATAAAAACATATATTAGCGTGTGTTTGTGCTACCTTTCAAACCGAATGTTCCTGAAATAGACGGCTGCTCCCCGGTGAACTTCTTTGGAGTTTTCTGCTTCCTCCCTGGCTCAAATGGAGAAGAACAACAACAAGAGGTCAAACATCTCAATAACATGGCATAGAGCTGTATTCATGCTTGCTCTATGACAACATGCAGTGCTAAACAACAATGCTCATGAGCTTCTGCTGTAAGTTACAGTCTCATTATTGATGCTTAAACTTCAGCACACCTGCTGTTTTTGCACATGCTGCGGTTCCTCAGGTGGAGAAACTAACACAGCTTCATGAACCAGTCATGGGAGCTGAGAGAAGATATGTTACGTGTCTCTGTATGTGTGTATGAGTTTGCATAGTCTTTGATTGTCAGCTTATGTCACACAAACACAGCTGCTCCAGCGCATTTTTCCTGACATTTTAGACATCGACACACACACATACACACACGCTGTCCTCGCCCCTGGCTCTGGCGTGGAACAACAAACGAAGGGATCGTGTACCCAAACAAAAGGCCATAAATAGCGGACTCACAGCACGAGCCACGCCGACATCTCGACACGCTGCATCTCTGCCAGGCAGAGACAGAGACAGCAGCCGCCACCAGCTACCAGAGAGACTTAATGACCAGGAGCTCTCAGACGGATCCAACACAGAGAACTTACACACTGCTGCTTAAAGGGCCAGGCAACCATTTCCTACTAAAATCAATGAGGGCGTTCTGGGATGTTATAGCAATTTTAAGAACCCTGGACACTTTAGTACAGAAAGTAAAGGGAACTATGACTTTCCTTTTGAGGTGGAACTACTTTTCTAGACAACGGACCTCTGGTTATGCATTATTAACATGACATTTTGCAGCATCACCCAAAGGCAAGTTGCTCAGAGTGAAACTGCATTTAGGAGTAAAATAATCACTTGTGCAAATGTGAAAAATTATTCGGGCACACTGGTGTGAATGACTTCTAACATCCAGTTCTATCAAATGAATGGCAATTCGACTACTTGAAATCTGAACAGTAGATCAATTCCTACATTTTTCCACTAATGTCCATATTTTACTCTAAAAAAACTAAATAAACAAATGAATAAAATATTTCTGAACTAATATTTATGTATTTAAATGTATAATTTTATTTTTGCACATATAACTTTAAATGTATTGTTTTTTACAATTATTACTTAATATTTATTTTTAAATTATTTAAAAAACATTATTTATTATACATTTATACACATACACAGCATAGATTTTTTGTTAACACTTTACAATAAGATTCTATTATTTAATGTTAGTTATCAACGAACATGAACGAACAATGAACAAAACATTTATTACACTATTTATTAATCTTTGTTCATGTCAGTTAATGAAAATACAGTCGTTCATAATGTTAACGAACACAACTTGTGATTTTAACGCATTAGTAAATGCTGAAATTAACATGAACTAAGATTTATAAATGCTGTAGAAGTATTGTTCAACCAATGTAGAACTAATGTTAACTAATGAACCTTATTGGAAAGTATTACTGATTGTTTTTGTAAAGAACTTAAAAAAAATGTAACTTTTTGTCTGCATTTTTACTGGCAAGAACACAAAACAATTATAAAATATAAACTGTTATACTGAATTTAAATTTGTAATTTTATATTTACATATATTTAATATTTTTATAAATAATAAATATAAATAATTGTAAAAATTCTTTATGTACACAATAATGGAATTTTTTTTGTAAAGAATAAAAAATATATATATATATTTTTAACCATATTTTAACTGGAAACAACACACACACACACACACACATACAAAAAATAATAATAATAAAAAAAACTATTTCAAATTTTATTTAAATGTATAATCTTTTCATTATTTACATGTATATTTGTACATATATTAATTTTACATGTATTATTTAATATTTATTTTTAAATAATTTAAAAAAACAGTATTTATTACAAAGAATGTTAAATTAAATTTCAATTTCAAATTTTATTTACATTAATAATTTTTTTATTTACATATATAATTGTACATATATTAATTTTACATGTATTATTTAATATTTATTTTTAAATAATTTAAAAATAGTATTTATTATAAAAAATGTTACATTTAAATTTTAAGTTGTATTTACATTTATAATCTTTTATTTACATGTATAATTGTACGTATATTAATTTTACATGTATTATTTAATATTTATTTTAAAATAATTTAAAAATATATAATTATAAAAATGTTAAATTAAATTTACATTTCAAATTTTATTTACATTTATAATCTTATATTTACATGTATAATTGTACATGTATTCAATTTTACATGCATTTTTAATGTTTATTTTAAAATAACCAAAAAAAAAAAAAAAACATTATTTATTATACATTGTTACAAATACATAGTAAATAGTATTTCTTTGTTAAAAAAAAATAAAAACTTAACTTTTGATTATCAAAAAGCAATTTAAACTTTACAAAGATTTGCAGTAAATTATAAGGTAAATAAAGGCACCTGCTGGAAAATGATGATGTAAATAGACATGAAAAAACGTTTATAATATTTTTAATATTATATTATATAATATTTTTTTGTTATTTGTTTGTAATGCAAGATGCTCCCAAATCACAAATCACCATGCATGACAAAACAATTTCCACTTGTCTTTTTACCTAGTTGAAGAGTTAAAAAACCCTGACAAGCAGAATTCACGTTTACACAGCCTAGAAATGACACCATGTACACCAGCCCTAAAGTCTCTCACACCAGCCAAACTTACCATACTGAGGTTGGTACCATTATACTGAATGATTAGCATATTCATGTGTATAGTATTGCATATGGTATGTGCATAGTATTGCATAGTATTGTGTATACTATTGCATATGGTATTCATCATGGTACTACCATGGACAGGTGTTTCAGAAGCTGCCATGTGCAGCATTAATCTCAGTGTGTAGCATTCTTACTGTGCTTCATTCTCTCAGGGTCCTCCTCGGGGAAGGGTGGGGGTAAACTGCCTCCCTCGCTCTCACTGCCCCCAGCGTCTACGGACGTGCCCTGCTGCTGTTTCCTGTCCGGCCTCTGGGGGGCGCACTCCCCATTCTGTGAGGGCTGAGACACCTCCTGGGTCTTCTTCACCTTGAAAAATACGGGTGATGGAGGGCTGTTCTCCATGGGCCTGAGAGGGAGCGCAGGGAACACAGGCTATTAAAGTCAATCCTCAGAGGACTGGCGCTATAGTAACACAAGAGGACTTCAGCTGGAATCTAATGATGGCAGTGTGGAAAACAAGTCATGTCCTGAAGCAATTTTTGTTGTGTGTGACTAAACTCAGAAAAATCTAATTCAAAACTGCTCCAGAAATTCATCAAGTGGCAAGATGGTCAGGAAAAGGATACTGAGCTTTCACACCTTTTTTTGGCATTTCCCTTCACTGGGCTTTTCTGCTGTTTGGGTTCGGACTTGGAATCGGATTTGGTATCCAAGGTGACCCCGGGCTTGGTCTCCACGGTGACCCTTTCTGGGTGGTTCCACAGCTTGTGCTTCTGAAGACGCACCTTGGTGGCAAACACAGCCTCACAGTACGGGCATCTGTGACTCAGCTTCTCTGCTATGGTTGCCTGAACGCCAAAAAGAAACATGCATACAAAACAAGGTCAAGTTCTATAGGTCTCAGATCCAAGCAAAAATGATAGTTGGTCTTTCCAAAGTTTTATCTGACTTGATGTTACAGCTGATGGCAGCTTTACTTAAGCATATTATTACTAAAATAGGTATGGGTCAATATGGCTGACTAGGTTTTGACTAGTTTTTATATTATATTACACTTTATTATATGTAGTGGTGTCAAAATTAGTGCATTAATGCAGGTGATTAATTCTTTTTTATTTTAACGTGTTAAAAATATTTAACGCAAGTAATGCAGGGGCGGGGCTAGGTTTGGCCACACCACCCACAACCACTGAAGAATTGCATTTATTTAGACGCAGAATGTAATAACGAGGACATCAAATGGGAGAATTTTCAGACGCGCACTCCAACGTCACCTCAGCGCCAGGCGCGAGTCAAACGAGCGCTGAAATGGTCCTAATATCCTAATAACCAGCTGCTGTGATGTCTGTTAATCAAAGAACAAAATTAAAAAAGAGGAAATCAATAACTTCTGTAGTTTTAAGCCTTATCTTTTATTTAATTTAGATTTTAGTGTTTGATAACATTATTAAATTTGGCTATATTTTCTTGCTGAAGGGCACAGGTAGCTATATGACCGTTATTATAATGGGTTTATGTGAAGGTTGTTTTAAGTTCACTTAAATTACAAGTCTAATAAATGTTAAATTGAAGTCAGTGGTTAAATATTAGGAAGAAACTCAGAGACATCAGTTGGTATCAATGATACTTGCCTTCAGTCATAAAAAAAGATGTCATTAAACAAATATCAAAAATATACTTCCTTTATGTTGTTTCTACATTAATTTGAAGATTGAATGTGAAATTATTGCAATATAATAGTATAATCAAAAATTGTAAAGTTAGGTTGGATTAATCGCGATTAATCACGATTAATTTCAGAAAAAAATGTGTGATTAATTAGCTAATTTTTTTAATCGATTGACACCACTAATTATATTATGTTATATTATATTATATTATGTTATATTATATTATAGTATAGTATAGTATAGTATATTATGCATCAAAAGTGACAGAAAGTACATTTATAATGTTATATAATATTATATAAATGATTTTATACTTTCTAGTTATCAAAGAATCTTTAAAAAAATGACAAATACACACACCCACAACAGTTCTTCTTTCTGGTTCTCTGTCTCTGATTGGCTAAGCCTTTTCCAGCGGTGCAATATTCTAGTGATAGCAAAACTCTAACCTTTTCACCATTCACACTCCGCTTGCAGTATTTCTGACAGTGAGCGTTATGGCGGACATCCAAATCCACTATAATTGTATAGATAATACTGTTTTTGTGACACGGAATGTAGTTTTGAGAGTTGTTTAGGTGAGAATGCACCTGCTCAAGAATCCACCAAGAGCAACCTCGGTCACATCTTCTGGAATTTGCCACTGGCATTGAGCTGTGAGATAGAATTTGAGTCTTTGGTCTCGTTAATCTGTTATTTGTTCCAGAGCAAATAGTTTTGGCTGAGGGCAAAATCTCATAACATCACATTTAATGTAACTTTAATGCTGCATATCAGAGCACAGCCTTTGTACTTTTGACTGATTTGCTTAGCAACTTTTATGATGGCTGTTAAAAATAAAAATAGTAATAGTAGTATTTAATAATAGTATTTAGTATTGAGAAATGGTGTGCGTGTTGATGATGGTGATTTTAGTTACATTATTCCACCATTAGATGGTGACAAGAGACTGTTTTTATGAGTGAGTTCGCAGTAAAGACTTTTAATTGAAAGAGACTGAAACAGGGTTGTAAACAAGGAAGTTATTTTTACTTTCAACAACACCTTGTAAGACGCAGCCAACAAATGCACTGAGCAGCACTGTCATCGGAAATCACCCTTAACAGATGAAAGGATATTATGACAAAGATATCGCTTTCCTCAGCGGACATTCAAACTAGAGTATGTGAGTGGAGCGGTGTGATTTTGACAGGAGCGAGGAACGGATTTTTTAAATGTCAGAGCGTTGTGGTTTTCACTCACTCCAAGAGCGCTCCACTACTGCTCCATCACGAGTACAATTCATGCCAACGGCCCATAATATAACTGCATATTTAGCAAGAATTCACATGTTAAACATATTTAGTTAGCTTGATACAAATGGATCACTAGTTTGTACACTAGTGTTCCAATAAGCCACGAAAATACTCTCTTTGTATGCTATTTATTTTATTTTATTATAATATATGTTATGTGATATTTCAAAAAATACTGAAATACTTTAGCTGTAAATTTCCTCGGAGCAAAGGCGGAGCAGTGTTCCTGATAAGTTGAGTGAGGAGCGGAAAATTGTGAACCCGGAGCGGAGTGATTATTGAATGCTTTGAGCGTGGAGGGGAAATTGTTGCCGCTCCACTCCGCTCACATACTCTGATTTTAAACTAATGTTTTATTGTGAATATGAGATTGAGCTGAAGAATGAATGCTGTATCAGATGCAAGTAATCACACTCGCTCAGTCCATCTCTCTCTCATAGTACTCTACATAATACAGTGAGCTTTTAATACAGTAATAGAAAAAACGTTTAATGAAGCAAATCAATGTTCCTTCGTTACTAGTTCTAAAGTGAAGTTTTTCAAATTAGTAACAGAGGCTTGGGCTCAGCTTTTAAACTGTCAAACTGAGATTTGAATCCATGGTGGATAGAAGTAGTTCACACAAAGGAGGGTTTTTAAAGACACACTATTGTTGTTTCTTATGTATTTATACACTTGTGCCATCGAACTGTTAAATAAATACAACATCGCACTCATAGATGTGCGCTGTGGTGGCCTGAGCCCTCGTGCCTAGTTTTTAGCATGTTGTGCTTAGAACTGAAGTTGCTCCTTTGAATT
The DNA here is from genome assembly GCA_036247105.1 of Cirrhinus mrigala. NCBI lineage: Eukaryota > Metazoa > Chordata > Actinopteri > Cypriniformes > Cyprinidae > Cirrhinus > Cirrhinus mrigala. The sequence goes on from CM070029.1 coordinate 25,080,524, forward strand.
CATTCCATTTAACACTAAAATACCACTTGACAAATTTGCTAATGTCAAGGAATTTCAAAACAATAACTGTTAGACCTCAAACTGTCTGGCAGATGTGATTCTAAACCAAGCTTTATTTTACAGGGCTTCTTAAAACTTTGAGTTGAGTTCAAATAACCCACTGACTGTCTGATTTGAAATGAATGTAGTTTTGTACATCCCGATTAAAAATTGCATTCGTATGTAACGTAGTCTGGATTTCAGTTTTTACCCCTTGGCATCGCTGATAGTGATATTTAAGTCCGTAAATACTGGGGAATTCCAGCCAGCAGCCTGAGCATGGACATTTCACCCTGGAACGACTCTTAAACTCCTCTTTCCACTGAACCATCATATGGGCCTAGGGCGAGAATACACACACACACACACACACACAAAAGAGGCATTAGAAACTATTAGTAATCAATTCACTCACACACAGCCCTCTGTGAGATGTTCCTTCTCCAAATACAACAGTTGGAAATAGTTTTGGAAAGTCCCTTTACTCCTTTCACAAATAATCACCCAAAATCCCAATCTGGCGTAGCCTCATTCCTTCATCAACGGCCAAAATGGATATTTATTGCTTTACTCACGGGAATAATGCGCAGCTCCTGGACCTCCACGCGAGGGCGTCCTTTCTTCTTGCCCTCTGATTTCTCATTATAGGAGGTACCTGATGAACATGAACATTTAATGACATATTGTAAATATTTATTGTGACCAAAACAATGCAGTAAGTGGAATGGAAAGAAAAGTACTTTCAGTTTTTACATTTTGAAAATTCTAAACCTGTTGTTGTTGATGAATAAGACCAGGAAAGTAAATCAGAAAGTAAATAGGGTCCATTTTGATTTCACGCTGCCTTCTCTGCGGAATTCCAATCTTATCCTGTCCTCCTTAAATACCTTGATTCTATCAAAGAAGAACCATTAACCTTACTCCAGATTAATGATTGTTTAAGAAACTCCCCTTAACACCTCACAACACTGCAGCTCCCCATATGTTCCAGACGTCCCCGTGGGGACTTTAGTGAGGCTGAACGAACATTTAGAGACACAGTCAATTGCAGATGCATTCTGCGTACAAATTAGTGGCATTGCTTATTTCATGCAAGTCCCAAGAGAGTGGAAGATGATAGCATGCGTTGGTTTTCTGGTTAGCGGAGGTCACAGAGGGTTGCTACAAATCTATACGAACGCTGGCAAGGTCAAAACATTGAGCAAACGGCAGATAATTACGCACTAATACTCCATAGAGGCCCGCTGGCTTATGGCTGCTAAGCAACTACATAATAAGGACACTTACAAAGTGGCTTCAGACAAATTGTCTGCTGTGTGTGTATGTGTGTGTGTAAATGAGAGTGATAAAGGCCTTTCACAGACTAGAGTAAATGAACCATTAATCAGTATGTCTTTGACACAGCACTAGGAGGACACACTCCTTGAGTTAAAGGAGTAAGTCACCTAAAAATGAACATTCTCTCATTTACTCAATCTCATGTCATTTCAAACACATATGAAGTTATCTACAGCAGCAAACTTTTTTTTTTTTATTTTCACATAACTGTTTTCTGTGCAATGACAGACTATGTTCATCCAACTCCAAAAACACCATCAAAGCTCCAATAAATAAGTCCATGTGAGTCAAGACTCCATATTTCATGAGTTCTGAAATCATAACCATAGGCTTGTGTGAGAAATATACTGAAATTGGATAATCATCTTAAATTAAATATATTGCCGTTTTAATTGAATTAGTTACACCCACAAGATGTTGCATTGGAATTTAAATTGGAATGACAGGAAGACTAATTTACTGAATTGAAACTCAAAAAAAAAGTCAAAAAAGGATTACCACACACACACATACACCGAAACATATCAATAATTTTGACTATTTACAAAGCGGAGATGTCAGAGAGATGTTAGGCGTGTATTATTTTCTAATAATTCAACGGACTGGAGTCAATTATTTCACTTATACTATGGTTACCACACCTCAAATATTGTTCAGATGATGGATTTCAAGACATTTGTCAGGTTTTTGTCCTTAAGAAGCTCTCGCATCTAGAACTAATTTCTTACGCATCTCATCCTATGCCTCTGTTGCGAAATCTAAAACATCATTTTAGACCCAGCAATGGAAGCTTGAGCCGTTGATAGCAGACTAGGGCAGTAAATAATGAAGCTATCAGAGAGCAAGAGAGAGATTAAGCGTGTGTGAAAGAAGTGTTTCTACAAATAGCGCAACTGTAAGTTTATCTGTTTCAAGAACAAGGTATTAACTCGCTAGTGAGAAATGTTGTGTAGCTTTAAGCTGCAAAACTATTTTACTCATAAAATCATCAGAGCAGCGCTAAAAACACGTTTCTATGTGTGTCGTGTGTATGTTTCTGTGAGTGCAAGTGTGTGTCTGTACTTTATGTGTGTGGGTTTGTAAAAGAGAGAGAGCAGGAGAAAAAGAGTATGTGCTTTCTGAAAATAACAAAACCAGATTTTGTGGCAAAAACATGGAAATAATTTGTCATTTTCATCCTATTCTTATATATTTATTGCATTTGTTTGGTCAGTGTCATTGTGGGTTGTGGTTCTTTTGCTGTTGTAAGCTGTAAGGACATTTAAAATAACTGAAATAATCTGGTGACGTGATATGAACATGTAATGCGGTCGAGATCTGCCTGGAACTACTTTAGCCATGCATTTCCCTAAAAATAACTTTAGAATGTTCGTCAACCAGTCAGATTCAAGTATTCAACAGCCCTGTAGTATAAGTGGGTAGAATTCGCAGCTCGGTACTCACTTCTAACTACTCATGAGTACTTTAAAAAAAAGTTACTTTTTTACCCTTAATCAAGGGTTTTTTTTTTTGGACAAGCACTTTTACTCTAATTAATGGTACTTTCCAAGTTTGCAAGTTCCAAGTATATAATGTTTATAGTAATGGTGTCAAAATTAGTGTGTTAACACAGGCGATTAATTTTCTTTAATTTTAAGGGGTTAAAATATTTTATGCAATTAACGCAGGGGCGGGGCTAGGTGTGGCCACCCCACCCACAACCACTAAAGAATTGCGTTTATTAAAGCTGCCTTAAAACTGTGCATGTAAGTGTTTATTATTTAAGAGTCACATTCAGATCCGCTTCAAGTTCAGCAGCGGCAGCTTTTAAAGTAACAGCAGCCAAAATATCCTAATAACCAGCTGCTGTGATGTCTGTTAATCAAAGAACAAAATTAAAAATGAGGAAATCAATAACTTCTGTAGTTTTAAGCTTTATCTTTAATTCAGATTTTAGTGTTTGATAACTTTATTAAATTTTGCTATATTTTCTTGCTGAAGGGCAAGTCTAATAAATGTTAAATTGAAAGCTCTCAGTTATACTGTAATGTTAAAATGGCTATAGTCAATGGTTAAATATTAGAAAAGAATTCATAGAGACATCAGTTGGTATCAGTGATTCTTGGCTTCAGTCATAAAAAGATGGCATTAAACAAATATCAAAAATATACTTCCTTTATGTTGTTTCTAAATTAATTTGAAGATTGAATGTGAAATTATTGCAGTATAAACGTATAATTAAAAACTGTAATGTCAGGTGGGATTAATTGCGATTAATTTCAGAAAAATGTGTGATTAATTAGTTACTTTTTTTTAATCGATTGACACCACTAGTTTATATATAATGTTCTACATTTCAGTATGTTTCTGGAAATATCCCAGATGTTGTCTGCATGATCATACTGAAAATGGACTTACAGTAGGCATGGGCGATATGGCAAAAATATTAAATCACATTTTTTTTTTTTTCAGGAAAATCATGATTCATGATTTTATCATAATTCTTTGTCACGTTGGTTTTACTATTTTGAAGTTGTCTGAGCAGTACAGCCAAACTAATTTCCCTATTTTAAAAACAAAGCCTTACAAAATATAAAATAAAAAGAATGGCAGATATTTAGGCCAAAGTAGGTGAAGATAAAAAATAAGAGCAAAGATACACATTACAAATACACATAATATACAAATAAAACAAACTGTGCTTTATTATTCAGGTACGGTAGGTGTATTTAGCAGTAGCATTCAACATAAAAATAAAGCACTATATGCACTTGTATAAATTACACATTTATTCTTATTAAAGCAACTGTATTAAAGTTCTTCAGTCAAGAGCAGTCACTGATTTTTCTCTTTGTGTTTTGTTGTTTTATTAACATTAAAGACATTTCACTCACAAATGGAAATGTCATAATTTACTCGCAAGTTGTTTTAAACCTCAATGAGTTTCTCTCTTCTGTTGAACATTAAAGTTATTTTGAAGAATGTAACCACACAGTTGCTGGTCCCCACTGACTTCCACAGCATTTTTTCCCTACTATCATCTTCTTTTGTGTTCAGCACAAGAAAGAAATTAAAAAAGGTTTGAAACAACAAGAGAGAATTCTATATCTTGTTTGCTACCACAATTCAAATTTAGAAACACAGTCCTCATTCCATGTAAGAGCTGTGTGATAAGTAAGGGATAATAGCTGGGTTTTTTAAATCGCAAAATAAACCCAGACAGGATGATCAGGACACTGATGTGACTCACTCTGAATGTTGTAATTGACCAATCAGAATCAAGTATTCCAGACAGCAGTGTAATGATTCTATAAAAAAGAAGAGCTTCATGAAACAAAGTCAAACAGGTTTGGAACAATATGAGGGTAAGTAAATGATGACAGAGTTTTTAAGTTTGGGTGAACTGTCACTTTAAGAATCACACACTCTTTATTTGTATTAATTTGTATTTGTGCTAAATACTCTCTCTCTCTCTCTCTGGATATGGAGGGCAGACTCCTTCACTGGCACACTCCTCTCGTTCACAATTAGCTCTGTCCTCCATCATGGCGGCTCTGCCAGCCCTGCAACTCTCCACAGAAGTGTGTGGGAGGGGTACAGAACGCTGGAGAGTGAAGAGGAGGGGGAGGAAGGGCGGGTCTGAGACCAGACAACGTGCTAATTACATGTCACCGAGTCCTGCTATCAGCCCTTTTTCACATCAGAGCTGCAGCAGCGGCTGGCTTTGCGCTTTTCTCTTCTCCCAACCGATGACCCCGTTAACCAGAGCGGCTACAGAAGGGCTGAGGTTGCTGACCGTGGCCAAACCTTTTTGTGCGTTAAGAACTAAATGACCTATTTACTGTTAATAAATGTCCCTGACCTTGCAATAAATTGATCAAAAGTGACAGTGAAGACATTTATATGGAATTACGTTTGTGCCAATAAAAATGAATGAAAATTTATTACGGTACTTATTAAAATATAATTTAAACCTGAATAAAATGTCTTTGAAAAAAAAAAAAAAAAAAATCACAGGCAAAATCTTTGACTTTATTTTTAATAAATTTTTAACTCAATTTTTCTCCTCTTTCTTTCGCTGGTTTGTACAAATGTGCTTCCAGAGTTTACGCTTCTGAAGTTTTTGTTTGTCATTCTGGAACAAATCTCCTTTTTGGCTTTTAGTATGAATATCTTAGCCTTAAGGTTATCTAGAAGCTAGTGTGCTCCAAAACAACGACAAACAGTCGCTAACATCTGCCAATATGGATCAACGATTTTGATGACATCACAACGCACTTCAGCTTCTCATCAAACTTTCAAATGCTCTCTAGAATCTGAAGAGTCCCGCCCCCTACACTATAAAGAGAGGATGAGGCTGTGGCTGAAATTGGTCACTTGTTCACAGAATTAATATTTTTTGTACGGTGAATGGCACGTAGTGCACTATATATGGGATAGGGAACGATTATTTTGATCAGAAGAAAGAAGTCTGATCATGCGCTGTCACACGAACTGCCACAGCTAGCACAGTCTGCTCGGTCCAGAGACACGACAGCACAGAGCGAATCATTTGCGCGAACCGGTGTAGACCATAAAATGCATCGGATCCATTAGAATCCTACACAGAATGCTATATTTTATTGCGATATGGATGAGACTGTGACTGTCATACGCTGTCAAACACATTTTTACCGAGCTCAATGGCTCTGGGCCAAGTTAATATAAACAAAATTACATTGGCTATTTAAAAAAGGGGGCAGGACTGCTTGATATGTCCCGCCCTCTCATCCTGTTTCAGTTGAAATTACGTCAACAAATAGAATAAGGCGTGTTTCAAAGCACTTTAGTGGACCTTTAAAGGAACACTCCACTTTTTTTGAAAATAGGGTCATTTTCCAACTCCCCTAGAGTTTAACAGTTGAGTTTTACCGTTTTCGAATCCATTAAGCCGATCTCCGGGTCTGGCGGTAGCACTTTTAGTATAGCTTAGCATAGATCATTGAATCTGATTAGACCGTTAGCATCTCGCCCAAAAATGACTAAAGAGTTTCAATATTTTTCCTATTTAAAACTTCTGACTCTTCTGTAGTTACATTGTGTACTAAGACTGGCGGAAATTGAAAAGTTGCGATTTTCTAGGCCGATATGGCTAGGAACTATACTCTCATTCTGGTGTAATAATCAAGGAACTTTGCTGCCGTACCATGGGTGCAGGAGGTGCAATGATGTTACGTAGCGCCTGAAAATAGTCTCCCTGTGCATGCAGGTGGTCACGTTGGTTATGTTGATGGAAGTTAGCCTATTTTCAGGCACTGCATAATATCATTGCATTTTCTGTTGGTCTTAGTACACGATGTAACTACAGAAGAGTCAAGATTTAAATAGGAAAAATATCGAAACTCTTTGGTCATTTTTGAGCGAGATGCTAATGGTCTAATCGGATTCAATGATCTATGCTAAGCTATGCTAAAAGTGCTACCAAAAACAGTAAAACTCAACTGTTTAACTCTAGGGGAGTTGGAAAATTAGCCTATTTTCAAAAACAGTGGCGTGTTCCTTTAACTTGTGGCAATGTAAAATGTATTTTTTTTTTTTTTTCAGTTTTAAAGACATTTTACTTAGTTTAAATTGATATTTCCGCAAATATCAATTAAGCAGCACAATTGTTTTTAACATTGATAATAATAATATGGTGTTTTTTGAGCAGCAAATCAGCAAATTAAAATGATTTCTGAAGGATCATGTGACAGTGAAGACTGGAGTAATGATGCTGAAAATTCAGCTTTGCATCACAGGAATAAATTACATTTTAAATTACATTCAAATAGAAAATAGTTATTTTAAATTGTGAAAATATTTCACAATATACACTGTATTTTTGATCAAATAAATGCAGCCTTGGTGAGAATAAGAGTCTTCTTTTTTTGTAAGATGATAAGAAATTAAACATATAATATATTATTTTAAATTCATAATGTAAATAAATGTATACAAATGTATAATGTGTAATAGCTTATTTTAAAAAAACAGATAAAACTTACTTACTATAATAATAACAATAAACTTTGCACAATTACATGCAACTAACCCTAAACCAAACCCTAATTCTAACCTAAACCACATAATAAGTACATGTAGTTAATGTATAATTATGCTGTAACAGAGCCACCATAAAATAAAGTGTAACCAAAAGCCATACTAGTGGTTTGAGAATAAGGTAATAGTTTAAAAGAGCTAACCTGGCTTAAAGTTTTAAAATGTTCAGTAAATTCATTACCTCATTCTTCAGTTCACATTGGGTTCTCACATGGGCTTAAAAGTGTTTTAAAAGAGATGGGGTAAATTAGATTCATGCTATTATCTGACCCACAAAGCTGATGTTTGTGGAGGGATTTGGTCTTCATCATTACAAGCGTTCCTGGGGCTTCTTTGCTGAGGTATCCCTGTTAGTTTTGCAGTTTTAGTCCTGTTGGATAAGGGATTAAACGTAATCTTTGATCTGAGCTGAAGGAGGGCCCGGAAAAGTCAATAACAAAATTATATGCTGTTTAAAAAAAAATGTTTGGGAAGCTTAAAGGAAGAGCCACAGTTGGGCTAGAGGCTATTGTGGGTGGATTTGAAGGCACACTGCTCATGATAACGAGAATTAGGCAGATCTGTTCAGGCTGAATTAGGCTAAAGCACACATATGAAAGTTGCCTTTTAAATAAACACTGTAGTGAGTGAGTGAGTGTATGTGTGTGTGAACACTACAGTACTTAAGAGATAAAGAGTATAAACGCAGACGCATTAGAACGACATGGGTGTTTTAGTTGAGAAGATTTCGTCTGTCATTATGACTCTTCTGCTGAGGAGGAAATGAGGTGTGCATTTTAATTTCTGTCTGCAAATATACAGGTCCTTTAGATAAAGAGCATAATTAAAAAATGTTGCTCTCGGGAAAGACATGTTTGTGTTGCTGTGGGAATGAGAGCCACTTGTCTTAGTATCTGTCAGTCCACTTCCAGTGTAAACATACTCATACACATTACTAGCAAAGACATGCAGAAACTTTTTCATTACTGGTATTTAGTAAAGCAAGCTCAAAATCTATCATCTTAAGTGCTAAACTTCCTTGTGTATTGTTCCTTGTTGAAAGGAAGGATGTGCTATTACTTTTCTTAGTCATTATACTTATAAATTTTACCCTGTGGATGATGAAAGAAGTCCTTAGACTTGCATTGAAGGAGGGATTCAAGGCATATCTAGAGACCAGAATAGAGCACCGCAGTGATGACGTCTTTTTGTAGGCCAACCCGTAAGTTAGCATTACCCTGATTCCCTTGAGAAAAAGCCAAAAGGATTTTTCCATTGACTTTTGGATTACTGCAGACAATAAGCTCTGTGACCAAAAGAAGTTTATGATTCTTATGGTTTGATCATCATGATAATTTCACAAATGAACACAACTTTTATGAATTTTAAAGACTAGATATAATTGCAAGAAGTAAAACACTAAAAGTATGCTATTAAATTAACAACACAAATGCACGACTACAAGTTGGCAACTACAAGTTGGAAAGTTTGAGTTAGAATAGAGCACAATGGAGTACTTGCACTGAGCCTTGTGATGCACTTCCGTATCGAAATATTACGCAGGGCTCGACAATAAGAAGTACCCGATGGCCCGGGGCCAAGGGTGAAAGACACTCGGGACAGCTGACAAATTTGTCACTGGCCCGATCGGGCCACTGCCACGTCGTCACAAAGTTTATCATTTGCACGTGTTTTTAAGCCTTGCTCATATAAAATACAAGTGATCACAGAGAGACGCGTTTCTGATGAACAGATAGCCTACAAAAGTATTTGAAAATACCCGTCTTGGCGAGTAACTTTGTAGCTTTAACAATGATTAATCTATATTTCATTTATACTGTGGAGTACAGATGCACCGACTGACCGGAAATATTTCAACCGATCTCTGTTCCGGGCATGCGCACGAACTGCATGCAATCATTTTTCAAAATGTCATGTGTGTGGAAATATTACAAACTCTTTAAATGTCCGTTAGCAGTGGCCAGAGATGCTGAAGACGAACGCAAACAGGAAAAAATACTGTAGCAGGCAGAGCAAGATCACGGTTCACAATGCGCAAAATATTGGAAATATTATCCTAAATTGAAACGGGGTTTAAATGAATGTATCTCTGAGGGGAACTGACTGTTTTAAGAAATGTTTACATGGCGTTTCGCATCTGTATAATGCATTTAAACTAGCGTTCATAAGCACGGCGCTGCTTTGTTTACAGCGGTAACCAGGGAAACGCTGTGTCATTATTCCATAAACGCCACCTGCTGGCAGAGATTGAGTTAGCGTTCATTCAGTCCGTCTGCTGTTTTTCCCTAAAGCATATTTTAATTTGTAATAAAATAATAATAATAAAATAATTTTTTGAACAAAAAAAAAAATAAATAAATAAATATTTAACATCGTTAAATAAGGCGGTTACCGCACGTTCATTCAGCCATTTTAAACAATGGAATAAGCAGTAGGGGCTTGGAATAAGAGCACCAATGCACACAAACAAATTAGCCATGGTTTTACTACAAATAAAACCAAAAATGCAATTGAAGTTTAACCATATAACCACAAATTAACTTGGGTTTTACTACACTGACCACAGTTTAACGATGATAGGCTATTTGTAGTAAAAGTGTTGTTAAACATATGGTAAAAACTGAAAAAACATGGCACTTTTACTATAGTGAAAGGTAAGGTACATATACTGTTGTTAAATTAATATTTACTGCATTATTCATGTATGTCAGCATGATGGTGTTTAGTGTTTGTGTGAATGACACTATGCACCTTCTATATATGTTAGTATAAAGCTTAATTTATAGTATAATAGTAAAAAGCACAATTTAAAGCTGATTGTGGGCTTCTCGGCCGTTAAGTGGTTATTTCTGGTTAATAATGTCATGGAATTTACCGGTATTTTGAAACTGATGTGTGAATGGTGCTTTACCGGTAAAAAGACAGAATGACATTGCCCGTCGTTGCTCGTTTTGTATTTACCGGTAAAGTCGTACTAGTCATTTTATGGCAATTTAGTGGTATCACTGTGTGAAAGGGGCTACTGACAGCCAATGAGAATCCACCGACTTTAAAGAGCTCAAGCATTTAAAGCGACAGGCAATAGAAATGTAGAGCGTGTATATTACAAACAGAACGTTAACATCCTTGGATGCTAATATAGTTATCATTATAGTTAGTGTTCTTGGTGTAAACAGGCCTTAACACATGGCTCTTAGTACAAGATACCAACTGTCCAAGTTCTTTAAACACACACACACACACACACACACACAAACACTCATTGTTTTGCTCAAATAAACAACTCTCTGTTCTCCAGCAACACCCCCTTAAAAAAGCCTAACAAAAGGTGTGTGTGACACACACATTCTCCAAGACACAAGAACAACTATTGTGGAAAGACGTTGTACATAATTATAAAATGGTAAAATCTGCTCATGACCGCACGCACCACACACACACACACAGATGGGTATGCTGTAATTTTTGAGAGAGTGAGACCCTCCCAGCTGTCTTTGGCTGCAGCTGCACGCTGCTCATTTTCATCCTCACTGGAGCAGGAGAGAGAGAGACAGCGAGAGAGGGAGGATAGAGTCAGAACGGAGTGCTGCCAACTGCATAATGATCTCAAATAACCCGGCCACTCTCCTCTTTGCTCTGCCTGCAACAACTTCCTCACACACACACATACACTCCTTGACCCTCTTATTTCTCCCTCCTCTGTCTTCCTCAATTCTTAGGGCTCCTCTCATGGGTCTTTCTGTGTACAATAATTTATCTATATGGCATACAAAAAGCATCAATAATTACAAATCAAAGCAATTTCTGGAGCTAGTTGCCAGTTATAAGGTATTAAATGCATTATTGATATGATCACAGTGTGATGAAAGCTGTAAAAGACTATGGATTTCTGCAGCTGTATTTAGTCTAAAGTAAACACTGTTCTTCAAACACACTTTTTGCATTCAATTAAGTGTTCATTAGGTATTCATGAACTCTCACTTTAAGTGTGAATTCTTTAAGCGTTCATAAGATGAAAATGTTTATCATGTGTTCTCTTTTCCCTAGTAGTGTTGTCACGATACCAAAATTTTGACTTCGATACGATACCTGACTAAAATATCACGATACTACTACTGAACCGATACTATAAAAAAACAGAACAGGAAAAGTAATGGAATAATAGATGATCCAAATGGAGATCATAGTTATTTTATCTATTAAAACAAAGCATTTCATTCCCCCTTTAAAAAAAAAAAAAAAAAAAAAAATATATATATATATATATATATATATATATATATTCAAGTGCCACTACACAGGATTATGGTGAACAACTACCGAGCCTACAGGTATGTAGAGATCTTTGCTATATTGGTAAGTTAGCTTAATGGCCAAATCTTATTTCATGATATAGCAATTTTATTTCACAACAACAATTTATATAATGTCATAGTCATTTTTTGGTATTTCATCTTTGTTATTAATAATAAGAACCTAGATGCAAGTAACAGACTAAAGGACAATTACAATAAATATAAATATAAAATCTGTTTTATTTTTTCCTAAATTCCATTTAAATTTTTCTAGACTCTATTTTAATGGTTACATTAAAAAAATATTTATCAAAAAGCATGTCTAATTAATTGAAATCATTAAAACTTAACAGAAATCATGAAACTTAACAGCAATTTATTAAAAGTTGAATAAAAATGACATGTTTTTAAGGCCCTATGAAATACATTTCATTATTTTTCTCAAATTCATTTTTGTTTGTGAATCTCTGTTTTCCATTAATTTTCTGAATTCTATTTTAATCATTTCATTACATTTTAATAATCAAAAGCATGTCTAATGAATTTATAAAGGATAAAGATTTGATAAAGAATTAATTTATTTCTTTTTTTTTCAGAAATACTGTGTTGTGTATTTACAATTTTCTAGTAAATAAATTCTGGTAAATATTTTTTTCTGGTAAAAATTCCTTAAACATTGTTTTAATAATATTTTATTAGTAGTAGTACTATCTTTACATTAAGTAATATATTAATATATTTCTGACTCTTAAGTTAAACTGAACTTTTATTTTGATGTGTTGCTGTGAAGACACATAGGGTCTTCATTATATGACGATAGTTTTCCGGTAAAATGCTCATGAAGTGACTCTCAGAGCAGTTCTAGAGATTATGTTCATGTGTTCATGTACTCATATATTGAGGCGGCAGAGGCTGAAAACACTGCGAATGTCAAGTGTATGCGTGTAACGTTAGTAAACAAAACTGCACGTCTACGCCATTCACTAACACAGACAAGCAGAAATACGGCTCTTATTAAAATTAAAATTAGTAAAATGCGAAATCGTACCGTTTTTAAAAGCAGGGTATCGCGATACTTTTTAAGTACCGGTATATTGTGCAACACTATTTCCTAGTGACATAAAAATACACTAAAAATATATATTAAAAACATTTATTTCATGCTAGGTATACTACAAATACATTCACATATTATTTACTGAATAAAAATTGTAATGAACCTGCAATTGTACTTTTAGTACACTTAACTGGTATATTCCAAGTCTGCTAAATTGGAACAAATAATTTTGTACTTTATAGAGTTTTATTGTGCGAAAGTATTACTGAAATCCAATTAAAGATATACTTAAGTATATTTGATTGTGCTAAAGTGGAACTATTGCAAGTATACATTAGGTACACTTGAAATATTTTGCATTTAAAGACTGATATTATTTAAAGATCATACAATCCTCATCAATAGTGACAATAAAACATATTTTAGGCTTAATATTACAAAAAGTAGTAGTAAATAAAAAAAATGTTCAAATTACTTTATTACTTTTTGTCACAGTTTAATTCCATTATGTTCAATCTGCTTAAATGTGTAAAATCAAAAAACTTATTTTATTCTTGTTGCACCAATACCTAAACTTTACAAATGCATGGAAAGTTGTCCCTAATTGAATTCAGTTCATTGAACAAACACTTTTTTAAGTTTTTGGTGTTCAGTACGGCTTCGTTTTACTGCATGTGGCTCTAATTAGCAATTAGCTTAAAGCCGTCCTGACACCCTTTGTCCAGTCTGTGGCTTGGCAGTAGCACAGCAAAACTGTGTTTTATACAGAAGATGGAAGAAAAGCAATTTCCCTGAAGAACTGAAGACAAAACACACCCTTCTCTGTGAATGTTACTCTGACAGCTACTCAGCCAAGACATCGTATTTCCACTCCAGAATCAACACTTAAAACCCACAGAAACTGTTCTCCACCTTCTCATCGCTTCTTCATCCTTACCTACCTCCTTCAACATCCACATTCAACACACAACTCCTGAACTCTGTGAACTACTTGTATTTTCTCCAAGAGACTTCCTCTGATCTTCTCGCTTACCCGTTTTCTGCCACCTACTCAAGTGGTTTTGCTCCCTCAGAATCCATCAGCAATTTTTTTTCTTGCCAAAATATATATTTAAGCATATTTTACATATATTTTGTAAAGAGTGTAGCTCAAAGAAATATTTTTTTGAAATGCAAATGTAGATGGATGAGCTTATCAGACATCAAAACTTAAGACTACATGTATAATTTAATAGTAATGCTTAATTCATATATATATATATATATATATATATATATATATATATATATATATATATATATATAATTAGTCATCAGAAAAGGCTGTAGCACTTAAGTGTTTGCTTAATACCTCCTTATTATTTCTGTTGTTTAGATTTTTATTTGCTGCTAGAAATGCTGCTTTCTATTTTTTCTTTTTCATTATAACTTGTATTTGATTGCACTTATTTGTTATACATTAGTCGTTGGCTAAGACAAAGCTTTTGATATTTGTATTACTTGTTTACTGCACTTAATTGGCAAACTGTCCCACAGTAGTTTCGATTTTAGTCAGTTCTCAGCTCTATGCACACAGGAACTCAAACCACATCTGGTTGAAAAGAAAGACAGAGATGTGTGTCATCAGCATAGCAATGGTAGGACACACCATGTGCCTGTATGATGGGTCCCGTTCATGTAATGTATATGGAGAAAAAGAGGGGTCCAAGAACAGCTCCCTGAGGAACCCCAGTGACCAGCTGATGTGCTCTGGATACCAAATCCCCTCACCCCTTCTCCAAGAAATCTCTCCAACACTTTTACCAGCACTTATACATATCATCTCTTCCCACAGACATTTTTCCCACCTCATTCAAGCATGCGCGGGTAACCCTACCGCTTAAAAAACCTACATTAAACACTTCGATTGTAGTTAGCTACAGACCTGTCTCTTTTTCCTTCCATTCAAAGCAAAAACACTTGAATGAGTTGTTTTCAACCAGGTATCATTATTTCTTTCACAGAATAACCAACTGGACAATCAATCAATCAGGTTTCAGAAGCGGCTGTTCAACAGAGACTGCAAACGCTGATTCCAGATCATCAGTTCTCTTTCTGTTGGATCTATCTGCCACCTTTGATACTGTGAATCATCATTCTGTTCTCTCTTCACTAGAACTGCACTTCACTGGTTTGAATCCTATCTCAGAGGTAGGTCTTTCAGGGTGGCCTGGGGAGGGGAGGTATCCAAAGCACATCAACTGGTTACAGGTGTTCCTCAGGGATCAGATCTTAGACCCCTTCTCTTCTCCATATACCAGGGGTGCCCAAACTTGGTCCTGGAGGGCCAGTGTCCTTCAGAGTTTAGCTCCAATCCCAGTTAGACTCATCTGAACTAGCCAATCAAGCTTTTATTAGGCATACTAGAAACTTCCCAGCAGGTGTGTTGATGCAAGTTGAACTCTGCAGGACACTGGCCCTCCAGGACTGAGTTTTGGCTAAGATTAAGCTTTTGATATTTGTATTACTTGTTTACTGCACTTAACTGGCAAACTGTCCCACAGTAGTTTCGATTTTAGTCAGTTCTCAGCTCCATGCACACAGGAGCTCAAACCACATTTGGCTGATAAGAAAGACAGAGCTGTGTGTCATCAGCATAGCAATGGTAGGAGAAACCATGTGCCTGTATGATGGGTCCCGGTCATGTAATTTATATGGAGAAAAAGAGGGGTCCAAGAACAGCTCCCAGAGGAACCCTAGTGACCAGCTGATGTGCTCTGGATACCAAATCCCCTCACACCTTCTCCAAGAAATCTCCCCTACACTTTTACTTGCACTCATACATATCATCTATTCCCATAGGCATTTTTCCCCACCTCATTCAAGCAGGTTTGGGTAACCCTACCGCTTAAAAAACCTACATTAAATACCTCAGTGGTAGTTAGCTATAGACCTGTCTCTTTCCTTCCATTCAAAGCAAAAACACTTGAATGAATTGTTTTCAACCAGGTATCATTATTTCTTTCAGGTAGGTCTTTCAGGGTGGCCTGGGGAGGGGAGGTATCCAAAGCACATCAACCGGTCACAGGTGTTCCTCAGGGATCAGTTCTTGGAACCCTTCTCTTCTCCATATACCAGGGGTGCCTGGAGGGCCAGTGTCCTTCAGAGTTTAGCCCCAATCCCAATTAGACTCATCTGAACTAGCCAATCAAGCTTTTACTAGGCATACTAGAAACTTCCCAGCAGGTGTGTTGATGCAAGTTGAACTCTGCAGGACACTGGCGCTCCAGGACCGAGTTTGGGCACCCCTGGCATATGCACTATATCATTGGGACCCATCATACGGTATCAAATGGTTTCCCCTACCATTGGTATGCTGATGACACACAGCTCTATCTTTCATTTCAACCAGATGATCCAATGGTAGCTGCATGGATCTCAGGCTGATCTCGGCATGGATGAAAGAACATCACCTGCAGCTCAACTTGGCAAAGACTGAGCTTTTCGTCTGCCCTGCCACCTCAACTCTATAGCATGATCTCACCGTCCAGCTAGGTTCATCAACAATTACCCCATCAAGTTCAATCAGAAATTCTAGTGTAATTTTTGATGACCAGCTGACCTTCAAAGACCACATTGCAAAAACCACTCAATCATGCAGTTTTGCACTGCACAACATCAGAAACATCAAGAGCTGCCTAACTGAGCATGCTGCAAACTTCTTGTCCTGGCCCTTGTCATTTCTAGGCTGGACTACTCCAATGCTCTTCTGGCTGGACTTCCATCATGTTCAATCAAACCTTTACAGATCATTTGACTGCTCTTCAATGAGCCCAAAGGGGCCACTGGCACACCTCTCTTTCGAGCGTTTTTTGCAGTGTGGTTACTGAAGGTCAGTTGGTTATCAATGATTACACCAGGATTTCTGACCGCACTAAATGGGGTAAGTGTTGATGACCCTAGCTGGATGGTGAGATCATGCTGTAGAGTTAGAGTGGCAGGGAAGACATGAAGCTCAGTTAGGGCTGCACAATTAATTGAAGGCGATTGTCATGCGCATTTTTTTCAGTGAAGCCAGTTGTGTAATCAGTAGTAAATCTCCAGTAGGTGCTTTCAGATGGAGCAGCATTTAGTACACAGAGCTGTAGTTAACTGAAAAGCTACGGTATATCAGGTTCATTATCGCAGACGATTTAATCGTGTGATTATAAAATTGATTACAGCTGTTTGCGTAGCTTCATATTGAACTACGGCTTTGTGTAGAAATGCTGCTACATCTGAAAGCATGTAAAAATACCACATTTAATAACGTTTTTACTCAAAAACTCACTTCATAATGTCAGTTGGGTGTTTGAAATAAATCCTTCTGTGAGACAATGTGGCTTTTTACACAGAATAAGGCACGCATAATATTAGTAGTATTCTAAGTAATTCTAAATTATAATAAGAAGAACTCAGATAAATCATACATTGTCGTAGTCGTCAATGAAAGCAGTTATATCTTCTGTTTATTCAGCTGCAGCAATCGTGATTTCCTGATCATGATTTGTCTTCTTCGGGTATTTGAAGTTTCCACGTGAGAGCGGGTGTATTTGAAGTTTCCCCAGCCGCTCGTCCACTGTTCACTCACTTGTTCTGAGAGGATCGAACACCTGAGAAGAGATGATGCCAACCCCTCAGAGGACCCCAGATGATGTCTACCCTGAACCAACATACGAAACTACCAAATTTTGATACAAGTTTGATCGCAACATGTAATCACTGGCGATAATAGTGTTCACTGTTTGTTTGAATACATGTCATTAACTGCATGATTTTACTGTACATTTCTGCCATAGTTACCACTGATATGCTACTCTTAAATATAATGTAGAAACTTACTGTGAGACTGTAAGAATCCTGACCTCCTGTGCCCCTCACATACTAACCTGAAAAGCAGACATGACATAAGTCTAGTCTAGAGAATCATAAGACATGTTATACTTCCTTATAAAGATGTAATGTTTGATCTTTCTGTATTTCTGCTGACAACTAATATTTTCACTTCTCTATATTTACCAAATATATATTGGAAGCTTCTCTTAATAAAGTACCTTTGAGTGAATTGCACTTCTGTGTGTGGTCACTTCATTGGTCCGGGATCCCGACTCCATCGCTCAACCAAACCGAATCTCTGCAGTTGATTAGATATTAAATTCTAACACTTACATTTTCTGTGATGCTGTTTTAACATTAATGTTAACAGATGACACCTTATTGTAAAGTGTTACCAGAATGGTAATGAAAATAGAAGTTACTTTAAATTGTAATAATATTTCACAGTATTATTGTTTTTATTATATTTTGATAAAACAAACTCAGGGGTGTCCAATTCTGCTTCTGGAGGGCTAATGTTGAGAGAAGTTCAAGTCTTATTTAGACTGTCATTTGATTTTTGTGCACATCCTATTGAAATCCAATCATATCTAGCAAGTGTGATCTGCAAAAGACTCTCATGAAATATTATTTTTACAAATCCGTTTCAAGCTACATTCATATGTCGTGTAAAATCCAGTTCAAAGCACACTTCTGCAAATTCATTTCCGCCTGACCGCTCAGATCAGATTTTGCGTAGCTTTTTTGCCTGTGTCACTTTCTCACGCCACCTAAAATATAAACACAGACGCTGTTTGCAGAAAACATGCTGAATGTCTTTGCAGAAACAAGGTTGTGTTGTTTTGAAGTGCTTTGAAGTGCTTTAGACACAGCAACAGTCTGAAGTGTGTGATGGACCAAATAAATCATGTGACTGAGAACCCCCATTCCAGAAAGCAGCACTGTGGCACAGAAAATCACTGAGGACACCTTTGTTTTAAGCCCAGACTACAAGTTGTGCAAACTCAAAAACAAGAAATACACACTAATACAGCACAGTGTTCGAGCACATGTGTGTCGGAGCACACAGAAATCAAAAGCGGCAGCTTCAGAAGCTATAGAGGGTCTGCTGAAGCCATTAAGGGTGTACAGTATCATAACCAACAGCTGGACTCACTGACCCCCCTCTCCATTTCCCACTTTCTCTCATTGTTCAAGACTCATTGTTCATTTCCTCATGCTTTGGCCTTTTCCCAGATGAGAACAGGGGTCAGGGCAGCTCAAAAACAGAGAGATAAAAAACACGGTTCTCAGAATTTGTTTTCCATCGAGAGGTGGTTAAACGTAACAGCTACTCTCTGAATCATTAGACATTTCTCCACACATTTACAGTATGCGCTTTTGCATTAGAAAAGGTTACAGTGTCTATTACGTATATGAAATACTGTGAAAAGACAGGGTAAAAAGCTGTATGAATTAACATGATTGGCAAAAGCCAGTAAGTCTTCATGGCTCATGTCCATGTGTGTAAAATGGACGTAAACCAATGAAAAGACAGCAGAAAACTTCTCAGAGGGATACGATTTACAGTTACATAAGGATTTATGAACTTCTAAGCATATTTTCTTAAGCGCACTCTCTCAGAGACTCTCTCAAAGCTTCACATAGATGCTACAACCCATGAAGCCTAATAATACAGTATTTTGTTTTGCTCTTTTATTCATTACACTTCTAAGTGAACGAGAAAGAATTTTTCTTCTAGTGAATTTATGTGGTGGGAAAAGACAAAAGTACTAAGTACACACAAATTAGGGATTAGAGCAAAGAGAAAATGAGACTATGTTTCAAAGTTTCAACAAAACATGAAACATTGCTTGCCTTTAATATGGAAAGCAGCTCATTAGTGTCAAAAAGACTATTGAATTTTCCCTAAAATAAACAATTTCTTCAAATAATAACACATACTTGAGTATAATATTTATGAATAATTACTGTTATTAGCAAAGCTAAATACATTTTGTAATAGTTATGATATGAAAAAGTGCACACATACCACTGCTCTGTTAACTGACACTACAGACGCCTACAGTAACAATCACTTTACTGACACGCTCTGAAAATGTATTTGCACGAACAGGGCGTAAAGAGATGATGACAACAGAATTTACATTTTTGAGTGAACTAGTCTTTGTAGCTAACTAATGTAAATTCAGGTTTACTGTCAATTCATCTCCCCCTCTTTTGCTCCCAAACGGCATCACAGCTCACAGCTAATTTTAGACAAATCCAAAATAGAAAACAGCCTTCATCTAGAAGCCAATGTTTTACACCTGATGAACAGATAAGACAGCACAATATCTGCTCCAACATTAAAGAGACAGTCAATTTGCATTACTGTCTATGCAGGGTCAGAAAGCTTTCGGATTTTATTAAATATATCTTAATTTGTGTTCCAAAGTTAAACGAAGGTCTTACACGTTCGGAACAGAATGAGGGTGAGTAA
Source organism: Cirrhinus mrigala (assembly GCA_036247105.1). Taxonomy (NCBI): domain Eukaryota; kingdom Metazoa; phylum Chordata; class Actinopteri; order Cypriniformes; family Cyprinidae; genus Cirrhinus; species Cirrhinus mrigala. The sequence continues at coordinate 25,100,646 of CM070029.1, forward strand.
TTAATGACAGAATTTTCATTTTTGGGTGAACTATCCTTTCAAACATGTCCTTATTTACAACTCTAAAGGCCAAAAATTAACCCATACCTCCAAATTAACACTCACCAAGTGCCAAATGCAAGCAGATTTTGGCTTCAGTGAGTACATTAGTCTGCAACATGGTTTGAATAGGAATGAACTGAACTACCAACTTTACCAAACTTTCAATGATGTGGGCAACCAGAGAGATCAAAAGTTTTCAAAATGAAGGAAATTTTGTACATTGTCATGAACTAATATGCTATTTTGTTGAATCTGCATGACAGAAAATTATATTATTGAAGGAGAACCCAAACGTTCAAATTGCTATTCTTGTCTTATTCTGATTCACTATGGTATGTCTACCATATGATTTATGGTTTAGCCTGTCTGGTTGGATTTCTTGGAAAATAGCAGGGTTACATTATTCTTTATTGTGTATCTGTGTGATGTTCGTAAATATGAAAAAACAAGGTCTGGCTACTATATCATGTATGACTTCTAAACAGGGAATCATTCATTGTCAAAACAAAGAAACCTCGAACTACAGAGAGTCAGTAATGGAAAGTGAGAGTCTATGCCAAAACAAAATTCAAAACACAAAGGCAGATATGATACTACGGAGCCCCACACATGACATGTTGGAAAATATATATCATGGCTATGAATTACGAATACATTCCCATTGACATTAATGAATTCCTTTGTTTTAGTTAAATCATGGCTATAAATTAAGAATTTGTTCCTTTGATTTAGTAAAACATGGCCATGTTGTACTAATTCATTTACGCATTTGTAAGGAAGTGAAGGAACAAATTAGTACAATGTGGCTACGATTTACTAATGAATTAGTAAGTTGTGGGAATAAGTTCTTGATTTGTAGCGGGGAACATGGGAACGTGTTCTTAATTCAGGGAAATTAATTTGTTAATTAATTAATTAGGGTTACTCCACCCCAAAATGAAAATTTTGTCAATAATTACTTACCCCCATGTCTTCCGAAGACCAGCAAAGCTTTTACAGGTTTAGAACGACAGTAAGTACTTAATGACAACATTTTCGTTTTGGTGTGGAGTAACCCTTTAATTCATGGCCAACATAAAAAAAAATTTCTGCATATCATGTGTATGATATTTGCTTGCTCAAATTAATTTTTTCTGATATTTGTTTTGTGGAAAATTTTTATTACTATCAAGTAGTTAAACATTTATATTTCTACAGGTCAAGATTTTTTCGCAATTTTGAATTTTTTCGAACTTGTCCTAGGTGAGTTGTCAGATTTCACCAAAACTGGCCTAGATCATCTTCAGACAATGTTGGCAAAAAGTTATCAAAAGCTTTTTGATATACCAAACTGTTTTCGTAAAGCATTAACGAATTTGACAAAATTTGCGCAAAAATGGACACGAGGCTATATATTCGCAACACGGATTCAGACCAAACTTGGTACATGTTATGCCAAGCATGACTTGAGGGCACATGAGTAGTTTCGGCACAGTGCCACCTACTGGTCAAAAGATATTAAAATTGACATTTTTGCTTATATTTTCTAAACAACCAAAAATCTTAAGTCTGATTTCAGAGTAGCATACCTAATCAAATGATACCCAATTTTCCTATGGCAGCCTTGTAGTAAAATGCTGTTGTTGTTTTTTTAAACGCTTTAATGTATTGTTATGAATCTTATGATCTTATAGAATGGCTTGCAAGAAAGTTATGAAATTTGGCACAGGGAGAGAGGACAGTCTCGTCATTACCCACAGCAAATTTGGAGACTCTAACTCAAACTCTCTTGCGCCACCAACAGGCCAAATTTGCACAATTTTTTTTCTTCTGATTCCTTGGCTCATACCAAATTGAATACATACACATTTTTTTATTTCTATGCTCAAGGCCATGTCCACACTTACACGTTTTCATTTGAAAACGCATATTTTTCTCTTTTTGAAGACGCTCTCCAAAGTGGATAATTTTGAAAATGCCATTTTCTTGTTGAAAACAGAGGCTTTTGAAAACAATGACGCATGTTTAGGTCATGTGGCGCTTTTTAGTACCGGTTTTATAACGGTAATTTTGCCTATTACGTGCTATTCACTTTCACACTGTTGCTAAAGATATTTACTTTGTACACTCTTCATATTACAGTCCTAAAATGAAGACAGAAAATTTACACAGAATTGCGTTTTTTTGGCAAAACATGAGGACAGCTGCTTTTTAGATCAAACATGAGTGAATGCAACATGGACACGTCAGTGAATGTTGAGATATTTCCGTAAATAAAAATTGTGTGAAAACGTATTATGTCTGTTACATCTTTTATCATCTCAGTGAGCTTTTATGAGGTTTTACACGTGTGCAGTAAGGCGAATTTAACGTTTTCTGACGTTTCAGTGTGGATGAGAAACTTTTGAAAAAAACGCTAATGTGGACGGAGAGCGTTTTAAAATAAAAACTTTTCAAATGTATCCGGATTAATGTAGACGTAGCCCAAGATTTTTCACATTGTTGCATTTTCTGAAATATCACCTTTTTCATACTCGTCCTAGGCAGTTTGTCCAATTTTCACCAAAATTGGCTCAGATCATCTTCAGGGTATTCCGCCAAAAAGTTATCAGACACTTTTTGATATAACAAACCATTTTTGTAAAGCATGCTAGTGAATTTGACGAAGTTTGTGCAAAACAGGACATGAGGCTGTATCTTGGCAGTGCTTTAGCGGATTCTGACCAAACTTGGCATGTGTTGTAAGAAGCATGACCTGAGGGCACATAAGTAGTTTTAGAACAGCACCACCTACTGGTCAAAAGATATCAAATATTGACATTTCTGCTTATAACTTCTGACCAGTTTGACCAAAAATTGTTAGATTTGAAACGGCATGCCAAATTGAACAGTATCTAATTTTCCTATGTTGGCCTTTTTGGGCGTTGGCCATTTTGAGTTTTTGTAGTAAAATTTGGTATCAACAAATGTCTTTAACAGGGGTCTCCAACCCTGCTCCTGAAGAGCTACCGTACTGCAGAGTTCAGCTTCAGCCCTAATCAAACACACCTGAACCAGCTAATCAAGGTGTTCAGGGATACTTAATTACAGACAGGTGTGTTGAAGCAGGGACGGAAGAACCCGGGTCTTTACTGAGTAAATAAAGACAGCTCTTTAGCTCTTAATTTTACCTCTGTTGTGCTTGGCTCCTTAATTGCTGCTTGTGGCTATATTTTCTATTCACTTTTGTTCTAGTTACAAGTTTATTGCCATAGTTACTCATTGCTTTACTGATTACATTTGCCTGTCTCTTGTTTAGTTTCTCACCCACTTGTGTCTTTATGTCACTGTGTAAAGCTGTCACATGCATTGCTGCTTGTTGGATTATCTTTGTTTATGGTTGTAAATAAAAGTAGGACTGCTCACCCTGTGACAGATGAAGAACGGATATATCTGATAAACATTTAACTCCAGTTATAATTGCAAGTGGTCTTTAATTCTGGGCAAACAAAATCACAAATAATTATTTAACCACAGTGACTTCTCTACGGGACGTTTGTTTTGCTTCATAACACAGCTATTTCATTTTTTATTCATTTAAAAAAATATACAGTAAATGTCTGGTATATAATTTATTAAGTATAACATTGCTGTTAAATGAATTATAAAAGAGCCCAGCAGGTGGTATTTTACAAAGCTGCAAGCCAAACCCAAATGACTCACATCATATTGAGTCAGTGTAAAAGAGCAGAGCAAACTGAATTTCTGAATGGATTCAGATTTCTGCAGCGATAGTGAGACTGCATGAGTGGAGATGAGAGGAGTGTGTGTGTGTGTGTGTGTGTGTGTGTGTGTGTGTGTGTGCAGGGGTCACCAAAATGGAAAGAAAAATAGTAGGATCCATTTCCCTTGACTCAAGGTCCCTGCACTGCTTCTTAAGGGTTGAATCGATTTTTAAACTACTCTCCATAAAGCTACAGCACATCATTGGCCTTGCCGAGCTTGTTCTAGGCCTAATCTCCAGCTATCATCTGCTGACACAGGGCCAAAAGTCTGCAGCAGTCCCAGCATCCCATAATTCACCACTGCTGATAATGCTCCAGGAAAATGTTGCCCTTGTACACTAATCTAAGAGCAGACTGAATCATAAGCCTCAGAAGCTGCTAAAACAATTTTAGAACAGCTTTTTCCTGCTGATAACATGAAATTTTAGATTCCTCTTTAAATAAAATCATGCCAAATCTAATTAGCTTAGTGGTTTCATCTGCCAAATATTTCTCTTATCAGTACACTGTTGTTCAGGGATAATGGGTTATCAGATAAAGAAGAAAATGATCATGTGTATTTGATGGACTATCACAACTGTCATCAAGATATAAATGTCAATAGTCTGACACTGACTAAATACAGGATAAAGCGACTGTTCATTTTATGGCACAAAAGAACTGCATGTGTTATGTTTACTTAACTGTAAATCAATACATTAAGCTAGGTCTATCTGACAAAAAGTCTTTTTACATCGGGTTAACAACCACAGGTTTCAGCCTATTTTTAAACCCTGATGAAGCCACACTTGACACTAGTGCGTTTGAAAGGGTGAACGAACAAATTTTGTGCCGTAAACCCTAAAATCCAATACCAAGGTATACTGTGATATATCGTTATTACGGCTACTCGTCAAGCTTCAATAAGAGAGAGCAGGGACAGATGCCAGGCTGAAAAAGACACACTCAAACTTTGTTTCTGCATGTGATGCGGTTTGTGTTCACACCTAGCAGCTCTCTTCAGTAATGGTGTGGAATGGGCGGCGCTCAGGCATCGAACAGATGGACGCGATGCAGCAGGTCAGAAATGAGCTGCGTCGTCCCCGGCGACCTGCCACCTGACAGCATCAGCACCACAGCAACACCATCGTCCAATCAAACAGCGGCTGCCGAATTTCTGAATTAAGCAACTAGAGTCTAATGTACAAAAAATATTGACATTCAATAACGCTCTAATCAGAAATCTAATCAGAATCTAATCATTCTTTCATTTAGAGCAGTAAGAATTTATATATACATATTAGCGTTGTCAGTTTAACGCATTAACTTAATTAGATATGAAAAAATAACGCGATTTAAAATCTTTTTAGACCTGTACATTATCTTATTTTCCATAAGGTTGACTGTTGACAAACACAGGTCAACAACTCCATAAATGCAGTTATGCCCTAAAATTAAAAATATTAGTGCAAAAAAATGCCCCTGTGCACGTTTAGTCTCATATTTATATAAACCATATATCACAGGATATCACACGGGCAGCAGTATGACACAAGTGCTGATTTTGTCCCTATCTATCACAAGATTAAAAGTGATTTTATACAACAGTTCAGTAAATAAGAAGTTGATATTGTGTTATATTTTTAACACAATATTATGTGTTTTTGCTCAATTTTGCAAAGAACATATTACCTTTGAAGCCATAGCAGAACTGTTGTGCGTCTCAGAGCAACACAGTTTAGTTTCTGAATGAATCTGCGTTTTGAACGAATCATGTGAACCAATGATTCAAAGACCCATTCAGAAACAGAGCCATTTACTTTATTCTGAATTAATCAGCTGTTTGAAGGAATCGAATGAATGTATGACTCAAAAAGACATTTACCGCCACCTGCTGGCAGATTTAGTTTCTGATTTAGAGTAACATTTCATTAAAATAAAGAAAATAATAATAATAAAAATAAAAACATTAAATGGACAGTTCACTCAAAAAAAAATAATTCTGTCATCAATTACTCACCCTCATTTCGTTTCAAACCTTTTTTTTGTGGAATATAAAAGAAGGTATTTTGAAGACTGTTGGTAACAAACCTGTTTTGGTTACCAATGACTTTCAAATACTGAGATGTTTTTCAAATGATCTTCCTTTATGTTCCATAGTTTACATTAGGCCATTGCAGCCTAAGTGTTTATGTGTAATAAATTTGATGTTGACTCAAATAAAATATTTCTTTCTAAAGCTACAAATTTGTAATATCTACTTGATACTTTCTCATTTAACACAAAAATAGCTTAAATTAGATTAATTAATCAAAACATCATGTAATTAATTAGATTACAAATGTAATATGTGTGTGTGTGTGTGTGTGTGTGTGTGTGTGTGTGTGTGTGTGTGTGTGTGTGTGTGTCTGTGTGTGTATTATTCTTCAAAAGTTGGGGAATTTTTAATACTTTTGCTCAGCAAGAATGCAATAAATTGATTGAAAATGAAAATAATGACATTTATAATGTTACAAAAGATTTATAATTCAAATAAATAAAGTTTTTGTCTCAATTTTAACAAAAATATGAAGCAGCACAACTGTTTTCAACACTAATAATAATAATAATAATAATAATAATGTTTCTTGAACAGTAAATCAGCATATTAGTATGATTTCTAAAGGATCATGTGACACTGAAGATTGGAGTAATGATGGGGAAAATTCAGCTTTGCATCACGCAAACAATTACATTTTACAGTATATTTAAATACCAAACTATTATTTTAAACTGTAATAATAATTCATAATATAACTGTTTTTACTGCATTTTCAATCAAATAAATGCAGAGAGCATAAAAGACTTTTTTCAAAAACATTGGCAATATAGGTTGACAATGGCAGTGAATGGGTGTTGAGATTTTGAAGCCCAATAAAGTGCATCCATCCATCATAAAAAGTACTCCACACAGCTCCAGGGGTTTAATAAAAGCCTTATGAAGCGAATCAATGCATTTGTGAAAAAAAAAAATATCCATATTTAAAACTTTACAAACCATAATCTCTAGTTTCTGCTAGCTGCTGTAAGCGCAAGAGAGTGGCGTTCCAGCAGATGACGTAGGAAACAAAACACCTGTTATGAACTAGACGTACAAAACAAAGATTTGTAAAGAAAAATGTTGGAGTATTTCAATATAAGAGGAGACTTGTTTTCCTTTACAGTAAACAAAACTCAAAAGACTAGCATTTTCTCACCAGAGCTTACGCTACATCTACATCCTACGTCATCTGCTGTAACGCCATTCTCTCGGTTTATAAAGTTTTAAATATGGATATTTTGCATATGGAGCCGTGTGGAGTACTTTTTATGATGGATGGATGCACTTCATTGGACTTCAAAATCCCAACACCCATTCACTGCCATTATAAAGCATGGAAGCTCTTGCATAAAGCTTGGAAGAGCCACAACATTTTTTAATATAACTCCAATTGTATTTGTCTGAAAGAAGAAACTCATATACTTCTTTTTATGATGGATGGATGCACTTTATTGGACTTCAAAATCCCAACACCCATTCACTGCCATTATAAATCATTAAAAGCTCTTGCATACAGCTTGGAAGAGCCACAAATTTTTTTTAATATAACTCCAATTGTATTTGTCTGAAAGAAAAAAGTCATATACTACTTTTTATGATGGATGAATGTACTTGAATGTTTGATGGACTTCAAAATTCCCAACACCCATTCACTGCCGTTATAAAGCGTGGAAGCTCTTGCATAAAGCTTGGAAGAGCCACAACATTTTTTAATATAACTCTAATTGTATTTGTCTGAAAGAAGAAAGTTATATACACCTTGTGTATCTTTAAATTAAATTTTGGATAATTTTGTTATCTAATTCAATGACGTTACCACATTTTATGTCTGAAATACTTTGTGGAGCTGCTGTGGAAGTTTCAAGACTTTTCTAACTATTTAAATGCAAGCAAACTAATGATCTGTTAAGCATTATATAAAGTTATTATAGTGTCACCAAAGAACTTTCATACTGATATGTTTTCAATTTGCCTGTATTTGCTAAATAAATGAAGTCATATATAACTGTGAGTTAACCTTGAGCCAAAAAAATGAAACTACTCTCTCATATGCTGTATGTAATAGCTTTTCCAGTCTCTCTGACAGGAAAGCGGCCAATTATACAGAGGCATATGTTACACTCGCACAAAAAGGTCTTAAGACGCACAGTCAAAAAGCGTGTCTGCTCCGCACTCACTACAATTACAGCAGTCAGTAAGAATGACCTTATTTGTTCCTACTGCCTATTTCAGCTGCACTGGCCAACTGCACACAGCTGTTGCCAAAGGCTTTCCAATGCCTCAGCAAGCACTGCGATCATTCAGCTTTCCACAGGAGAGAGAGACAGAGATAAATAGTTTCAGAGATAGAGAAGGGGAAAGGGAGGGAAACCATGACTGAGATTTTATTAATGGGCAGTACAGTTCACACACACTGCAAAAAGTGAACACACTGTAAAAAATATTTGCCTACATTTTTTTTTACCTCATCAAACTGTTGTTTCTTGTTTTAAACACAAATCTAGTAAAATTTAGCAAGCTTTACGTTACACAAGAAAAAAGCTATTTTACATATAATGTAAAGAAAAAGTAAACAAGGAGCTAAGCTTTTCTACACTCTAAAAAATGCTGGGTTCACCCGTTGGGTCATTTTTATTGGGTTGTTTTTCATATTTTTACCCAGGTGCTGGGTTATTTTTTTAACCCAAATGCCGGGTTTAACTAGTTGCGTGGGTTTTTTGTGTCCTCTACAGGAGAGAGCGGTTCTCAGCGCCGCCGATTTGCTGTACTTCTTCAGTGAAATAAAGGTTTGTATACTATTTAATGTATAATCTCTTTACTGTGCTGTAAATTATATTATTTTCCGCAACGCAACATAGAAGGACAAGATGTCAGTCAGCTGCATCAGCAGTGGTCACTTCGCATGAAAATGCCTTTTGCCTTGCATAAAATAAATGGATTTTATTCATTATAGTACTGAGTTTAATTTAATTTGATGTTGAAATAAGTTGTCTAATGTCAGTGCTGTTTGTTTGTGGGCAGGTTTTGGAGTTTGCAGTTACCCTGGCGAACAGCAGTCCTTCACCTGCTCAGATTTCAGCGACACACCGGTATGAGAATTAACGCTATTTCGGTAAAAAGCGTTTACAGAGAACGGCTGAATACACTACAATTAAAGGAGAAGTTTACTTCCAAAACAAAAATGTACAGATAATTAACTCACCCCCTTGTCATCCAAGATGTTTGTGTCTTTCTTTCTTCAGTCAATAAGAAATTATGTTTCTTGAGGAAAAAAATTCAGGAATTATCTCCATATAATGGACTTCAATGGTGCCCCCAAGTTTGAACTTCCAAAATGGAGTTTAAATGCAGCTTCAAATGGCTCTAAACAGGGGTGTGACGAGACACTTATCCCACGAGATGAGACGAGACACGAGACTGGGACGAGAACAAGATTTTTAAACTTTTCTTAAGAAATCCTCAATGCTGAAATACATAGGGAAAATAGTCTTCAACTGAAAAAGACAAAATGCAAAAAAAATGTAGGTGCATTTTGAACTTTTTGAAATTAAACTTCCATTTTAATGAATTATATGCAGTAATAAACAACATTTAAACAAGAGCTTCATGATTATGGATAAACTGAAAATCCCAGTTGTTTTTAATAAATTGGAGACCATGATTCCCTCACGATTCTGGAGAAAAAAGATTAGAAAACGAAACAAAATAACATAACTTACTAGTGGTTCTGACAAACTGTTCATTGCTTAAGTCTTTTAAAAACATATTTTAATTTAAACAAAATAATATTAAATAATAAAACAAAGCATTCAATGAAGGAGTCAGCATCTCACTTCATTACGACTTGTTTGACTATTGAAATCTCCTGAATGAATGATTCAATGACACTTTTTTTTTTTTTTTAAACGGTTGTCGCCACCTCCTGGCGGAAGAGGATAAGTCTTGTGAGACACATCGGATCCTGCAAGATCTTGTGCCACGAGATCTCGTCACATCCCTAGCTGTAAACAATCCCAGCCGAGAAAGAAGTGTCTTATCTAGTGAAACAATCGGTCATTTTCTAAACAAACTGACAATTTCTATACTTTTTAGTCTCAAACGCTGGTCTTGTCTAAGTCTGCATGAACTCTGTTTTTTTCTGATTCAATACGGTCAATACAGTTAGGGTATGTCGAAAAATTCCCATCTAATTTTCTTCCCCAACTTCAAAATCATTCTACTTCGCTGCAGAAGTGCCGACCCAGTGTTTACAAAGTGAACATGCAAAGAAGATCAAACGCCCTTTACAAAAAAATGGTAAAACAGCGACGTAGGACGATTTTGATGTTGAAGAAGAAAACGAGACGGGAGGTTTTCAACATACCCTAACTGTATTGACCCGGATTACACAGACTACGCATGCGCATCGCAGAGACGAGACAAGACAAGCATTTGAGGTTAAAAAGTATGTAAATTGTCAATTTGTTGCTTGTTGCTAAAATGCTTGTTAAATGTCTGATTTTAAAATGGTTTTCAAAGGATGAATTTTGAGATTTTAAGTTTTCAACTGATATATAACTTCTTATGATATCTAAAGTGTGATAGGGAAAAAGGCAACGAAGAAAGTCTTTTTGTGACAAAGGTCAGAACTCCTATAATGATGTAGATTTTTTTGAGGTGCACTCTTGTCATAAATTAATCTATTACTTTTCCTATATAATGTGTAACACAAAACAGTTGCAAAATATCTATTTAGGAGTCTCAGACCTTTCCAATGATATATAGTTTGTCATGATTAGATTAGGATTTATTTGTAATATGGTGAAATAAACTTAGGCGTCCTGTATACAGGACAGTGACAGTTAGGGGGGTTAAACAATAGTTGACTTAAATAAAATAACCCAGCATGTTTGGTAAAAACATTTAACCCAAACAGCTGGGTCAAATTAACCATAACACATAGTAAGTATGTGTTCTGTCCAGTATTTACCCAGTGCTGGCTGGCCAAATAACCCAATTTGGGTTGTTTTAAACCCAGCATTTTTTAGAGTGTAGGAATTTTATCTTTTATTTTTTTTTATATTTTTACATGGAAAAAAAAAAAAAAAAAAAAAAAACAGTTCAAAGAGCTATTTCTATGTGCATCTGAATCTTAAAAAAAATCACTTCCATTGGTGTAACACAGTGTACTGTAGTTAAGATTCAGTTATATTCAATATTTTAAACAATTATAGTTTTATTATTATTTCTTTGACTTGAATTCAATGTTTAAATTAACTAAAACCAAAACTAAAATTGAAACTGTTTAAAAACATTTTAGTATATAAAATGAACCTTAACTGAAATATTAAAATAGTTTTATTTTAGCCAGTTTCCAAGACAAAGATTTTAATTTAGAAATTAAAATATATAAAAATGAAAACTGCATTAAATTATTAATAACAATTACAATAGTATCTCAGTGAGACTAAAATAACACTGCTTGAATTCAACCAGTTCTTTTTATTTTACTTTACATTTACAATGTTTTATCTTGTTTTTATTTCCAGTTGAAGCTGGGTGTTTTATTATCTATCTTCTATCTAATGGGTGACATAATTCAGAAAATATGTTCCTTCAAGTATTATGGGATCACTCTAACAAGAGCCAAGTATATAATGAAAAGAAGACAGCAAATTCCTCAGTGGGGATCTGTGGGCTTTAACTGACAGTTAAAGTTACAATTCATATTTCACACTGTACACAAAACAAAATGGTTGAAATTAACCAAAAAGTTTTTATGACTACCTGTATTATCAAGAACTCCTACAGTAAAGTATAAAAAGACAAAGTTAAAACACACTCAGAAAATGTTGATCAAGTAGTGTATATGGATCTAAACACCTTTAAAATTGCAAATTTTGAGATTTAAATGAATCTTTTTCCACCTTTAATGCAATATTGAAACCAACTAAATTCAAGTAACAAATAAATCAGTGGTTTTACATCTCAAAACCAATTCAATTTTATTAGGGGTGTGTAGACATTTTATAGCCACTGTATCTCATGAAACACAGGATTTTATGATTTATTCTCTGATAACAACTGGCTGGATGTACATTATCCTGCTTCTTACACAGCCACTTGCCACATGAGTAAATAATTAGACAGAAAATATTGATTTGGGCTCTTTAAACACAAAGCTGCAGCACAGAAAAACAGTTCCAAACAAACCGCTTTAAGCCTAGATGAAGTTCAGACATTTGATGCATTATGTACAGTCATATCACTAATTACACAGCTTTTCACCACATAAATAATAAAGAGGGCATAAAATGTTATTTGAGGATAAAGGTTTTACTTGTTTATAAGGAAAACACTTGTTTATTATCTTAAATCCATTACAGTGTCATTCTGGCAACAAGACAAACACTTCAACAATATTACTGCAGGCCTACTATTAATGCCTTCGTTTTACAATAAATACAGTCAATGGCCATGTACACACTGCAGCTAAATTCAGTTGTCAGTTCACCTTTTAGTGCTTAATCCTATTCTCTACACACAGTTTAGTCATTTACAGCAGTGACAGCTACAACCAAATTAACAAATTAAACAGAAAAACCAATTGAACTGAACAACTAGTTGTTAATGACGCATTTAAATGTGAGTTTGCAGTGCAAAAAGTCACAGGGTACATTTTGACTCATTAGTGTTGCCAGATCTTGCTAGAAAAAATAACAACACATAAGAACAAGCCCATAAAATTCATATTCTAAGTAGGGCTGCGACGATTCCTCGATTCTATTAGAGTATTCAATTTTTAAAAATCCTCGACTGCATTTTGCCCATGTCGAGTAATCGGGAAAATGGCGCAAGTGGCGCATTCTACATATTAATCCCATTTTAAAAATGATAATAAACCATAAAGCTATTAACAATTAACCAACACTACGATTCAGTTGAATAATTATATGCGTTGCAGGTTTAATATAGGTGTTGGTTATGTTATACGTACGCTCCATTCACAGTAAATGCTGCTCCACACAAACGTTACTTTCATTTACATGTGTGGAGCGTCTCAAACACCATCTCTGCATGTTGTTGTGAGGTTTATTAGGTTTATTATAGCGTTCATATGGGAACGCAACGTGTGTTATTTCATCAGATTTGTAAGGTAAATCATTTATAAACCTACAAAAACAAAGCAGAATACATCATTATACTGTATTTCTCAATGTGATAACTGTTCATCGCGATTTCAAAATAAAAGTTTAAACCCTCATTCTGAGTTTACACATTTTAATGTCCACATATTCATATAAAATGTTATATATAAATGTTGTATATATTAAATGTTGTTGAGTCAATATTAAACACAGATTAGGTCACGCAGTAAAATGTAAAAACAATCATCCTCTGCAGTCATTTGTTTTCATGCATAATGTACATTAGCTTTATTGTTTATAAATACATTATATATTTTAACCATTTTGTTAAATACAATTAATTCAATATGATTACTTGCTTTTGATACTTTATTTGAACTAATTGCTATTATATATGCATTTTAAGTAATTTTAAAGACTATTGTTCACCTAGGTACTTTTATTACTACAAAAAAAAAACAAAATTTGAATTATCCGATTACTTGATTAATTGTCAAAATAATCGACAGATTACTCAATTACCAAAATAATCGTAAGTGACAGCCCTAATCCAAATGCGTTATCTTGAAAATAAGTCACATACCAAAATATAGCGACCAGCACTTGCCTACTCAATTAATTACATAAACTGGATTGCGTTGTGATCCATGCCCAAAGACACTGAACAATCATTGATTATAATAAAGGGACATGGCAACCCTTCAAGAGCGCTCTCTGCAAAGTAGCCTTTCAAACAAAAACAAAACACGGCAGCTCTGTTGACAAAAGTTTAGTTAAAATCAGCAAACAGTCTTTGGTTGTTGTAATATTACGCAGCAGATATAAAACGTGCGAGACGCCACAACGTTGCTATGGTTGCCATGTTGTTAATCATCACAGTTTTGAGAGTGAGTTCAGTTCCGTACACACACACACAAAATCATAGTTTAGGGGGTTCACTCCCGTATTTAAAGGGCTGGTTCACCCAAAAATGAAAATTCTGTCATTAATTACTCACCTTGATGTCATTCCAAACCTGTAAGACTTTCGTTCATCTTCAGAATAGGGCTGCACGATTAATCGAAATGAAATCCTAATCGCAATTAAGCAGAAGCTGCGATTGTCATGTATCTTTCAGTGAAGCACGGTTCTGTGATCAGCAGTAAACCTTCATCCGAAGGCCAGAGGGCGCTCTCGCGCGGAAACGCCAAACACGATCGCTGCAGCTGAATAAACAGAAGATTTAACTGTATTCATTGATTCAACGTGACTAATAAAAACTATGACAATATATGGTTTAGCTGAGTTCTTATTATTGTAATTTTCATTATAACAAAAAGTATATTTATAATACAATGCCTTTATCACTGTTTAGAATACTATGAAATACGTTGTGTGCCTTATTCTGTGTAAAAAGCCACATCATCTCACAGAAGGAACACTCGACTGACGTTATGAAGTGAGTTTGGAGTAAAAACATGTTATTGAATGTGGTATTTTCACATGCTTTCAGATGTACTACCTACACAGAGCCTTAGTTCACTGAGAAGCTGTCAGCTGTCTAACAAAAAAAAAAAAAAAAACAAACAAACTGAGAATTGGTCAAATGTTCTGAAAATAAATTGAGATTTTAATTTTTTGCCATATCACCCAGCCCTATGTTTTGATTACAGATATTCTAAATTTTATAAGTTTATTATTTATAATTTATTATACTAAACAGCACTGTTACACCTAGGGGCGTAGCCACGGGTGTGCCAGTGCCACCCACAGTGGCAGCTGGCACACCTAAAAGTAGATGCAGATTTTTTTTTTTTTTTGTAAGTGTATAAACATGGGTGGAGCTAAAGAGGGGCTAGCAGCTGCTTCAGCACCCCCAAGAAAGCACCCCCATAGCACCCACACACGTAAAAAAGAAATAAAACAAAAACATTTGACTCATTACACAAGCATAACTCCTGCACTGCAATATAACGTGACGTGATTAGCAGGCGCGCTTTTCAAAATTTGTTCGTTTAATATAGCATTTACATTTTAAGCGTTCTATGGATTTCTTTGTGAGGCAAGTAGCTGGTTCATTGCTGTGAAGCACTCCATATAATATCTTGCAGATTGTGCAAATTGTACCTTTGTAAACTTACGCCTTAAAATTTTAGAGCATGTGTCACGAATAAAGTGAAAATTAAATGAGAAGTCAAGTATCTATTGCAGCATTAAATTTTTTTGATTGTCGGTTCACATGAAATTCTGTCAGCGAGGAGTGAGTTGAAAAAGAAAGAAAAATAGGCTACAACCACATCTCTGGTCATTTTAATATGTAACTATCCGTAATGTTGGTAATACGCATCAGATTTTTTGGTAACACTTTACAATAAGGTTCATTAGTTAACTACATTAGTTAACATGAACTAAGAATGAACAAAACTACTACAGCATTTACCAATCTTAGTTAATGTTAATTTCAGCATTTACTAATGCAGGGCTCTAGAGTGCGACCAAATCTGAGGACCAGCCGTTCGAGGGCAAAAAAAAAAAGCCTCCGCGACTGTGGTTCAACAGACACACAGGCCCATATCGATGTCTAAACCAATCAGAGATAGTGAAGTCAATTTTGCCTTTTCAAATCATCACGACTTGCCTAAAATAAAATCTTCAAGCATATCACAATGTTATTTTAGATGTTTACCTCAGATAAATGCAGGCTATTATGCGCATACAATCGTTTGTTGCAGAGGGGAAGCTAAATATGCTTTGCAGGACATGAGGCGCCAGCGCAATCACTTGCAAAAAATTAATATACGCCATAAACTTTGCTCATAAAGGTAAGCGTAATATATCATCCGGAACTGTAAAGGGTCTAATTTTATTTGCGTGCACTCACAATATCAACAAAATGTTGTGCTTTTATAAAAAATAAAGAAAACAAACAAGATGCGCGTTCTGATGTCTCTGTGTTTAACAGGAGCGCTGCACAAAAATTAAACGAAACAGCGAATACTTGCCTTACAGTCAGGATAAATATATCTATAGAAAGCTTTAAATTATTACTTTACTGCTTTAAAACTAAAAAATTCAAATTGAAAACAAAAACTCTTTCATTATAAAATCCGTAGAGATGCATTTCTCTCTAAAGGCGCGTCCAATAAGCAAATGGCGAGTAAGGATCGTCATCTTTGCGAAACTGGCTCAGAAAGCACTAGTTTATTAATAATTCATTGAAGTATCTCCTTATTTCCCCCCGACACATTCATGGTGATTACTTTTCCCGGAGCTTTGCGAGCTTTAGCCTATTGTGTGCATTTGAACGCGGATCTCTTCCAGCAGCTGCGAAGACACTTGAAGGACACTAAACACGGCCACGGCACAACAATTGTTGCAGAAACACTATATTTTATGCTTGTTATAGATTGTGTGACGTCACGTGCAGTATTGTCGGCGGCAACCGACAATACTGCCGGTGGCACGGTTGTCATTGCGACCGTCACAGCCCTATCATTTACAAGTCAATATTGCCTACACGGAGAGCGTTTTTAAAAAAAAAAGTGAACCTGTGAAGCTGCGGTGTTAAATGCGATGCGGTCGAAAAATTGGGTGCACCTAACTTTAGTGTTAGGCACACCAGTGCGACCAGTGCAAAAAGTTAGTCTAGAGCCCTGTAATGCATTATTAAAATCACAAGTTGTGTTTGTTAACGCAAACACAACTTAACTGTTAATGCACTGTGAACTAACATGATTAAACAATGAACGACTGTATTTTTATTATCAAACATTAACTAAGATTAATTAATAGTGTAATAAATGTATTGTTCATTGTTCATTCATGTTAGTTAATACATTAACTAATGTTAACAAATGACACCTTATTGTTAAGTGTTACAGATTTTTTATTTTTTTTATTTTTTGTGCACATCAATTTGACAATAAATGTGGCACACCCAGTTTTTCTGAGGCACACCCAGAGTCTCTTTTCTGGCTACGCTACTCATTACACCACTGCAATTTCAATAGTATCACAGGTAAACTGAAATATTAATGACTTAATATTTCACTGTTTTATCTTTCTATTAATATTCAATGCAATATTAGGCTCATAAAGCCTAAACTAATATTGGTTCTTCTGTAATTACAAATGGACTTCAAAATGCTACTAACGTGTTGAACATAGCCCTTTTAAAGTAAGACAAAACCATTCCAGACGTTAGAAACTAAACAGCTGCTAGTGTGCAATTCAGCTGCCGACATCTAACAGACTAAGACCAGACAAGTTTCTCGCACCCTTGGCAGAAGAAGCCATGCACTCTTTCGCAAACACGTACACGCTTTCGCACACAAATGACACTTTGGGTTAACCCACATCCCAGGACGGCTGGCCTGAATGCTTCAGGTTCAACGTACTAATCGGTGGCATTGTGACATCAAAACCGCAGCTAGGAAACGCTATTGTTTATGCCCGAATTCCTTCCAGACACATTGTTTACAAGTTTAAAAGCAGTAGCCACAACCACAGACCACAAATAGGAAGCCAACAAGAATATGTAAATAAACACAAATCTCCTTTTTCCATAATGTAAATCATTCAGTTCTCATCTCAATGCACATAAAAAAACACACTGGTCTTTCCTTAAAAGACCCGTCAATATAAGAATATAATGTGTGTCAGTTAATCAGTTAACCCCCTAAGCCACTAAATCACTTCCCTGTGTCACTTACTACTGTATAGACGGCATTCAGCGCTCGGTGGAAATACTAACGGCAGGTTGTTGTTCTACAAAGCCGACATCCATTCCGGCGAGTGTTAAATGAATGCATTAGGAACCTGCTTTTGAACATGTAGTCTGAGTCGAGGAGAGGCGCTCAGCATATAGGGGCTGCAAACTCAGCGATAAATATTCTCCAGCAGAGACAGTCTGGCCTGACGCTGTGAAAGCAATAAAATGCTCTTCACAATCCACAGTAAAATTCAAACAGCATGGCCCGGCGCAAATATCATTCTCCTAGCTCATTTGTGAGTCAGCGCCAAGTTTGTTTTCCACCAGACCTCTGCCAGGCTGCTTTCGTTTCACTCTGAGCAAAGAATTATGGGATTTTTAGGTTCAACGCAGTTCTAGTTCATATTTATCTTAGCAAAACTGTGCTACAGTTGGCACATTTTACGTTTACCAAAAGGAATGAAACAGCTGAATTACATAATTCTAGTAGCATAAGCCTCTCCATTTAGCAAAAAAATCCATTATCATTAAAGCCTATCAAATTATGGGTACCAGAGAGATCCTCAATTTGCGACTAATAATGCCCATGCAGGCCTAACACCGACAACAAAAAAAATCATGAATATGGAACTTCCTCTTGTTCCCTTTCAAAGCACTTAATTGCCCAAAAAACGGAAACGAGTGGCGGTAGTGAAGTGAATGGACCAGAACGCTGAAACATTGCTCGTTTTCTCACAAGAGCTCGTTAAACAGCAATACATACACATACTCAATTACGACATTTCCCTAATTGTGCATCAGATTGGTGGTCTGGATGTGAGTTATAGTTGCTTCATGAGGTAAACGAGTAGTCAACATTGAAACATTGCAGACGCAGCTCTAGACGCACTCTTAAGAACACGTTTGAGCCATTAACGTTGCACTGTAAGTGTGGCTTAATGCAACATAATGATATTGTGCCCTGTTAATGTATCTGCATACTTTGTTATGATGCTTACATTGCATTACAAGCCACTAAAATCATAACATTTTAATTTACTTAATGCTTTTTAATGAACAGCTGAACAGTTTAAAATGAACAGGAAACTGAGTGAGTACATAAAAAAATCACCATTGAAAACTGTGTCCTTGCCTTACCCCGACTCACAATGGAAAGCTTATAATAATGATTTATAATTTGAGCTGTCGGATCGGATTTCGTGGGAAATGTCAGTTTTGCATTATTCGTCATTGTGTGGTTATGTCATGCAATGTTCTTCTTGCATGTGATGTATTAGGTGAAATCTACTGATAACTTTATTACACACAAAGCAATGTTGATGTTGGCAACATTAAAGGAGAAGTTCACTTCCAGAACAAAAATTTACAGATAATTTACTCTTGTCATCCAAGATGTTCATGTCTTTTTTTCTTCAGTCGATAAGAAGTTATGTTTCTTGAGGGAAAAAAAAAATCAGGAATTATCTTCTTCAATGGTGCCCCCAAGTTTGAACTTCCAAAATGTAGTTTAAATGCAACTTCAAATGGCTCTAAACGATCCCAGCCGAGGAAGAAGGGTCTTATCTAGCAAAATATTTTTTTCCAGTTCAATACGGTCAATACAGTTTGCATTTGAGGTTGAAAAGTATATCAATGGTCAATTTGTTTCAAAAATGACCGATTGTTTTGCTGGGGTCGTTTAGAGCAGTGGTTTTCAAACCTGTCTTGGAGGACCCCCTGCCCTGCACATTTTGTATCAGACACACCCAATTTAGTTCTTGCAGTCTCTACTAACGAGCTTATGAGTGGAATCAGGTGTGTTAGATGGGGGAGACATACAAAATGTGCAAGGATGAGGGTCCTCCAGAACAGGTTTGAGAACCCCTGGTTTAGAGCCATTTGAAGCTGCATTTTGGAAGTTCAAACCACTGAAGTCCACTATATGGAGAACATACCTGAAATGTTTTCCTCAAGAAACATAATTTCTTATTGACTGAAGAAAGTAAGACATGAACATCTTGGATGACAAGGGGGTGGGTAAATTATCTGTACATTTTTGTTCTGGAAGTGAACTTCTCCTTTAACAATAAAAATAAAAAAATGCTAGTAACTCGTAATTTTTTTTTTTTTTTTACAAATGGCAAAATGTACAGAAAAGTAGGACTGGGACTTGGTTGTGTGCATCAGTTGTTTGGATTTTGCAACCTGATTTCATGACAAAAACATACCTGTGGGAACTTTGAGAACAAGATATGAAATACATACCACCATGTATGTTTTGTGACATATTCGATGTGAAATGTCCACTTAGTGGCGCTAAAAGAATGTTTGATTTGATTTTGGATTTTGAGATGCAGCATTGGACGATTTGATTAAAAATAAAACAGACATGATGAATTGATGAATTGTTCAGGATCTATAACATGTATTTAGAAAACAGATTTTAAAAGTTTGAAAAGAGGATTACCGCAAAACAAAACACACACACACACACACACACACACACACACACACAAAAGCATCAAGAGAACAAAAATCATATCTTCCATGGAAACTGGTGCAAAATAGAAATTGAAATAGACAGAGTTTCAGATTTGTATGGTAAGAGTAGCCAATCATTTTTATGGCACACAATGGCTCTTGTATTACAAGTAATTTGTTTCAGTCGCACTACTTTTTTTTAAATATCTTTATTCAGTAAATGCAAGAAGTTAATGCAGTTTAAGTGTTTCCATGTAGTATTTTAATTTATGTATTTGAATTTTGGTGTTTACATCCAGAATTTTTAAACAATATCCCCAAATTTACATAAAAATATGTGGACAGAAACTCAGGTAATAAAACATTAAGAGCCAGATCTACTTACAGCTTGTGCCAGCGCTAAGTACCTTTTGGCGTTAAAATAGTACTGTCAGGATTTACTAAAGAGATGCAGTGAAGAATTAGCACTAAAAGCTGTGGACACAGTAATTTTTGCACCTGACGTTACTGAATATGCATTTGTAGGAGTTATCCCTTTCAGAGGGATAACAAAATTTATGGGAGGAGAGTATAAAAATTAGGAAATTCTGAAACACTGAAATGAAAATTCTGGGCCGAAACCAAAAAGATTAAGATTTTTTAATTTAACTCAATAATTTGAATGATACTAAATTTAAAAAACACAAGGTAATAAAATAACCACACTTTTCCTGAAAGTAACACTATAAAGTTGGACAGAAAATATAATAATAGTACATATCAATATATTGTTTTTTATTTAGTTCTATGCAACAAAATCAAATTGTAACTTTTTTTTTTTTGGGGGGGGGGGTCTATTGCTGCCGACAACTTTTTCAGTTAATTATCCGAATAAAGTATAATCCGACAAAGCTATTATTATCAGAGCATATAAGCAGAGCATAGAGAGCAGATCAGTGGATGAGAGCATCATTTTACCAGTGTTGCCCAGTACAGCTCTACTACAGCATGTTACATTACAATAGCGCTACTGCATCTGGAACAAGTATAATACATAGAAATTTCCTATTGGTGCGTTTTTTGGGCAGACTCTGTTTTTCCGGTGAGCACGAGCAAGCGGTACACGAGCAAAACGCACATTTATAGAGCGGAATAGCGGTGCATTCACACGGGGCGTCAGAGCCTCTCGTTTACTTTGAATGGAGTGCCACCAAGCGTTGCCGAGGTCCCTTGTGCCGTGTCACTGGCGCTGCTCGCGGCAGAAGTTTAAAACTTTTAAACTTTTCAAGCAGCAACGCAGACGTCAGCCAATCAGATCGCCTTACGCAAATATAATGGTGCAGACACTAGCCAATCGTGTTCATGCAACACCAGAAAGTAATGTGATTGGCTGCTGTCGCTATGACAATCGCGTCAGCACCAAGCTTCAGCCACGCCCTCCAGCAAGCGCCGACGCCCTGGGTGAATGCACCGCAATGAGCGGAGCGTCACACCGCGCAGTGACGATGGCTAGAACAGAGTGAAATCTGCGTGCTTAACACTGCCGAACAGTGCAGCGCGCCACATATTATTATATGCCTATATATTATATGTGACCCTGGACCACAAAACCAGTCATAAGGGTCAGTTTTTTTAAATTGACATTTATACACCATCTGAAAGCTGAATAAATAAGCTTTCTATTGATGTTATTTATATTCGTTAGGATAAGACAATATTTGAGATACAACTATTTGAAAAACAGGAATCTGAGTGTGCAAAAAAATCTAAATATTGATGAAACTGCCTTTAAAGTTGTCCAAATAAAGTTCTTAGCAATGCATATTACTAATCTAAAATTAAGTTTTGATATATTTATGGTAGGAAATTTACAAAATACCTTCATGGAACATGATCTTTACTTAATATTCTAATGATTTTTGGCATAAAAGAAAAATCAATCATTTTAACCCATACAATGTGTTTTTGGCTATTGCTACAAATACACCTGTGCTACTTAAGACTGGTTTTGTGGTCCAGGGTCACATATATATTTTTTTAGGGTCATATTTTCATCTGTTTTTCTCCTTCTGGCCGAAAACCGCAAATGCCATTTCCAGCTGATAATTTTCGGCAGCTGAAAATTCAGTGCATCCCTAATAAAAATGAATCACGCAACGCAATTTGCTAACATTTGAGCTCGTCATATTACCTGTATTTGTGCCATCATTTAATATCAAAAAAATGTCTAAAAAGCAGGCAGTTATTTGGTAGATTGCGCTGGTCATTATGGAAATGATCTGGCTGCGTCTGTATTCTTTAATGTGCGCACTGTCAGTAAATCATACGCAGAATTCTCCCTTCCCATCTGCACTTTTATGGAATTGCGGTGTTTAGTAAATCTGACCCTTAGTGGAACTATAGATTTCTAAATGTGAGTTTAGCTGCAATTATCTTAATTGTATAATTTTGTTTATACCATGGTCTGTCAGAATACTCGATTCTGATTGGCTAGCAGATATACATTTTGTACATTTAATGTACAAGTAGTTCCAAGTCAGTTTAATCATCGTTCTATATTAATGCGCTGCTTCCACTGACACACATAAACACACACACACAGAGAGAAAGAGAGAGAGAGAGAGAGAGAGAGAAGTATTCAGAAATAGAGAAGTCAATGCTGCCCCGCAAGATTTATTAATAAAATAATAAATAACTGGATAACTGCATTACAGAGACTGACTACTTTCTACATTTTTGATGCATTTCGCATTTAAATTTTTGATAATCTCCCAAATAATTGTTGATTTAGTCATTGTTTGTTGCAGCCTTACAAACACTGATCCAGACTGATGTCTATCTTATGGATTACAATGAGATTGTAGCAGCTATTATCAGTGCTATACTGCATATTTTCTGCCTTTAACCAGTTCTTTCCATTCCACTTGTCCTTTTAAACAGTTTTGTTCAGTACTCTGCTTAGGAACACAGAGAAAATGACAGAATATTCAGTTGTACTCCAGCACCGAACAGGACTAAAGTTCAGCCATGCAGGGAGATGGTATGTATTTGCACTGACATTAACAACAACCCTACTACCAGTAGAAGGACTTCATCTGTCAAAACACCTTTCAGCATAATAAGGCAGCCATCATTTCCTCTCTTAAGCACACAAGTGTGAAATCGCTTGTCAAAACCTCACAGATGCCAAACAGGTTGAAGCAAGTGTGTAGTTGTAAAAACTCGGCTATTTTAATGTGTGAATGTGCTCCACA
>CM070029.1:26336499-26718999 GCA_036247105.1 Cirrhinus mrigala
AAGTATCTGCAAAATGATTGTTTAGAAAAAAACGGAAAAAAAAACGCAATGTTCTTGTAAAGGATCTAATGGTCTTTACTACTTACTACTATTGGCATAAGTAAACTAAATTGAGACACAGCAAGATGCCATGCACTTACCCCAATGCGTCTGATTTGTTCCTGGTCATGCTGACTCTTGTAATTGTCTGTGATGGGTTAAGGGAAGGTTTTATGCTTGCGAATTGTGATTGGCTGGCGCTGGTTAGCAGGTTATTCTCCTGGAGTCTCATGGATTGTCCAGATGGTCGGTTATATCGCACGGTAGAAGACCTCACCTTAGTGTGATTGCTAATTGTGCCACCTGCATTATTCAAGGCCGGGTCGCTGCCACTGGGTCTCATCCCATTGGACAGAGACTGCGCGTTCCACAGGCTGTTCTGGCTCTGTCTTCTCACCGTGTTGTGCACTGACAAGCTGCGACCAGTCTGGGCAAATAATCACAAAATAATATTTAAAAATTTTGCAATAACAGTTAACTCAGAATTCAGACTTTTTTCTCAGATCTGTGACTATATATCACAATTGTACGTTTATCTCGTGCAGTTCACACTTTTTTACTCAGAATTGTGTTTAGCTTGCAATTTTATCTTTTCTCTCAGAACTGTGAGTTTATATCTTTTAATTGCAAGTTATAAACTTAGAATTTAAACTTTTTTCTCCAAACTTTTACTTTTTTTTTTTTTTTTTTTAGAATTACAACTTTATATCTTGCAATTGCGAGTTACAATCTTAGAATTCAACATTTTTTCTCAGAATGGCGACTTTATATATTGTAATTCAGACTTTTTTCTCAGAATTATGACTTTATATCACAATTGTTAGTTTATATCTCACAGTTCCAAATTTTTTCTCAGAATTGTTTATCTTAAAATTCTGACTTAACTTGTATCTTGCAATTGCGAGTTATAAACTCAGAATTCAAACTTTTTTCTCAGATTTGCAACTTTATACCTTGCAACTGTGAGATAAAAAACTTAGAATGCAGACTTTTCTCTTGGAGTTGCGAGTTTATATCTTCCATTTGCAAGTTATAAACGTAGAATCTTTCAAACTTTTTTCTCAGAATAGCAACTTTATATCTTGCAATTGCGAGTTGTGAAACTTTTTTCTTAAAGAAGAAGTCCAGAATAACAATTTACAGATAATTTACTCACCCCCTTGTCATCCAAGATGTTCATGTCTTTCTTTTTTCAGCCATAAAGAAATTATGTTTTTTGAGGAAAATATTTCAGGATTTTTCTCCATATAATGGACTGATATGGTGCCCAGAGTTTGAACTTCCAAAATGCAGTTTAAATGCAGCTTCAAACGATCCCAACCGAGGAAGAAGGGTCTTATTTAGCGAAACGATCTGTTATTTTCATAAAAATAATACAATTTATATGCTTTTTAACCTCAAAACGTCTTGTCTTGCTCTGCCTGAACTCTGTGTATTCTGGCTCAAGACAGTTAGGGTATGTCAAAAACTCCAATCATATTTTCTCCCTCAACTTCAAAATCGTCCTATATCGCTGTTTTATCTTTTTTTGTTAAGGGTGTTTGATCTTCTTTGCATGTTCACTTTGCAAAGACTGGGTCGGAACATCTGCAGCGATGTAGGATGATTTTGAAATTATTTTTGAAGTTAAGGGAGAAAATACGATCGAGTTTTTCAACATACCCTAACTGTCTTGAGTCAGAATACACAGAGTTCAGGCAGAACAAGACAAGATGAGCGTTTGAGATTATAAAGTATTTAAATTGCATTTTTTAAATGAAAATAACTGATCGTTTTGCTAGATAAGACCCTCAGCTGGGTACATTTACAACTGCATTTGGGATCATTTGAAGCCTCATTTAAGCTGCATTTTTGAAGTTCAAACTCGGGGGACCATATCAGTCCATTATATGGAGAATATATAATGGAAAACACAATTTCTTTACGACTGATCTTGGATGACAAGGGGGTGAGTACATTATCTGAAAAAATTTTTTTCTGGAAGTGGACTTCTTTAATTCCAAGTTGTTATCCTATAATTCAGAATAGTGACTTTATGTATTGTAATTTAGACTTTTTACTCAGAATTTTGGTTATCTTGAAATTCTGACTTTTCTTTTAGAACTGTGAGTTTATATCTTGCAATTGTCAGTTATAAACTCAGAATTCAATTTTTTTTCTCAGAATTGTGACTATATATCACAATCGTGAGTTCATATTGCATAGTTTAGACTTTTTTCTTAGAATTGTGTTTATCTTGCTATTCTGATTTTTCTTACAGAATTTAGTTTATATATTGTAATTCAGACTCTTTTCAGATTTGCAACTTTCTATCTTCCAATTATGAGTTATAAACTTAGAATTCAGACTTTTATTCTCAGAATTACAACTTTATATCACAATTGTGAGTTTATATCTCTCAGTTCAGAATTTTTTTTTCACAGAATTGTGTTTATGTTGCAAATCTGACTTTTCGGTCTTAACTACTAAGTAAATGAATCATTTGATACAATGCACTTATTGTGTACATTCATGTATTTACAATGTACTTAGATTTGAAAAATACCTACATGTTATTAATTTCTGTAATTACATTTGTAATTACACTGTTGACCCATTCTTACACCTTAACCCACCCTTAAACCTACCCATACCACCAAACCTCTCCCTATCCTTTCCCATATCCCACCTCAATAGCAGCAAAAGTGTTTTGCAATACAATATGACCACATTAAGTACATTGTACTTATTTTTTGATGTAACAACATAGTAGTTAAGGCCACTTAATATAAAGTGGGACCGACTTTTCTCTCAGAACTGAATTTATATCTTCCAACTGCAAGTGATAAACTTCTTTTTCAAAATTTTGAGTTTATATCTTGAGTTTTTTCTCACAATTACAACTTTATATCTTGCAATTGCGAGTTACAAACTTAGAATTCAGACTTTTTTCTCACAATTGTGTTTTTCTTGCAATTCTGACTTTTCTCTAAGAACTGCAAATTTATATCTTGCAATTGAGTTATAAACTCAGAATTTTTTTCTCAGAGTTGTGACTATATATCACAATTGTGAGTTCATATTGCATAGTTCAGACTTTTTTTTTTCAGTTATAAACTTAGAATTCAGACTTGCGAGTTTATATCTTCCAACTGCAAATATAAACTTAGAATTTAAACTTTTTTCTAAAAATTGCAACTTTATATCTTGACTTTTTCTCAGAATTGCAACTTTATATCTTGCAAATGCGAGTTACAAACTTAGATTTCAATTTTTTTCTCAGAAGGGCGATTTTATATATTGTAATTCAGACTTTTCCCTCAGAATTACAAGTTTAAATCTAGCAATTGTGAGTTGTGACTTTTTTTTCTTACATGCAAGTTTTTATCCTGTAATTCAGAATAGCAACATTATGTACTGTAATTCAGTTATAAACTTAGAATTCAGACTTTTCTCTCAGAATTGTGAGTTTATATCTACCAACTGCAAATTATAAACTTAGAATTCAAACTTTTTTTTCTCAGAATAGCAACTTGTAATTCAGACTTTTTTTTTCTCAGAACTGTGTTTATCTTGCAATTCTGACTTTTGTCTAAGAATTACGAGTTTATATCTTGCAATTACGAGTTATAAACTCAGAATTCAAACTTTTTATCAAAATTGTGGCTATATATAACAATTGTGAGTACATATTACGCAGTTCTGATTTTTCCTTTTTTTTTTTTTTTCACAGAATTGTGTTTATGTTGCAAATCTGAGTTTTATCTTCCAATTGCAAGTAATAAACTTAGAATTCTAACTTTTTTTCTCAAAATTGATTTTATATCTTTACTTTTTCTCAGAATTGCAACCTTATATCTTGCAATTGTGAGTAACAACCTCATATTTATTTATTTTTACTCAGATGGGTGACTTTATATATTGTAATTCAGACTTTTTTCTCAGAATTGCAACCTTATATTTTGCAACTGAGTTATAAACTTGAAATTCAGACTTTTCTCTCAGAATTGCGAGTTTATATCTTCCAACTGCAAATTATAAACTTAGAATTCAAACTTTTTCTCAGAATAGTGACTTCATATCTTGAAATTGTGCGTTATAAACTTAGAACTCAGAGTTTTTCCTCAGAATTATGACTTTGTATCTTGCAGTTATTTTTTACTTATTGTGAAAAGTAAATGTGCACTTGCAAGAAAAAAAAATCAAAATTTAAAGATAAAAAGTTGCAAATACCATTTTTATATTTTTATTCTGAAGAAGAAATAAGATCCCTTTGTGTTTTGTTAAAGTTTTGTTCACGAGCAAAATTATACCATGACCCCATGAAGCTTTGCATGATTTATGGAAGTAACTTTCATTTACACTGTAAATAATTAGGCAAAAGGTTCACTATATAAATACAATAATAAGCATTTTCAAAAACTGGATATAAGATGACATTATTTTACTCACCATTTAACCATCCAAGATTAAAAGGGAATTTAAAATAGTAAAAGCATTAACAAATTATTTTCAGCATACCATGAATAACTCCTAAATCTCGATTCTATCTGCAGCAATATTACAATATATGCAGAATATTATTAATTATTAATATTATTAATATTGTGTTAAATATTATATTAACATTAGGGATGCAACAATACAGTTAGTCCACGGTTCAATACGTACCTCGGTTTTTATCCACGGTTTTCAGTTCGGTTCGGTTCTGATATCTTGCCATTTTTTTTGCAACAAATTAACAAAATACTCCCGTAAACCTATGCACTCTGGAAAAGGCGTGGTGTAGTATTTGTCTGCTTATTTTTTCTTTTGAGAGAGGTATTATTTTTTCACATTTTACGCAAAATAGAATAGGTTTCATTCATACTGGACGCCAGAGGGCGCCCTTGTGCGTAAAATCCACATATGCGTCAAAGAAGTAGCGCTGATGACGTTCCGTTCCAGCTTCTCTAATATGGATAAAAGCATCGCTGTTGCTGTAACTGATTAAAACCAAAATATAACGTTAAACGTTTTGAATGATGAAATGTGAGGACAATAAACACTCGTCTGCATTAATATATGGTTTATCTGTGTTCTTCAAGCCATCGTGTATTTTCATAAGCCAATGCTAATCGACATACATACAATATGAGTATAGAATTTATTGTCTGCCTCATTCTGTGATGAGAATCCACATCAGATCACATAAGGAAGTTATTTCAAACACTGGACAAATATTGTGAATTAAAAACAAGGTATAATGTTTTTTTTTTTTTTTTTTACAACTTTTGTTTTTATAACTTATGACAACAGGTTTAGAAAGGCTTATCTTTGAATGTCATTAGAATGGAAGATGCTCTGCGTGTGTTGCTTTTTCAAATACAAGCGGGGAAGCGTTTCCTCATCTCAGCATGTGAAATCGCGGGCAAACATACAACAAATTCCGAGAGAAATAAAACAAGGAAATCATTTAAATGCAAAACCGAAAAAACGCAATTCACAAGCGCGTATTGAACCGTGGATGTCGTACCGAACGGTTCGATATTATATTGAGTATTGTGACATCCCTAATTAACATATGTCTACATTACGTACATAATTACATTTTACATCAACAACAGATTCTTAGTGCATTCCAGTGAATTATTCATGGTTTATATTGTACTTTATATAAGGAGAGCAGACCACAGATGTGCAGTATATGTTCTCTTTATTCACACTGTTACAGTACAGCAGAATACAAAGGAAATTAAAATAATGAGGAAAATAATGCAGCCGGCTAAAAAAAGCTATTCTATAGATATTACTGTTATATAAAACCACATTAAAATACCAAGCGTGTGTTATTCTCCTAACTTCTGAAAACAGAACAGGAATGAAAATTTACAGTCAAAATGACGCACTCTTATAATTTAAAGTGCAATCTTAAAGTGCAATGATTTGTTGATGTCTTTTAGAGTGGAACTTCCCTAAACCTGAAGTGCCTCCCATAATTTAAAATGCAGGAGGCTTGTAAGAAAAAAGGTGGACATGACTTTGCAAGTTTTGGTTATGCAATTCTGATCACATTACATTGGGTTGAGTTTGTACCATATAAAATTTTCATTAATCTTCATTAATGTAAAATCTTCATCAATCACTTTATAAGCGATTTTATCACTTTCTCTAAGATTACATGTATAATGCATTATGGGCTGTACTATCAAAACAGTTTGACAGCTGCATTATTTTAAACCCTAGTTGCATTATCTATTCTATTTGATGTTAATTGCATTTTTTCCAATTTTCTTTCCCTTTTGATTTTACGAACTGAGTGTCAAGTCAAAATTATTTCCGCTGTAATGGTAATGATACAGCTTAAACATTCAACTCAGCATAGTCCTTTACCACAGTCATGTAGAGCCAGGCCAAAAAGACGTCAAATGCTGTGCATTCAACACTACAACCACAAACAAAAACTTCTGATCCAGACTACATACAAACTGGCTTGCAATCAAGATAACATGGTATGTACTGATTACAATATGTACTAGAAATGATTGGTTGCCGAGCGCACAGAAAAAAAAAAAAAAAAAAACAGCTACAGTCTAATAAAATAAAGGCAGTTCTCTCACAGTCTGTTAACACTAACACTAATATTAAACTACAAGAACTACTGATTTAAAGTCTCTTCTCTTTGTTTAATGAGCAGATGCTGTTTCTCAGGGATAGTGAGTAACTGTCTTGCTCAAGGGCATAATGGTGCGGTAACTCCTTCACTCTGATCAAGCGGGACACTGAGCTCATGGATTTCCAATACAAAAATTACTAAGATGCAGAAAAAGAAAAAAAAATCTGAGGCACAGGAAAGACTTGTATGTGAATGTGAGTACATTGCTAGAAGGCAGTTGGTTTGTTTCAAAATACTTTTGGTTTAAGAATATGAGCACACAGGGAACCAAACTGTTGCCCTGTTATTTTAATAAACAGTTTCAAATCACAGTACAGGAGAATGCTGTGTTCTATGCGTTTGCGTTTTTTTTTTTTTTTCCTATTTGCTTTCCTTTCCTATCAAAATGCTAAATACGGATGTGAAAACGCAAAAAATGGAACCCAAACCGAACTTTTTTATGACGGACGAAAGTTTCGGAGGCAGTGTGTCAACATGATTGACACAATGTGAGGTCGTATTTATTTTTTAATGTGCGAAAATTTCGGACAGAAATTTCGGGCTCGGTGTGCAATGGTTTTAAAGGAGAACTTCCAGAACAACAATTTACAAATAATTTACTCACTCCCTTGTCATCCAAGATGTTCATGTCTTTCTGTCTTCAGCCATGAAGAAATTATGTTTTTCGAGGAAAACATTTCAGCATTTTTCTCCATATAATGGACTTCATTGGTGCCCTGATTTTGAACTTCCAAAATGTAGTTTAAATGCAGCTTCAAAGGGCTCTAAACGATCCCCTTAGTCATTCGTTCATCTTATGGGGCTGTCACACATGAGTAAATTATTTGTGAATTGTTGTTCTGGAAGTGGAGTTCTCCTTTAAGTGTGCTTATTCACAAATGCTGCAAACGAAAGGCAATGCTTAAAAGATTGGTTTACTTCCAGAATAAACATTTTCTGATATTTTACTCACCCCCATTTCATTCAAGATGGTCATATCTTTCTTTCTTCGGTTGAAAGAAATTCCAGGAAGAGAAAACATTCCAGGATTTTTCTCCATATAGTGGACTTCAGTAGGGATCAACAGGTTGAAGGTCCAAACTGCAATTTCAGTGCAGCTGCAAAGGGCTCTACACGATCACAGCTTAGGAATAAGAGTCTTATCTAGCGATATATACTAAAAATAAATAAACATTGATATACTTTTTAACCAGAAATGCTCATCTTTTTAGAAAATGGCTCATTGTTTCACTAGATAAGACTCTTATTCCTCGGCCCTTTGAAGCTGCACTGAAATTGCAATTTGGACCTTCAACCTGTTGATCCCCACTGAAGTCCATTATATGGAGAAAAATCCTGGAATGTTTTCCTCAAAAACCTTAATTTCTTTAAACATCTTGGATGACATGGGGGTGAGTAAAATATCAGTAAATGTTTATTTATTTATTTATTTAAATGTCATTATTTAAATATGTTAGTACATCAAGATAAATTAACTGAAAATGAAAATGCTGCCTTGGGAACTTGCTGAAATAAAATATGCTTATGTGAACGTTTTGTTTCAAGTAAAAAATGTTTTATGGTTTTATTTTTTATAATTACAATAACCCTGATGCCAATACCTCAATCTATTTGACACTGACAGTACTAAACTCCTTCCCTGGAATCGTTTGATTTAAGTCATACAAAATCAATGATTTACTGGTCATATGACCATGCGCCCAATCTATTATGCCCCTTTCATATTGTGATGGGGTGTGTTTCTTTGACAACTTGCCGGTAACACCCCTCTTCTAATAAAAAGCTTTACTGTAAATCATTAACTTTAACCTTCCGATTTATGATATGCTGATTTACAATATCACTAGGCAGCAAAACCCTGGAACTGTGAGATTGTTAAATGTCATAAATTAAATAAAAAAAAAACGCTATATTATCTTCCTGAGATGATCTAGATGACACATGCAGGGCACAATAAAGTCGCTCTGTAATGACCTTGTTTACATGAACAGGATTTGTCCCTCAGGCCATCCAAGATGCGGTTTCATACTCAGATGTCACGCTCACAGACTGTTGGCTGAACATCTGATGCATAAGGCACACTTAACTGGAAACACCATCATCGGACTGGTTAGATTATACAGGATTTGATAAGCGCTTATCAGGATCAACTAAACGCTGGATTTTCAAAAGTATGTGAAAAATGTAAAGTTTGCAGCATAGAATCTTTTAAATATGTCCGAGAGTTTTACACACCGGTCTGTTATTGTGCCAACATTTCCACGCCCCTAAACATGATGCGGCACAAAACTGCCCAGTGCTGCCAAGTCTGCGGTTTTCCCATGGAATTGGGCTACTTCACACTGTTGCCGCAGGTTGTTTTTGATGTTGAAGCATTGAAGCGACTCCAATAATGTCATTTTTTTTACCGCCTGAAATATGAATTTACCAGGGGAACCCCCTCAAAATGCGATTGGGCTAGTTTTGGGCTACTTTTGAGTAGCAATTGGGTGAGTTTTGTTGTGAAAACCTGGCAACCCTGCTTCTGCCGTAATCTGAAGGTTCGGCTATGGGAGACTATCTAAGAGGTAGATGAGTTTGTTTGTTCATGGAAACAGATTTGGAGAAATGTAGCATTAAATCACTTGCTCACTAGTGAATCTTCTGCAGCGAATGGGTGCCGTCGGAATGAGAGTCCAAACAGCTGATAAAAACATCACAATAATCCACAAGTAATCCATACCACTCCAGTGCATCAGTTAACGCCTTGTGAAAAGCTGCGTGTTTGTAAGAAACACATCCATCATTAACAAGTTTTCATTTTAAACCATCACTTCTGAATAAAAAACAAGTCCATGATAATGTTTGCCGCAGTGAGGAAAAGTTGATCGAAATCCACTGACATATGTATTTAGAACTGTTTTGGTTTGTAAATGTTGCTTGATCTGTGCATATTTCTCTCCTGATTCAAACTAGATGACTTTGATATAGAATGCAATATTATACATGCAGGATAGGAAAACATCTTAATGATGGATTTGTTTCTCACAAACATGCAGCTTTTCACTTCACCAGATGTTTACTGATGGACTGGAGTGGTGTGAATTATTTGTGGATTATTGTGATGTTTTTATCAGCTGTTTGGACTGTCATTCTGATGGCACCCAGTGATGTAAAGCTACATTTCTCCAAATCTGTTCTGATGAACAAACAAATTCATCTACATCTTGGATACCCTAAGGGTAAATTTGTAGCCTATTTATTTATTTGGTGAACTAATAAACTAAATTAGTTACGTTTTTTGTTTTTGGTAATTCAGCAATCAGTAATGCAAATTATTAAAAAAAAAAAAAAAAAAAAAATAGGTTAATCTGCGCACCTGACAATGCATTTGGAATAAACATAATAACATTTTACATGATGCATACAGTATGTAATTGGAATATGACCAAATTCTGATTGATATGAATATTATACAGTATCAGAGATGGCAAAAGTACACACATCCTTCACTCAAGCAGAAGTACAGATACTCATGTTTAAAAATACTCTGGTAAAAGTAGAAGTACTGACTACACTTTTTTACTTAAGCTAAAGTAAAGAAGTATGGGCTCAGACATGTACTTAAGTAAAAAGTACTCATTACTAATACCTGTTTTAGTGTCACACTGGTAACCGGACCTCACATAATATTGACACAATAATACAAAATAACTTAAATGTGTCAGCTAATGAATGTATCAAGGCTAAACAACCACCATGTAGACCAGGGCCGGACTGGGACAAAATTTCAGGCTGGGAAATCTCACACTCATCCAGGCCATCCCATACACCCACAACAAATTCTTAAACCATGGACAACCCTATTTTATTTTTTTTTTTTTTTTGTATGGCCATTACATTTAAATAAATATTTAAAACCTCAGGCTGGGGCCGTGCAAAATAAGAAAAAGGCTCTCTCTTGAACTTCCATTTTCCTTTCCAGTCTCTTCATTTTCCATGATATCTCTTTTTTTTTGTTTGTTGGTTTTGTTTTTTTGGCAGATTGAATACAATCCGTTTTAATTTAGCTACAACCATAGTTTTACTACACATCTCATGGTTAGACTATGGTTAGTGTAACAAAACCCTGGTTAATTTGTGGTTACCCTGGTTTAACTGTAGAAACCATGGACTTTGGTTTGTGGCTCCCTCTAAACGTATTACAAAATGATGTTTTGTAACTTTTGTTTGCTAAATTACTACAGTATTGTACTGTAATGAT
Source organism: Cirrhinus mrigala (assembly GCA_036247105.1). NCBI lineage: Eukaryota > Metazoa > Chordata > Actinopteri > Cypriniformes > Cyprinidae > Cirrhinus > Cirrhinus mrigala. The sequence continues at coordinate 26,347,416 of CM070029.1, forward strand.
GTCCTTTAGCATAGAGTATTTTGATTGATGATAGTAATTTAGTTTCGATTATAGTACTATTGCTGTAGTTTTATCTTTGTTTACTTAGTTAAGCATTAAACTGGTAGCAACTCCTAGCAGCCTGTTTACAGATGAAACTGACCTGCACCTGAAGTCCTGAACAGGTCAGCAGTTTTGCCTCTATGATCCACCCGGGCACTTCCACTCAATTCTTGAGTCACTTGCAATTACTCTGATAAAAACCGTTTGGCGGAGACGCGGAGCGCGTGAGCCGATTCGCGTTGCCAGTCAAGACTAACCGATCCATGATTAATTAGATATTTGTTAATGAACGGTGATCCAAATGCTGATTAAAACTAAAGTGACGAGCCTGGTTTTAAAATGTAAGAAGTAGAAAGTACAGATATTTGTGTAAAAGTGTAAGGAGCAAAAGTAAAAAGTAGTCCTAAAAATAAATAGTGAAGTAAAGTACTGATACCAGAAAAATCTATTTAAGTACAGTAATGAAGTATTTGTACTTGTACAGGCAATTTTTCTATGTCAAAGAAAGTTTAAGTTAAGAGGTAATGACACATTTATCATAAATCCACAAAACCATTTCACAACAACTACACTGTGATGCTTTGAAACACAAAACCTTATCCTTTAAAGTTTCAGTACAATTTATTCATAAAATCTGACACCATTCCTGCCGCTCTTATCTGAAAAGAAACAAAAGCTCGTCTGATCAGAGTTAAACTACAAAACACTGTAATCTCATAACTAATGGCCCTGTGGCAGATTTTATCTAGTATCTTGCAATATTAATCATATCATATCTGTTCCATCATGTTTAGAAGCTGCCGTTCAATAAACTGTAATAAAACAAAGTAACCCCCCTCCTTTCCTTGGACAACGTCTACAGAACAAATGCCAGATTCAGCGACAGTGCACTTTCTTAGGTACTGTATTACACTGTGATGTTTTTGCATAAACAAAATACTTTTGGTTTAAGAACATACACACACAAGGAACAAAATGAGCAAAACTGTTCCACCAGCCACCTTCTACACAACAGTCAACAGCTTAATAAACTCAAATCACTATACAGGAGCCTGCTGAGTTCTGAGTGTGCTAATTCACAAACGAAGGGCCCTAAAAGGCTGAATATCACAGCCATGATCAGGTCGTACAATACACTAAAAGGAAAACCATAAATGTACATTATATATCCCTGAATGAAATATGACAGTCTGAAAATATGATAAAATAAGTCTGTTAATAAGATATACTAATTAGTCATTACAGTTAAGCACCCAATTAGACAAATGATCATTACTGTAATGCAAAAAAAATCTTTAAACGTAAATGTGACCTAGATATGTGCAGTATCACATTTTGTGAGATTCACTCAACAAGACAATTTGGCAATTTTTTTTTTTAATTTAAGCTAAAAAGTTATGCAGACACTCATAAATTGTTTACTTACATTTTTATTAATTTAAACAAATGTACATCTGATAATCTACAATATTTTATATATTAATCATGGCTAAACAGTATAAGTATTTCACTTGCAAAGTGAAAAACTTAAAAATGAGTGTGAACTGTAAAACGTATTTAGGAGCTTGTGTACAAATGAGTTTTATGAAATTTTAGGTATCTTAAATTTACTAATAAAATGTCTTAATAATAATTTTAGGAGGTCTTAAATTTGGGAATGGAAAAAATAGGATTCGTGAAGCCTCATTTTTACATTAAACTTCAAAAGGGTATGATTTTGTTAAATAAATATGACGTTTAAAGCAGAAACATTTGAAAACCTAAAGTACTTTTTGTATGTTAATAAATTAAATCATTTTGCTTGTAAATGTCTCCATTTTTTTTTAGAAAACACACGCACACACATTATTTTTATGCATTTTCATTTCATTTTTTCAATGCATTTCATTATTTATTTATTTTTTTTTTTTTAATGAGAAGCATACAAGTTCCTTGGGAAAAAGTAAGCGTCAAGTCATGACGCATCAAATTCAACAAAAACTGCCAACACTATTACTTCTAGGACTAGATTCTAGTCCAGTTTAGAAACTGAGCCAATTCAGTTCATTTCTTTGCTGAAAATCTAAATATTTCTGAAATATCTAGGGTTACGATATGGAGTTGTCTGTTGTGAAAATGTTCACGACCTCTCTAACACATGTCTGCTGTGACAATGAACTTTAAATAGGCAACAATCATAAATCAGTGTTGTCAAACAGTACTGTATATATATAAATCATGCTGCTGAGCACAGCGTGTGTGAGACTTTACCATTCTGCTGTGGCTGGTTGTCATGCTGGAGCCGCTGAATTTGAAGAGTGAGTCGTTCAGTTTCAAAGGTGAGAACTGGAATTTAGGCTCACTGTATTCTGTTGCTGATGCCGGAGCTACAAAAGATGCAAACAAATTTGCAAATTACATAATTGCCATAATTCACTACTGACTAGACTAGATAATTAAACATATTACCATTATTAAATGCCTAGCACACATGACTGATTTTTCTTTCATGCCAAAAATCATTAGGATCAAGTAAAGATTATGTTCCATGAAGATATTTTTGTAATTTTCTTATCATAAATATATCACACCTTAATTTTTGGTTAGAAATATGCATTGCTAATAATTTCATTTGGACAACTTTAAAGGCGATTTTCTCAATATTTTGATTTTTTGGCAACCTCAGGTTCCTGATTTTCAAATAGTTGTATCTTGGCTAAATATGGTCCTATCCTAACAAACCATACATCAATGGAAAGCTTATTTATTCAGCTGTATAAATCTCAGTTTCAAAAAAATGGACCCTTATGACTGGTTTTGTGGTCCAGGGTCACAAATACAGTAGTCAACATTTGAAGTGGATCAAAAAAGTTAATCAAAGTTGTCCTAAGACAAGAACGGGTATTGTTTGGGTTTTAGGACAACTTTGATGCAAGGTTTTGATCCACTTCAAATGTTGACTACTGTATTCTTAAAAAAATACAGTTTAAAAAATACACCCCTTCTCTCATATATATTAATATAAAATATCTTGCGCACTATCTGCACTTGCAAATGTATCAAAATATAAATGTATTCAATCGCAATGTTTCGGTCCCGTGACCTTCATCAGGCATTAAAACTAATAAAATTTTATCAAAAAATTGGGTGCAGAAACATTTTTATAGTTTTCGCCAGCAACCCACATTTAGATAGGTTGAAGCATCTTTGAACTTCATATATACTTGCACAAAATATTGACATGTCAAGAATTATAAGTCTGTTATTATAATGTTACCAAAAGTACAATAAAATACAATCTTCAACTGTGCTAAACAAGAAACATTATTCTATAATTACTCTCTTGGCAAAAAATCTCTGAGACATTAAATGGAATTAAATTGAATGCAAATCAGCAAAGTTCTGAACTAGACAGCGCGTCACTTCTAAACACTGGGTGAATCATTATATTATATCTGTGTCTCAAAGCTTGCCTACCTAGACAGCATTTTGGACAGCATAAGCTCACAAAAATGATGAGACGTTACAGCATATTCCTGGATAATGGCTGTTGCAATTTCAGTCATTTTTAGAGTAGCAGTTCTACGATTTACTCCAACTAAATGGTGTCTGTATCCACCTTATTTTTACCATAAGAGTGAGTGCAGCCATTTGTACATTTTTTTGTGTCTAGCTTCCGGTCTCATCCACTTCCAGCTATATTTAGCTGCACAAAAAGCTCGTTTTACTGCTTGATATTGCAAACTGGTGTGACTTACCATTTTATTTAAATGTATTATCTTAATTATGAACACACTGGTTTGTAGTGCAAACAGTTTTACCGTTTACTGCACTTCGATATTCTTCTGGTTATTTCCCTATGGCGGATTATGAACTGGACGTCTAACACATTACCAGAAAACAGCTTACTTCCACATTGAAAAATAAGGTGGATAACGAAGAAGTGTTTAAATGTAAAGAAAATAAGTAAAGATTTTACTTTAAAGTACATCTAAAATTATGTTTTAACAGTATTTTGTTATGCTATAAAAAGTACCCTTGTTGTGTTGACTAACATGTAAAGTATTGAATATTTTGTGTGTTAATACACATTACATTTAAAGAAAATATATTTTAACTGAACTACGGTGCAACTTCATCTCTACAAATGTGTAATTACAAATATATTTAAATATATGATATGATTTTCAGTGGAACAGCATTTAAGTATATTTTAGTTGATCATAATTGCTTTTCAGTACATTCAACAGTAACCATATTTCAAAGACAATAGAAGTAATTATGGAATTAAATATAAAGCTCTACTTAAGTGGGTCAAAAAGCTTTCTAAGGTTCAGCTAATTGCACTTAATATAATAATTTAAACTATGATACATTTTTATTGAATTGCTCAGTAAATAACATGCAATTAAGTTTTTTAAAACATTATGAGTTCACACTTCAGTATATTAATTTTAAGAAGATATTTTTTGTAATAAATACTCTTTGTATAAGCATGCTAAAGTTTACTTCTTTTGACAAGAGAAAGTTTATTGTGTTGTAGTTTCTGCTTTCAAATCTATGTTTCTTTACAATTCACCATTGCTGACCTTTGTGTATTTGATGTTGAGAGATTACAACTTATACTAAATGTTCATCAGAGATAAAAATGTTGCATGCCCAAAGGGATAAACAACTAACAATGTTTTAATAATTACCAGACGAGTCCCAGTTGTTTATTGAAAACTGATATTATTATTCTACACTACAATGCGCAATATTACCACATAGTAGACTGCAAGTTATTCTACTTGCTTCCAGCCAAATGTAACATTAATAAATCATGATGATTTAAAAACCATATCCTACAGTGTGTGATATGATTACTTTTTACAGTAATTAGTTATGAAACAATGACCTGGAATTTATTGACTTCACAGGAAACATTCTTAATTTGTAAGATTAAATGTTTCACTCCAAAATACTGTACTGTATTTAGAATGCATGCAGCATTTTGAGAGAAAATGTGGGTATGTCAGCCCCAAAAATGCAGTTTAGGTAAGCTTCTAGTTCACAAGGTGTTGAGACACACCCCTGTCAAGAACACTTGTGTTTGAGGTATTGATTACAATTGAATTCAGCTTTGCCTCAGAGACCTGCTTGAACTTGCTAATGAAAAAATGTTTCAGATACTGCCAAACAAGCATGCAGTTTAGTTGCAAGATTAATTTCACGCTGCTTTATTTGGCATTATAACTAATGCATATAAACAGCGCACTTACTTGTTGGCGACGGAATGGAGTCATTCTTGACCATTTTCGACTGTCTTCTCTTTACGGTGTTCACCTGCTCCAGGACGCGCTGCTTTCCCGTGTGCTGTTTTTTGTCGGACGGCAGGACCAGAGATGTGTCGTCCGTCGAGACGCTGCCCATAGCCGAGCGAATCGGTTCGGCAGTCATCGCTGCTCTCAGTGGTTCTGCTCGCACCTTCGGCCAAATCCACAAGCTGTCCTTCAACAGCACAAGACTCCCGTTCAGCAGCGGGTAGAGTGACAGTATGTGTGCACTTCAGCGGGGAACCACACCTAAGATCACGCCCACTGGATGTGTCGCGCTCCACAGGCCAATCACAGGTTCACATTTACATTTTTAAACCTGTCAATTACGATTTACCTGGCGTTTCTATTAGTGAATTAAAATTAGGGTCATAAAAATTGGATTTTGTTTTGGTTTGTTTTTGTTTTGGCTGATTAAAATTGATTAAAGTTTGAAAATATGTATTTATTTACATAATATACAATATATTTACATTATATACAGTACACTATATAGTTAGCAACCCTTTTGTGTTCTCCAGCTGCATGGGAGGGATAGTATGGCAAAAACAAAACAAAACAAAACAAAACAAAACAAAACAAAACAAAACAAAACAAAACAAAAAAACAAAAACAAAAACAAAAACAAAAACAAAAACAAAAAACAAAAACAAAAAAAAACACTTGCGTCCAACACAGATGCTTTGCGTTCCCTCGCAAAAGTCTTGCGTTCTAAAAAGAGATATAGCGTTCTCCCTTGTCAAAAAATCCTATTGGAATTTTAGTTTATCCTTTAGGATCTTACTGGATTCTTAAAATCCTGTTGGACAATCTGATTTATTTTAATGGAATTTCACTTTATCCTATAGGATCTTTAGAATCTTATTGGACATTCTGATTTATTTTAAAGGAATTTCACTTTGTCCTATAGGATTTTGTAATCTTATTGAACATTCTGATTTATTTTAATGGAATTTTACTTCGTCCTGTAGGATTGTACTTGATTCTTAGAATACTATTGGACATTCCGATTTATTTTAATGAAATTTCACTTTGTCCTAAATGATTTTAGAATCTTATTAGACATTATGATTTATTTTAATTGAATTTTGGGATTTTAATTTCTCCTGACTTTTTATCTTATTGGAATTTGTGACTTTTAAATTGAATTTCACTTTGCCCTGTATTATCGTATTTGATTTTGTTATTTAAATACTTTTTAAGAGTAACTTTTTTTCTGTGTGTGTGTGTGTGTGTGTTCTTGTACACAATAAAAATGCAGCATATATGAAAACACAAATATAAACACTGAAATCCATTATATTACAGTAAGACAAATTTTATAATTTTATGATGTACGAATATGTTAATTGTATTACATGTGACTAAGAATTCACAGAAACACAAACACCTATATAGGGTATTGTCCTGACGCTTCCCCTTTAAGAAATCTGAATGTAGTGCGCGTGCAACTGTAGCGCGCATATTTGGACAGTAACTGTCAAAGAGAGAAGAAGCTGAGTTATTGACGTTGTTTAACTTGCTAAAAGTTTACTTTAAGACACTAAAAAGGAAGAAATACTGGTAACGCTTATCTGGTCTGCATCCTAAACGAACCATTTTGGTTGAACGACATCTGTAGATGAGTTGTTGAACTCGTTTGACTGTTTCTGGTGGTTATAAGCATAGGAGTCTGCCGTACATGTCAAAAGCTATGAATCTGCATAATGAATATTCATTGTAAAACATTAGAGAGTACAAAATGCCTGCTCTGCCAACATTTTGAGCTGTTTTACAAAACAGCGTTGACGGAGTGTCTAACCTTTTTGACACCAACGTTAAGTGCAAATAACTCGCCTTGTTGCAAGAGGCTACTTGCAAGTAAAAATTACAGCTGCCTTTTAATTATTTGTGGAGTAATATGATCTTCTTATTGCCTGTCCAGGTGAGGTTTCAGTTAAAAAGTTTGAAATGGACTGAGATTCTTCCGTGAAATGTGTGTGTATATGGAGAAGACTTACATAACGAGAGAATCAAGATGGCGACTGGCGAGCCAACCCCAATTGTGAATTTAATCTCTTCATCAGCCAGTGGACTTGTGTTGAATGGGAACCAGTAGGGATGGGCGATACCTCTTATTTTATTTTCGATCCGATACCGATATTTTCAAGCCCAGTATCGTCGATATCAATACCGATACCGATACCTCTAAACTAAACTGATCTTTTAAATTATTAAAAGAATAAAACAAGTTATACTCACTTAACATTATATTTGAAAGTCTAGAAATGAAATGTACCAAAATTGTATTTTAGCTCTTTACTGGGGCAGTAACCTCAAAGGTGTACCTTCTCTACCCCTGAAAGCCAGGAAGCACACTAATACCATACAAGTAAACACACATTAAGGGTTGATAAGGTAGAAAGGTGTACCTTTGAGGGTACCTGATGAAAAACAGCCATAGTGTTACATAAGTACTAAAATTACTTAAAAAAAAATTAATAAGATTATTCTTCTTATTATTATCATTATTAATTATTATTACAGTGGTACACTGGTTCAGATTATTAAGGTAAAATAATGTTTTTGTAGTGTTATCCATGGTAAAAGAAGCAAGCTGAAAAAGAGAGAGTGTTAACCATGGTAAATTTGTTGTTACTGCAGTTTTACTACAAATATATGGAAAATGTGGTTACTGTAGTAAAACCACTGTTATTTTTTTGTAAAGGCTGCCAGGCTGTTGTACCCCTAAAGGTGAAACTTTAGCACAAATAGTTAACTAATTAAATAAATACTTCATGTACACTATACTGTTCATAAGTTTGAGGTCAGTACGATTTTGTAATATGTCTTTAACCATGCTAACCAAGGCTGCACTTATTTGAATAAAAATACAGTAAAAACAGCAATATCGGGAAATATAACAATTAAAATAACTATTTTCTATTTTAATATTTTGAAAATTGTAATTTAAAAAGCATCTGTGATCAAAGCTGAATTTTCAGCATCATTACTCCAGTCGTCAGTGTCATTCTCAATGCACCTAATTTCTTGCTAAATAAATTAAATTAATGGTTAAAAATACACTTTAGAATCGATATTTTTATGTGAGGATCGATCCTTTCGATACAACGTCAGTATCGAAAGTATCGATACTTCAGGATCGATCCGCCCATCCCTAGGAACCAGTTTACTTTATACAGAGCATTAGGAGTGATTGCTTCATTTGAAATTGGATAGGATATTCTTCCTACTTTCTGTTTTTCCTGAACTGATTTGGAGGGTTTTTCTCTCTCTCTCTCTCTCTTTACGTTACACACAAACTTAAGTTTATTTCAGACGCGTCCCCTTTAAGAAATCCGAATGCAGTGCGCGTGCAACTGTAGCGCGCATATTTGGACAGTAACAGTCAAAGAGAGAAGAAGCCGAGTGATTAACGTTGTTTAACTTGTTAAAAGTTTACTTTAAGACACTAAAAAGTAAGTCTCTTTACATTACACACAAACTTAAGTTTATTTCAGGCAAATTGAACTTTATAAAATTTATTTTGTTTAATGTTTTAGTGTTCTGTGTTATGCTGTGATTTTGCTTTGCCTTAAGAACAACAAAGCAATTATTTTGCCTGTGAAGGAAAAAAGGGTTAATAAGAAAAGAAATTACCTTAATTACCTAAACTAATCATCCAGCCTGGGTGGAATTAAACTAATTTTGAAAAATGGGAAAAAAAGGGAAAGAGTGTGTTTTGTTTACCTTTTCTTATTTTTTGGCTAACCTTTTGTTACACATTTTATTATTATTATTATTATTGGTACAGTAAAGTGTTTTTATATCCAACTTCTCCTGTATAAGTTTTATATTTTCGTCCCTACTCTTTTCAAGTCTAGGACTGGTCCAGTGGATAGTATTTGCATTGGAGGACTCAGGTGTTACAGTCGCAAAAGTCTTGCGTTCGAAAAGAAACTTTGCCTTTGTTTTGCATTCCAAAAAGATAATTTGCGCTCTCCCTCAAAGTTTTGCGTTCAAAAGAGATACTTTGTGGTCCCTCGCACAAAAGTCTTGCGTCCCAAAGAGAAACTTTGACTTGTCTCACAAAAGTTTTGCGTTCCAAAGAGAAACAGCTTTCCCTCGCAAAAGTCTTGCGTTCAAAAGAGATTCTTTGCCTTCTCCTTCTAGGTCTTGCATTCAAAAGAGATACTTTGCATTCTTTCGCAAAAGTCTTGCGTTCCAAAGATATAATATGCGTTCCCTCGCAAAAATCTTGCGGTCCGAAGAGATACTTTTTGTTCTAGCAAAAGTCTTGCATTCAAAAGAGAAACTTTAAGTTCTAACTACCTATCTATCTATTATTGAATTATAAGTAGCCCTGATAGCGCGCATACATCCCAGAGATGTCTATTTGACATCTGCATTTACATCTGGAAGACGTATTTTTTGGAGTGTTTGCTCATCTGCAATACCTCTATAGCAGGGATAGGCAACGTCGGTCCTGGAGTGCCGATGACCTGCAGAGTTTAGTTCCAACTCTAATCAAACTCACCCGAACAAGTTAATCAATGTCTAAAGGATTACTTGGGCTACAAGCAGGTGAGGTTTTTTGTCAGGGTTGGTACTAAACTTGGCAGGACATCGGCACTCCAGGGTCGACGTTGCCTATTCCTGGTCTATAGGATGTTACCTATCAGATGTCAAATAGACGTATATTAGATGTCTTTAAGTTGTTTATGATCAGGGTTGTTACGCGAGTTACGTAATATTATTACTTTTTCCAAGTAACTAGTAAAGTGATGCATTACTTTTTAATTAACAAGAAAATATCTGAGTTACTTAATTCAAATAAGTAATGCCAGTTACTTTTCCCACCATTTATTGTTTAAAAGCTCTCCTGTCCCCATGTTGAGAGAAATCGGAAGTAAGATGTTAGTTCTAGAATGAATGTGAACATGCATTAATTCATCTCACTCACAAAAAACAGATTCAGTATTCCTCAAAATGAATAAAACCAGTGAAATTCAACTCAGAATATGATGCAAACCTGCAATAATTAATTGTTAAATAATACAAATATCCTTTATGCATTTAATCCCATTTTATTAACCAATGTCTTTGCTGCTGACCTTCGATGATCCAATTCAGCCAAACTAATAAGCAAAAATTGCTCAAGAAAATCTAACATTTGTTTTCCTTTTTTTTTATTGCTAAAGAGTTGACATTTTTTTTCTTCTGCAGTCTACTGTACAGAACATGATCTTACTTTTATCAAAGTCTGAGGCTTTTGGTGTGAAAAGGCTTTTACATTTGCCAAAAATAGAACTTTAAAAACAAACAAGCAAGCCCTGCCCAGATTTAAAAAGTAACGCAAAAGTAAAGTAACGCATTACTTTCCATAAAAAGTATACCGTAATTAGTTATTTTTTTTAGGGAGTAATTCAATATTGTAATGCATTACTTTTAAAAGTAACTTTCTCCAATACTGTTTATGATTTAGAATGTATGTAAAACTGACATCTTACAGACGTCTGTCAGATGTTTGTATGAAGCAGATGCTTTCCAGATCAAGTGACCTTTAACAGACATCTTGCAGATGTACGTGTGCTTTATTGTGTTCAAAAGAGAAAGTTTGCATTTCCTCGCAAAAGTCTTGCGTTCCCAAGAGATAATATGTTTTTCCCTCGAAATTGTCTTGTGTTCTGAAGAGAAACTTTGCGTTTTCCTCACAATAGTCTTGCGCTCCAAAGAAACACTTTTGCGTTCTCTTTGTAATTCCAGTATGCAGCGCAATACTTTTGCGAAAGTAACCTAAAATATACTTTAAAATATAAAAACACACTAAAATATAACTTTAAAATATAAATCTCTCTCTCTAGCATCAGCATATCCTGTACTGAAGCTTCACATAACATACATTAAAATACATACAAACATGAACATTAAAAAAAACAAAAACAAAAAAAAACAACAACTTGAAATTACATTGATTTTAATGTTTAAATGCCTTTGATTATAGCAGTAATATCATGAGCTGCAACAATGTCTGCTTGCAGCCTTGTGTGATAGTTGTCTGCAAGTTCCAGAATTGTGGTTGAACTATTTCTGTCTATTTATAGAAACATATTTGTTATATTCATTGGTGTGTGACATGTGGTTATTGGATAGTGTAATGTTCACATACTCCAGTGTGGATGATGGGACATCTTTATTGCTCAGTCTCTGGCATCACACTTCAGTGACAGATCTTGCAGGCTCCCACAATCCTAAAATGTCTATCCACTCACAAGAACGGCACAGTATAACTGTACTCTCTTAAGGTTTGCAAAGCAGTGTTTAACAGTGCATGACTGTCCATGACTCACGCTGTGTTGCAACTCTTTATTATAATTAGCCCTTCTTTTATAACCACACCCGGAAATACTCTTTTCTCATGTTCTGTTATGTAACAAAATGGTTAAGATGTTAATTATTTTGTTTTAAATATTATTTATACGGTAATGGCTTCCCAAACTACTTAGCAAGTAAAAACCTACTAGAAGCCACAAGTTTTACTTGCCTTAATTGCTATTGAAATCTGATGTAGCATTATGAAGCTTGGCATAAAATATCAATGCTTCCTGCAGTATGAAATGCTAAAATAGGTCAAAAACTATAATAATATTTTTTCTCATTTTTATGCATGGATGGATGGATTATGACCTCATAGTAAACTTTCATTTTTTTTTACTGTCTTCAAATGTAATTAAAGTAAAAGCTGTCTTTGCCACTGTTTATCTCTTCACTGGAATCAGTTTAGAATTTCTTTGGAACATGAAAATGAAAGCTAAAAATAAAAATAGCTTGCTAACCACAGAATGTCAGCAAAACCATTATTGTTCACTCGTCAGTTCCACAAACCATCACACAAATTTCATTTCATAACAGTGGCTGAATTTTTATGTTTTAGCACACTAATGTTTTTTTTGTTTTGTTTTGTTTAAAGTGAAAATGTTACTATATAGCAAATATCTATAGCAAATATCTCATGTAATAAAAAATATATCTTAAACTTTTCTTTCTTTTTTTATTTTTTGTATATATTTATGGGCTACTGTTTGCCAAATCTAACATCTATACAGAACATCTTGATCAGAACATCATCTGATCCTTTCACCAGCATTTATGCTCTTACATTCAAGATCAAGAGTACCACCTTGTGGAAAGTGAGTGAATTATTCAAAACACCCTACAGTAAATATGAAAATGCTTTAGAATAGTGATTTATTTATTCATGATTATGATGAAATGACATTCAAACAGTGTTTATAATGCCTAAAATGTGGTCTAGTAATACTTCAACAATAAACCGTTAAAAAACTGACTCAAGTCTCTTCCGAGTTACATTAAAATATCAGTAAGCACACAGTTCGGAGTGTCTTTACAGGCATAGACAAGCACAGAATTAAATAACCCGCCCTCACGGAAACAAACAGGACTTCCATTCAAGCCTTCAAGATTTTCAGTTCGTTGAACTGCAAAAGAGCAGCAGCTCCGTGATGATTATTGTGTCTTGAGGTAGGAATACCCTCAGAGCACGGATCTCAGATCAGTGCTTCAAGTTATATCCTAACAGCTATTATGTAACACTGAGGTACAGTAACCTGATCCAGGACCAGCTCTTACTCCTCCCGTTTGAAAGGACTCCCTGGCTGGAGCTCTGGAGAGCCGTCGGAGGATGAGGATCCAGACAGCCGACATCCTGTCAGTTTAGTCTGGAGGTCATTTGAGGTCAGCATCATCTGGTCTTCAGTCTCTTTGAGGACTTTGATGTGTGTGGTGAAGAGCAGGTAGAGCAGAGCTCCAGAGAGCAGCAGGGTTATGCACATAGCTCCCAGAAGCCCCACGGTGCTGAAGGAGCAGGAACAAGAGAAGGGCAGGAAGGCCATAGCCAGCGGCAGCAGAAGTAACAGCAGACTGCCAAACACCAGATGCATGGCTTTGTCCCGCAGGGCCTCCGTCTGACACAGACCTTCCTTTACCACCGCACACGCCTCTGTGACCACGTCCATCTGCTCTGATACAGCAGGTGCTGGAGGAAGATAGATTGATACAGAATAAAGATTAATTCTACCTATAGTTTGCTTAAAAAATGCATTTAAAAAATAATGTTTTGATCTTTGTTGAACATCATATTTATGAGTGTGACATCATAGACTCCCATTCAAAAGTTGAGGTTTTCATTTAGTTTTTTAAAGTCTCTTATTTTCACCAGGCCGCATTTTTAAACAAAAATACAACGGTATTATTGTCAATTATCATTATTATATAAATGAGCTGTTTTCTATTGTAATATATGTTAAAATGTAATTCAGTCATCAAAGTTGAATTTTCAGCATCATTACTCCAGTCTTCAGTGTCACATGATTCTTCACAAATCATTCTGATATGCTGATTTGCTGCTCAAGAAACATTTATCATTTTTATCAATGCTGAAAACTGTTGTACTGCTTCGTATTTTTGTGAAAACCATGACACAGTATTAGTATTCTTAGTATTCTTTGAAGTAAGAATGGGTTGCTCTGATCTATCACAAACACTACCCAAACCAGTGAAACCTACTGTACATACCATAACTCTCATAACAATCATATATCTGGTATTCTGTAGGTAGTCCTGTATTCCAGTTTTCCCACATTCTTTTTGCTGACTGAAGTGAAATACAGTGCACAGCATAAATGAGTACACCCCCTTTAAAACTTAATAAATTCAAGAAATATTCAGAAAATAAGATTTTCTTATCAAAGTGATAAAATGTTGTGTTGCAAAAATGAGTACACCCTCCTGAAAGTTACTAAAAAAAAAAAAAAAAAAATTATTGTAGGTTTAAGGCAATTTTTGATCAACAGGTATTTATACCTATACATCTTTTATATTTATTTAGTGGGGGTGTACATATTTATGCTGTGCACTGTACCTCCATCTCCTTTCTATGAATCTAAATCCTGTCAAACACACTTACATGCAAATGTTCTCCAGCTCTATCTATTTGTGCACCACCAGAATCATATTAGAAATTTCAATATTGTTTCACAATATAACCGTTTTACTGTATTTTTGATCGAATAAATGCAGCCTTGGCAGACATAAGAGACTTCTTTCAAAAAAAAATGAAAAAAATCTTACCGACCCCAACATAACCATAAAGACACAGTATAACCCTAAACGTAACTATAATTATAACTGGAATATATAAAAGTTATATTAAAACTAAAGAACTATAAAATTTGCATGTTTTCATACAATCCAAGCCATACAAAATCATACCATCTTATACCAATGATTAAAGGGATAGTTTACCCAAAAATGAAAATTCTGTCATTAATTACTTACTCTCATGTTGTTCCAAACCTGTAAGACCTTCGTTCATCTTCAGAACACAAATAAAGATATTTTTGTTGAAATCCAAAAGCTTTCTGACCCTGCATAGACAGCAACACAACTGACACGTTCAAGACCCAGTTAGAGGATCAGTTTTAATTTTGACAGCAATTGTGATTTAGTCTTAGTCATAGTCTTTTGACTAAAATGCCATTTAGTTTTAGTCATATTTTAGTCATCTGAATTGTTTTAGTTTTAGTCAACTAAATGTCATAAGATTTTAGTAATTTACAGTAGCTTTAGTCAGCTAAAATCTAATGCGTTTATTTACAGAGTAATGCATTTATTAAGCATTTCTCAAAAATTTCCAAACTCATTATATAGGTTTGATATTGAGCTTTTACCAATATTTAACTGCTGACACACAACATGCCTTTATATTAAAATTAAATAAAAAACCACTTCTCATAAAGAAATGAAAACATGGTCTTTTTTTCAATTAAATGCCAATTATATAGGCTAATTATACATTCTTTATAACTACTTGTTTACCTTGTTATTAGGACTACTAAAGTGATTCAGTCAAGAGCAGTGAGTGATTTTCTGTCTTTCTTTTGTTGCTTGATAAACATCAATGCCACAGACAATAGACAACTAAATTAGGCTGCTGTCCTTTTAAAACCGAACGCACGGGTGCAATTTACTGATACACGTCTGATATTCTCCCAACTGTTTGCGTTCATCTAAGACGTAATCGAGTGTGCTTACATGAATACTCATCAAAACAGACAGTTCAACATCATTTTGTGTGTATTTCTCCGTTCATGAGATGTGAAAGAGTACTTGTGTGCTGTGTGAGAGGCGCTGATTCGGTGTCTGTGCTCAGAAATCCGGACCAAACTGAGTTCACTTTTGCATCATCAAATTTATCCATATGTCTGCTCTTCTCTTACTCCCAGACATTGGCATTTTTGAACGTTTTATGAGACGTGCAGCAAATATATGCTAGCTTATGTCCCGCCAGATAGATCAAAAGGCTGTGATACAGTTCAAATATATGCATCTAACCTCCTAACCACGCAGCAGATTCGTTCTGAATGAATCTTATCCCAAATCATCCCTCCCTAACATTTTCGTCATGTTTTTATTCGTTGACGAAAATGTCAATAGATTTGTCACAGTTTTTGTCATTCAAAACGCGTTCTTGTTTCATTATCGTCAAGTTTTCGTAGTGAAAAAAATGGCATTGACGAAAATTATTTGAAGAGGAGATCGTTAAAATAGTCCATGTGACATCAGTGGTTCAACCTTTATTTTATGTAGCTACAAGAATACTAGAACCTGGATGCGTTGTGCCTTGTTTACAAGAAATCAGAAAGCTCTCTGATTTCATCAAAAATATCTTAATTTGTGTTCTGAAGATGAACAAAGGTCTTACGGGTTTGGAACGACACGAGAGTGAGTAATTAATGACAGAATTTTCATTTTTGGGTGAACTATCTCTTTAAAGAAGTAGTTCACTTCCAGAACAAAAATGTACAGGTAATTTACACACCCACTTGTCATCCAAGATGTTCATGTCTTTTTTTCTTCAGTCAATAAGAAATTCTGTTTCTTGAGGAAAACATTTCAGGATTACTCTCCATGTAATGGACTTCTATGGTGCCCCCGAGTTTGAACTTACAAAATGCAGTTTAAATGCAGCTTCAAAGGGCTCTAAACGATCCAGCTGAGGAAGAAGGGTCTTATCTAGCGAAACAAAATGACAATTTATATACTTTTTAACCTCAAACGCATGTCTTGTCTATGTCTGTGTGAAGTCTGTTTTTTCCAGTTAGGGTATGTCGGAAAACTCCCATGTCGTTTTCTTTCCCAACTTCAAAATCGTCCTACATTGCTGCAGAAGTATCAACCCAGTGTTTACAAAGTGAACATGCAAAGAAGATCAATAGCCTTTACCAGAAAAAAGGTAAAATTGCAATGTAAGGTGATTTTTAGAGTTAAAATCGAAGAAAACATATCCTAACTGTATTGACCCAGATTACACAGACTACGCATGCAAACAATTTGTTTGCTAGATAAGACCCTTCTTCCTCTGCTGGGATCATTTAGAGCCATTTGAAGCTGCATTTAAACTGCATTTTGGAAGTTTAAACTTGGGGGCACCACTGAAGTCCACTATATGGAGAACATTCCTGACATGTTTTCCACAAGAAACATTATTTCTTTACGACTGAAGAAAGAAAGACATGAACATCTTGGATGACAAAGGGGTGAGTAAATTATCTGTAAATTTTTGTTCTGGAAGTGAACTAATCCTTTAAGAGCTGTCATGAGAGTGTGCTGGCATGGTGGTGTGCATATGAACTGCATTACAGCAGGGTTTCATTTGTTATATAGATGTGAAATGTTTGTTTGTGCAGTTCTGAGAACACCGCAGCCACACCATTATCTGAATACTCACTGTTCCCTGATCCATGCTGTCTGCTGTCCTCTGAGCGCAGCAGGGCCAGTTCAGCAGTCAGCGCCTCGTGGTCAGAATATGGAAAGGGTTTATCAGCCACTGACCCCTTGGTGGTGGATAGAGACTTGCATTTCATGTTCACTCTTTGAGAGCCCTGTGCACAAACGCTAATGTTGAGTATGTCATATGAAAAAGAGTACCGTGAAAACATACACATACAGTACTGTCAAAAATAAAAAATATAGCAAAAAAACAGTAATATTGTGAAATATTATTATAATTTAAAATAAGTGTTTTTTATTGAAATATATTGTAAAATGTAATTTATGCCTGTGATCAAAGCTGATTTTTCAGCATCATTACTCCAGGCTTCAGTGTCACATGATTCTTCAGAAATTGTTCTAAAATGCTGCTCAAGAATGTTGAAAACAATTGTGCTGCTTTTGAGTTGTTTCTTTTAAGATTATTTTACCTTCATAAGAATGTAGTCAATCCTGATGCCCTTCTCAAAAGGAATAAGATCTTGCTTCTTTGTGAAGTGATTGTTTGCTATTAGCGTGTGACCGTCTTCACACCCCTGCCAAAAGAGCAACACAAGTGACGATTCGATTAAAGGATTAGTTCACTTCCAGAACAGAAATTTACAGATAATTTACTCACCCCATTGTCATCCATGATGTTAATGTCTTTCTTTCTTCAGTCGAAAAGAAATTATGTTTCTTGAGGAAAACATTTCAGGAATGTTCTTCAACGTCAAAATCATCCTACATTGCTGTTTTACCATTTTTTTGTAGAGGGCGTTTAATCTTCTGTGCATGTTCACTTTGTAAACACTGGGTCGGTACTTCTGCAGCGATGTGGGATGATTTTGAAATTGGGGAAGAAAACGAGATGGGAGTTTTTCGACAAACCCTAACTGTATTGACCGTATTGAACCGGAAAAAAGCAGTTCACGCAGACTTAGACAAGATGAGTGTTTGAGGTTAAAAAATATATAAATTGTCAATTTGTTTAGAAAATGACCAATTGTTTTGCTAGATAAGACCCTTCTTCCTCAGCTGGGATCGTTTAGGGCCATTTGAAGCTGCATTTGAACTGTGTTTTGTAAGTTCAAACTCGTGGGCACCATTGAAGTCCATTATATGGAGGGAAATGTTTTCCTCAAAAAAACATAATTTCTTATCGACTGAAGAAAGAAAGACATAAACATCTTGGATGACAAGAGGGTGAGTAAATTATCTGTAAATTTTTGTTCTGGAAGTGAACTTCTCCTATAAAAACACACAAACAAACTGAATAAGCATGTAAAAGCAAATCCGCTCACATCAAACGTGTCTGTTTCAGTATAGCAGTCTCTGAGCCCGGTGTGGGATCTGAGGAGACGGTTTCCCAGGTCCTGAGGATGCATGTTCAGATCTCCTCCCAAAACCACCAGGTCTGCTCCACAGGACGTGTGGCTAAAGAGACCATACGGTATGAGTTTACTAAAAGTACATGACCTCTTTTCTTTAGAATACACTTATGAAAACACACTTTCTCTTACCGCACGAACTGCAGCAGTTCCCACGACTGCACTATTCTGTGGGGCAGGTATTCATCTTGAGCCCTGGAGTACTCTGCATGTAACTGAGAGGAAAACAGTATCATTACTGAGGGTGTATCATCTCCGGTTACTCATAAATAAACCTGGGTGAACATGAAGAACACACCTCAAGACCTATTAAAGCCAGATTAGACTTTAGAGAGAGTGACTTACATGAGTAACATAGATGTGCGCCTTTAATCCAAGAACGTCTACAATGACCAACCCAACTGCTTTGCCTCCAAACCAGTCGCCATGTCGCAGCTGAGATGAAAACACACACACACACACACATAAAAGGTAATGTAATTCTTGCTGTGCTAAAAAGTTGTGAATCATTAATCACTTTACCATCAGTATAAAGAAACAAAACATATCAGATTCCTCTGCAAAACATAGTCACATTATGTCCCTTTAGTACACTTTAACATACTTTTAAACAAAGTATTTTACAGACATAACAAATTTTAAAAGAAATTAAATGCAAAGGTGTTAATTTCAATTAAATTGAAATTTATTTAGAGTTTAAAGGGATAGTCACACAAAAAATGCAAGTTCACCCTCAAGCCATTCTTCTCAAGTCTTTCTTCTTGCAGACTTATATTAAAAAAAATGTCCTGGCTCTTCCAAGCTTTATAATGCCAGTGAATGGGTGTTGAGATTTTGAAGTCCAAAAAAGTGCTTAAAACTTTATAAACCGTGATCTCTAGCTTCTGCTAACTGTTGTTACACGTGACAGGTGTGGAAGCACAGTGGAGAGAGCAAAACAGAACACCAGTCACAAATTAGAAGTACAAAACAAGGATTTGTGAAGAAAAACGTTGTAGGGTTTCGATATAAGCTAAGAGATGACTGGTTTTCCTTTGCTGTAAACAAAACTCTCGCGAGACTAGCATATGCTCACCGGAGCCACTCTCTCGTGAACATGCATACGAGACAGTTAATGTGGATATTAGTCTTACACAAATGCATTGATTTGCTTCAGAAGGCCTTTATTAACCCCCAGAAGTTACATGGAGCACTTTTTATGATGGATGGATGCACTTTATTGGACTTCAAAATCTCAACAGCTATTCTCTGCCATTATAAAGCTTGGAAGAGCCAGGACATTTTTTTAATATAATTCTGATTGCATTTGTCTGATAGAAGAAAGTCATATACACCTGGGATGGCTTGAGGGTGAGTAAATCGTGGGGTCATTTTATTTTTGGGTGAACTATCCCTTTAAATTCATATATGCATAAATGCAATTAGCTTATTAATATAGGATTTATGCATATATTTATATGTAATTTCATAATTACTTCTATTGTCTGTTGAAATATCGTTCAAGTGTACTGACGAATGTACTGAATAGCATTTTTGGTAAACTAGAATGTACTTAAATGTCATTTCTATTGAAACTTGTATGTCATATATTTGAAGATGAAGTTGCAATTTAGTACATTTAATATATATATAAACTTTAAATGTAATACTGAAAAATACACTATAGATAAAATTATAAAATTAAACTATACTATACTATACTATACTTTATCTAAAGTGTATGTTAGTAACATCAAAAATTGTGAAATTTAAAGCATTTCATTAATCTAATAAAAATAATCTGCAGGTAAAGTTTATATTATATTTATATATATATATATATTTTGGACGTAACTATGGAACATAAAAGAAGATAATTTAAGAAACATCTCAGTATTTTTTGTTCATTCGATGAAAGTCAGCAAAACAGCTTTGTTACCAACAGTCTTCAAAATACCTTCTTTCATGTTCCACAAAATAAATTTTTGAAACGACATGAGGGTGAGTAAATGATGACAGAATTTAAATTATTTTGGTGAACTATCCCTTTAATGTTTTTATTATTTATTTTTTTTTTTTTAAGATTTGAAGTACACTACAAGTGCACAATGAATACAATTAAGCACACTTCTTTTTCACAACATGTATAACATTATTACTAGTATAAGCTTCTGACAGACATAAAGTATGTTATGAATAAATACTAAATTCTGATGCAACGTTTGGCCAAGATGTTTCCTAAAGACTCTCTAGTGATTGTACAAAGGCCACGCTCAAACAAACAGTGATAAGCAAGCAATAATGTTTAGTCAGCCGGTCACTATCATAAAAAAACCTTGAAAGGCTATTACAAGACATTACTAAAGACATATTACACAGAGACTAATAGATAAATAAATACATTGGCATGAAATATAAATCAGAGTTTATATCATGTGAGAAGAAAGAGACTGTAGTGATATGAGAGAAATAGTATTAAACAATGAATTATGAAACTAGCACAGCTAGATCAGTACCTGGGGCAAAATCAATTATTCATTTTTAGTGTCATCACACAAAATATTTGAGGGCAGACTGACCAATCAGAATTAGGTATCCTATTAACTTACCATATATGGGTAGCCGTTGAGAGAGTACTGATAGAGCAGAGCGTCCTGGATCCTGTGTCTGGAGAACACAGCAAGCCCACTGCCAATGACCCCACTGTAAAAACACCACACAATATCACATACCACAACCTTTAGCTACAAAATAACATTTGTCTTTAGGTATCTCTTGCCGTATATAGGCCAGCATTCACACAGCTGCACTCGTTTTTTGAGTATTATTACAGAAAGACTAACGACAAAAGCTTTTTATTTGGCTCTCATCCTTGTCTTTTGAACATATAGGCAATCATTTGTTTTGTGCAGATATAATAAAGGAATAGTCAGTGTTGGGGAAAGTTACTTTTAAAAGTAATGCATTACAATTTTGCTTTACTCCCTGAAAAAGTAACTAATTACGTTACTTAGTTACTTTTGACGGAAAGTAATGTGTTACGTTACTTTTGCGTTAGTTTTTATATCTGGGCAGGGCTTGCTTCTTCGTTTTTAATATAAAACAATTCCAATGTAAAAGCTCTTTTACACCAAAAGTGAAATGAATTCACCTCAAGCTGAAAGAAAAGTACATTTATGCAGGAGATCACTCTTCAGCTATATATAAAAAAATGAAGCACAAATGTTAGTTTATCTAAAGTAATTTTTGCTTATTAGTATGGTTGAATTTCATCATCGAAGGTCAGCAGCAAAGACACTGGTTAATAAAATGGGATTAAATACATAAAGGATATTTTTTTTATTTAACATATCTAATTATTGCAGGGTTGCGTCATATTCTGAGTTTGCATTTCACTGTTTTTATTCATTTTGAGGAATACTGAATCTGTTTTTTGGGGGTGAGATGAAGTAAAGCATGTTCACATTTAGTCTAGAATACAGTAACATCATGTTTACTCCCAATTTCCAGACAGGAGACTTGTCAATCAATAAATGGGGAAAAAAGTAACTGGCGTTACTTATTTGAAAATGTAATTTAGATTTTTTCTTTAAAAAATTCAAAAGTAATGCGTTTATTTTAGTAGTTACTTGAAAAAACTAATATTATTATGTAACTCACGTTACTTGTAATGCGTTACCCTCAACACTGGGAATAGCTCACCCAAAAATGAAAATTTACTCACCCTCAGGCCATCCAAGATGTAGGTGAGTTTGTTTCTTCATCTAAACAGACTTAGCATTACATCACTTGCTGACCACTGAATCACACAGCTTTTTGCTTTACAAGATGGCCTGGAGTGGTGTGGATTACTTGCGGATTATTGTGATGTTTTTATCAGCTGTATGGACTCTCATTCTGATGGCACCCATTCACTGCAGAGGATCCGTGGGTGAGCAAGTGATGTAATGCTGCATTTTCTGCTACAGTTTTCTAAATCTGATTTAGAAACAAACTCATCTACATCTTGGATGGTCTGAGGATGAGTACATTTTGAACAAATTTTCATTTTTGGGTGAAATATTCCTTTAATACATCCCTTATTTATTCATTTACCATGGTGAATATGCAGAGAGTAACAGCTGCCTCAAAACTAATTTGAAAGTTCTGCACGTCTGCCTGCCACTACAGGATAAAATACAGCAATGGTACGCAAAAGTCAGAGATCACAAACACCAACAATAATGTGAAAAGCTGGAAGCTTCTAATTCACACAGAGAGTCTAAGAGTGATGCAGCATTAACTGTAGATAGTACTGCTTCTTTGATAAGTGAGATGATTACAAATTCTGCCAAATCAGCTTTATTGATTGCATTCTTTAAGATCAATGCTTATTTTCTTGCCTCATAATGATAAGGATAAGATACAAAGGTCACTGAAAACTCAGTATATGATGGAATATTCAATAAAATGTCCCAAAAGAAGATTTTAAGCTTCTTAAAGGGATAGTTCACCCAAAAATACTAAAAAAAATCTTAATTTATTCACTTAATCAAGTTGTTCCAAAACCACATGCTTCTATACATGAAACACAAAAGGAGAACTTGTAAAGAATGTCCAAGCTGCTCTTTTCCATACAATGAAAGCATATAGTGATGCACTGACACCAAACATTTTTAGTTCTTTGGCGTCTTGTAATCAAACATGACACGCCAAATCTGTTTGTTTTTTTTTAGTAAGATTTTCCTGACAGAATGCTGTCATTGGCTTCAAAATTTCTTCTTTTGTCTTTCCACAGAAGAAAAAAGTCATTCAGGTTCAGAACAACATGAGGGTGAGTAAATAATGGCTGGATTATTTTAGTTTTCGGTAAACTCTACAGGGGATTTTATTTCCCGCCTTTTTCCTCTCTGGAATTTGTTAGAGCGTCTAGTCGCTTGATCGCTGATCAGAAGGTTTCAAAGTCTCTCTTTCAAAATCCCAGTGGCTTTGAAGTACAAAGCAACATTCAAAGTGCCTCACGTCATGGCGAGTTGAACTGACCTCTTGAAATAGTGAGTATAAGGATAAGAGGAGGACAGCTTTTTCTTCAGGAACAGGAAATCTCTTTCACTCCATACCTAGAATAATGTCAAAGATACTTATATTAGTAAAAATTATGCTTATGTCAATGTCTAGCTAGCATAGTACATTTCTAAAGACATTTAATAAAAAGTATTTCATATGTGGATTCAATGCAAAGGTTTTTTATCACTTATAAAGGCTGCATTTATTTGTTAAAAATACAGTAAAAACAGTAATATTGTGAAATATTATTACAATTTCAAAAACAGTTTTCTATTTGAATATATTTTAAAATGTAATTTATTCCTGTGATCAAAGCTGAATTTTTAGCATCATTACTCCAGGCTTTAGTGTCACATGATCCTTCAGAAATCATTCTAATTTGATTTGCTGTTCAAAAAACATTTATTATTATTATCAATGCTGAGAACAGTGCTGTTTAATATTTTTTTCTGGAAATTGTTATACATTTTATTCAGGATTCTTTGATGAATAGAAAGTTCAAAGACTAGCATTTATTTGAAATATAATATTTTATAACATTATAAATGTATTTGCTGTCATTTTGTATCAATTTATTTCATTCTCAGTGAATAATTGTATTCATTATTATTATTATTATTAATATTATTTTTTTTACTTAGCCCAAAACCTTTAATGGTAGTTTATCACAGTTTCCATAAAAAAAATTAAGCGGCAAAAACCAAATCAGCATATTATAATGATTTCTGAAGACTGTGACACTGAAGACTGGAGTAATGATGCTGAAAATTCAGCCTTGCGTCACAGGAATAAATGATATTTCAAAATATACTCATAAACAGTTATTTTAAATAGTAACAGTTAATAAGTAATCGTTAATAGTTAAATAGTAACATTTTGCAATATTTACTGTGTAATCAAATAAATGCAGTCTGGTTAAACATAAGAGACTTTCAAAAAAAATGAAACACTTTTACCAACCCCAAACGTTTTAACCAACCACAACCACATATCTGTTTAGGGCCATCAGGGAAATGAAGCAAAATGAAGTGCTACAGCCACAAGGGCACTGAATTAATCCCTAAAGACAGTCAGTGGATAAGAGTGTTAAAAGTGTACAGTGCAACCCACTTCCTGTAACAGGGCAATGTCGTGCTGCTCTCGGTCCAGTAATTCTCCAATCATCTCATACCGCTGTGTACAGAGTTGACTGAAGAATCGAATTCCCCTGAAAGACACAAAACCATACTTACTACTGTCTTGTGGTCTACCTCTATGCCATGTACAAAATCCCAATCGCATTTATTGTAAACACATATGCAGTCATTATGCTCCACAAAGCTGACTTCATTATTTCACAGCTCCATCACATGCATGCTTTTAATAAACTGCTGTGTCATCTAAATCAGGGGAAGTATTAAAAACCACATTTTCTGTCTCAGCTACAATCAGAATCTGCATTAGTGCGTCTTGTTCTGGAACATGGTGCTGACAGTGCTGGCATCAGCAGAGCAGGAGGCCCACACCGCATGTCATGTGACTGCCGCAGCCCTGTCTGCTCATGTGCTTTCACATTCATACTTACACCAACAACCTATAACAGCTATACCATTTTTAATAACTTTTATAAGTATATCATATATTTATGTCGAAGATATCTGAAGAGTCTGGTATGTATGTCTAGACTAGATTTCTAAAAGTTGCATTCAATGCAAAGAGCAAAGGCTTGCTGGTCTCTGAACTCATGTACTAAGAGTAAGAATTTTTAAAGATGATATAATAGAGAGCAATTTTTAGCAATACAAAATTGAGCCATGCTAGAATAAAAAAGTACGTTCCATTCAAAAAGTGTCCATTATTTTTTAGGATCTGATTAATTTGAGTGACAGTTCAAGGACTGGAAACCACCTCTTTAAAATTAAATATTTCAGGGTTATTACTGTTAAGTAAAAATAGAATAGAAATAGAAAAACATTTTTGTCAGTTGAAAAAAACTGAGCTGAGCTATCATTTTTTCCACTTCCATGTACTGGAACTTGATGTACTAAAAGAACTAAAACAAAAATTGAAATAAAAATTAATAAAAAACTATATATATATATATATATATATATATATTCCATGAAAATGTAAAATTCTAAAATGAATAAAAAAAATATGATTAAAATATATACTATAAATAAAGAAATACTAAATAAATAAACACTAATCATATATATAAAATAAAAAATGCCAAAAAACAACTAAATTTTAACATAAAAAATTTAATGAAAATGGAAAATATTAAAATATTATTACTATATATATATATATATATATATATATATATATATATATATATATATATATTAGTAATAAAATACATACAAAAATATAAAAATAAAAAATTATATATACATTAACTATTCTAGTTAAACTTTACTGTACATCACCAATGATACATTATGCAGAATAATGAAATATGTTTGAATTAGACAAAAACTAAATATTGCTTTATTTTGATAAAGCTCAAAAATGGATGGAAAAAAACAATTTATCTAAAATAAATTACTATATTATTTATTTAAAAACCTGTATTTTACACTTAGACGTGTGCAGCAAACTTATAAAATATTCATAAATAAATCCATGCATTATTAACTAAATAAACAAAGAAAGTTACATTTCTACCCCCATTTAAAGCAGTGAAAATTAGTTCGGATCGCACCTAACACAGACGCGTTTTTCGTGAGTCATTTTGACGCGGAAGCATCATTTGAGCTTACCAGCAGTTGAGAGAGAAGACGCGCAGTTTGGCGGGCCGCTCTGTTGCCATGGTGCCGCGCAGCTCAGGCTTCAGTCAGTCACTCAGTCAGTTGAGCTCGTTGGAGGAGAGCGCTTTAAAGCCCGCTGGATCTGGAGGCGGGGCTTCAAACTAATCCACAAAGCAGCCAAACTCAGTGACATTTGAAACCCTACTGTTTATTCATTCATTCAAACGATTTACATTGACAAGTAGGATATTTTTTGGATCTATATCAACTAATAACTTAGCTAAAAAGGTTCAGGCGTACTTTATGCTCTTTAGTCATGTAAATACCTGCATGGGACTGGCGCTCAAATCGATGCTCCGTGTGCGTTACGGTCACCGAGCGCTCGATAAGAGCTCCCGCTCTGAACGCGTGACAGGATTCTCTCACTGACCGATCGATAATCATCATCGTCCCGTCAAATGACCTCCACTGTATCCACTGTATCACCTAACATTACACAGCACAATGTAGCTCATGCGCATGACGTACTGTATAGAAACACCGGCGTGCATTGTGGGTAATGTAGTCAACTCCTGTAATCCCCAGGTAAGTGATCGGTAGCTGTTGTAAATTCAGTAAATGTTTATAATAGTTGCTAACAACGAATAGCTATAATTAATAATCATATAATAGTTTTATTATTAGGTATACATTATATTGATAATTCATTTAAGAGGTTTTTTAAAGAGTTATCTGATTCCTGCAGTACTTTCTGAACTCTGTAAGCGTAACTGCAATAACCTTACATTCAAGGCTCATCCACCTTCTTTTTCAATGCAGAAGTAAGCTGTTTTCTAGTAATGTGTGAGACTTTCGGTTCATAAGCCGATGGAGGGTTATAAAGAGAAGAATAACAGTGCTCTAAACAGTAAAACTGTTTGTACTACAAACCATTAAGTGCATAATTAAGATAATAGGCTATATTAAAATAATATGGTAAGACACACCACTTTGCAATATCAAATGAGCTCTTTTGTACGGCTAAAAATAGCTGGACACGGATGAGACCGGAAGCCAGACACATTCAATTTACAAATGGACGTGCCCATTCTTATGAGAAAAATAAGGTGGATATAAGAAGCAGATTTTCATAAATATGTTCTGATCAAGCTCAGACACTTTAAAGTAATTAAAACATTGTATAAGTTAATTATTTACAAAGTTGTATGCTGATTAAATGGATGGAAACAAAGAGTTAGCCATTACTCAGTGAGGACTGACTGGACTAACTCATCAACTCCATTGATAATGCTTATTGACATTAGTATGTTTTTGTACGGTTTTTTATTTTTTTATTTTTTTATTTTTTATCAGAAAAAAATACTTTTTTGTCTTAAAAATGACATCAAGAAACTTTTTTTTTTTTTTTTTTTTTTTTTTTTTTTATGACAGAGGAAAAACCCATTAAGTGATCACTGGTTTAATCAATAATCACCTTTAAGCTTCAATTAAAATGTACCCATGTGCACGATTGTGATATTGCTACTACAAAAACTAATGTAATTTTTTTATATACAATGTATGGGCCATTCTACAGAATTGGTTCAAAGTCAGAGCTGGAAACGTCTTGAAAAAAACCTTTCTCCAGACATTTTGCATGCAAATTGTATACTATCCAAGCTACACATTTCTAGTAATTGTGCAGTTCTCATATTGTATTTTCAGAAAGTTTTGGAATATTTGTCACTACCGAAATACAATAATATATGATTTAATAAGAAGGGTTATATTGACCTATTAATTAATTTTCCTTACATCTTCTGTCTATTTTATTAAAAATCAATACCTATTACAATTTTAACAATTTATGAAATTTGTTGTATTTTGAATCCAATTTTTCTTTATAAAATGCAGAAAGTTGATCATACTCATTTCAAACTTAAGGATTCATAAGTTTGAATATATATTAAACCAAAAACTATCATAATATCTTAGTTGATAATTCAGTATACTTTATTTTTGACAAAACATACCATGTTTTGGGATGTTCGCAGAATTTTAACCCACATACTGAAACACTAAAACATACTAAAATACTAAAAGATTGCATAACTGTACTAACATTTTGTTTATTTCCCCCAATAAAGGATTATTTGTTACTTTTTGTCACTACCGAAACAATGACGTTGCGATAATGACAATTTTATGGGATAACACCCAAAAAAAACGTCACCAAATGTTTCGGTAGTGACAATTTAAAAAACTTATGAAGCTAGCTCAAAGATGCTAGTCAGCACATGGTGCGCTAGCACAATTCTGAACAGTTGCACACATGTAAAAACTAAATGTTATGGAATAACTCCCCAAAAAGTGTGTTTAATATGGAAAAATAGTGTTTAGTGACATTCCTTAAAGTTACACAGATTTTTCAGACTGTTAAACACATTTACCTCAAAATGATGGGCCTATCTACTCACCATGTAGCTATGAAAAACAGAGACACATAAATATTTCCTGATCATAAATGTAGACGTGTTGTTAAAATCAGTCTCAGCCAATGGTCTAAAACAAACAATGTTTCGGTAGTGACATGAAAATGCAGGACACAATTTTTACATGAAGTTTTATAATTTACAAAGAAAATGTAAAAGAAATATTTTTTTGAACTAAAATGCAAAAATTATTCCACTAAATGATGATTATATATATATTAAGCTTACTAAAATTTGAAATATTATTGTTTCAATAGATAATAAAATCTTAGTAAAGATCTTAGTAAATATCTAAGATTTAAATACTTAAATGCTTTTTAAATGTGTTTTTTTGGTTGTGGGACAGGAGTTTGGACCAATTCTGTAAAATGGCCCACATACAATACATTATATGCCACAGTAAATACACCGTAAAAGTGGTAACCTGCAATTGTTCTAACTTTATTTAACCCAAATTTGATTTTATTATTTTATTTTAAAACCTTTATTTTAATGACCTTCGTTCATTTTTGGAACACAAATCAAGATTAAATCCAAAGGCTTTCTGACCCAGACAGCAGTGCAACCGACACGTTCAAGACCCAGAAAGGTAGTAAGGACATTGTATAACAGTCCATGTGACATCAGTGGTTCAACCGTAATGTTATGAAGCTACAAGAATACTTTTTGTGTGCAAAGAAAACAGAAAACTCTCTGATTTGATCAAAAATATCTTATTTTGTGTTCTGAAGACGAACGAAGGTCTTAAAGGAACACTCCACTTTTTTTGAAAATAGGCTCATTGTCCAACTCCTCTAGGCTGATATGGCTAGGAACTATACTCTCATTCCGGCGTAATAATCAAAGAGCTTTGCTGCTGTACCATGGGTGCAGCAGGTGCAATAATATTATGCAGCACCTGAAAGTGACCAGCACTAAGTTTGTGTAGATGCAGAGTTTTAGCCGGGAGAGTTGACGGCTGCGTAACATCATTGCGCCTCCTGCATTCATGGTACGGCAACAAAGTTCCTTCATTATTACGCAGAAATGAGAGTATAGTTCCTAGCCTTATCGACCTAGAAAATCGTAACTTTTCATTTTTTGTCCATCTTTATACACGATGTAACTACAGAAGAGTCAAGTTTTAAATAGGAAAAATCTTTGGTCATTTTTGAGCGAGATGCTAACGGTCTAATCAGATTCAATGATCTATGCTAAGCTATGCTAAAAGTGCTACCACCAGACCTGGAGATCGGCTGAATGGATTCGAAACCGGAGTGGAGTGTTCCTTTAAGGGTTTTGGAACAACATGAAAGTAATTAATGACAGAATTTAAATTTTTGGGTGAACTATCCCTTTAATATTAGAGTAATTATATATATTAACAAATGTTGCATGGTATTTATTATCCTAAAATTATCACATTACATTATAGTGTAAAATGTGTGTGTGTGTTTTTTTTTTTTTTTTGTTGCTGGATCTACTGTATAACAACAACAATAGCAATTTGGATATTTTAGCTTCCATGGCTCCAATGTCACTTTAATAGGCAAAAACATGAAACATTGCAGATGTTACAACCCTTATTTAATATTAACCAGACAAGAATGATACTGGAACAAAGCAAAAAAAAAAAAAAAATCAAGATGAAAAAAGAATAGACATAAAAACCTTTTTTCCTGTAACATTCTTAAAATATACACAAAACAATTTCAAAATTTCTATTTATCTCTCTCACACACACAGGTGCACAAATACACACAAACACACACACTCACACAGAAGCATGGTTTTGCTTTTAAAATGTCACAGAAGACCTGAAGCACACAATAAGGCAAGACTGGGATGATGTTCACATTCGATTCTTTGGTTAAGATATTACAGAAAAAAAAAAAAGTTTTGCATCCAGAGTTCCAAAAAGGAGAATGTACGACTAAATAAACAGTCCTCAATTATTTATGCAACATCAACATGTGCTTTCCATAATGCTATAAATAATCAGATGACTGCAATTAAATGTCACTGATTATGTCTGATGTTTAAAATCATAAGTACTAACCATTGCAGGTGATTGTGGGTTAAAAAAACAATCAACACCAAGATGGATGCCATGTGTGGAAGCATAAACGTAAAAAAAGAGTAATGAATCGATGATCGACATACTGTAAATGTTTCTACATTACTGAAAGAACCTGAGAAAACGTGGATCGGAATAGCCCGGATCTTATTGCACATTTTGATATGGAATTAATGGTTAATTTCACTTTGTGCTGTTCAAAATCTTCTGTTGACATGCCTTGGCACGCCTCACCACACTCCTAAAATTGAGAAAACAACTGACGTATTTAAAACTTTATATTAAAATACAATGTTTTTACTTTCTTTCTTTTAAAACACAATGTTTTTTATTAGGAAAAAATACTCAAGCACCCAGTTAAGTGTAATTGGCTTTGGTGATGATGTAATTAGCATGTAGTTCGTAGATTAAAAACACTGAGAAATCAAAACCAAGTGTTACATGCTGAGATTTGTTTTGTCCCGCTGTAACCCCATTATGCAATAGCAGATTTGCCCTCTTTGTGTTACCTGATCTACTGAATTTTCCTGCACACTCGCCAGTATGGCGAAGGTAGACGCAAAAGTGGTAAGGCACTCAAAATGAGGGCAATCGAGTAAAAACCATGCATATTCACAATAATTATTATGGCAAAATGGTTTTAAATTAAAACTCTGCTTTAAAAACGCACTTTGCATATCTATGGAAGCCTGTTTCCACCACAGAATAATAAAAAAAAAAATAGATAAATATAAACTATTATTGTGACTTTTTAACTCACATCTTTTACTTTTTTTCGTACAATTCCAAATTTACATCCCACAATTCTAAATGTGTATCTCACAATTCTACAATATTTTACAATTCTGACTTTTTTGGTCGGAATTCTGAGTTTACATCTCACAAGTCTGTTTTTTTTTTTTTTTTTTTTCCTTTTCATTTTTTTCTAGAAATTTTGAGAATAAAGAATACTGAGACATAAACACATAATAAGATATAAGCTCAGATTTCTGACTTTTTTCTCACAATTCTGATTATGTATCTCACAATTTTGTTTATATGATGACTTCTTTCAGAATTCTGAGTTTACATCTACATCTAATCTTAATTCTGTTTTTTTTTTTTCTAGAAATTCGGAGAAAAAAGAAATCTGAGACAATAACACATAATAACGAGATATAAACTCAGAATTCTGACTTTTTTACCCCCACAAACCTGATTATATGACCCAATTCTGATTATATGACACAATTCTGATTTCTTTCAGAATTCTGAGTTTACATTTAACAATTCTAAATTATTTATCTCTCAATTCTTAGTCTATATTTTACAATTCTGACTTCATTGGTTGGAATTCTGAGTTTTCATCCTGCAATTCAGTTTTTTTGTTTGTTTTGTTTTTGTTTTGTTTTGCTTCCAGATACTCTGAGAAAAAAACAGATAAACACATTACAGCAAGATATAAACTCAGAATTTAGATTTTTTTTTTTGCAATTCTGATTATATATCTCACAATTCTGTTTATATACTGCTATT
Source organism: Cirrhinus mrigala (assembly GCA_036247105.1). Classification (NCBI taxonomy): domain Eukaryota; kingdom Metazoa; phylum Chordata; class Actinopteri; order Cypriniformes; family Cyprinidae; genus Cirrhinus; species Cirrhinus mrigala. Next base: position 26,379,750 of record CM070029.1, read on the forward strand.
CTGACTTCTCTCATAATTCTGAGTTTACATCTAGCAATTCTGTTTTGTTTTTTTTGTAGAAATTCTGAGAAAAAAGACAGAATTCTGAGACATAAACACATTACAGAAAGATATAAACTCAGATTTTTTTTTTTCTTTTTCACAGTTCTGATTATATCTCTCACAAATCTGTTTATATCTTGCTATTCTGACTTCTCTCAGAATTTTGAGTTTACATCTCGCAATTTCAAATTATTTATCTCTCAATTCTTTGTTTACATTTTACAATTCTGACTTTTTTGGTCAGAATTCTGAATTGCGAGATGAATTCTGAATTCATCTCGCAATTCTGTTTTTTTTTTCTTTCTTTTTTTTCTAGAAATTCTGAGAAAAAAGAATTCTGAGGCAAACACATTGTGAAACAAACTCAGAATTCTGACTTTTTTCTCACAGATCTGATTATATATCTCAAAATTCTGTTTATATAATGCAATTCTTACTTCTTTCAGAATTCTGAGTTTACAGCTCACAATTCTAAATTATTTATCACTCAATTCTTAGTTTATATTTTACAATTCAGACGTTTTTGATTGGAATTTTGAGTTTTCATCTCGGAATATTTTTTTGTTGTTGTTTTGTTTTTGTTTAGTTTGTTTCTACTCTGAGAAAAAAGCCAGAATTCTGAGACATAAACACATTATAGCAAGTTATAAATTCAGAATTCTTATTATATATCTCAAAATTCTGTTTATATTTCGCAATTCTGACTTCTCTAGGAATTCTGAGTTTACATCTTGCAATTCTAAATTATATCTCTCAATTCTTAGTTTATATTTTGCAATTTTGACTTTTTTGTTCGGAATTCTGAGTTTACATCTTGCAATTCTGTTTGTTTTTTTTTTTTCTAGAAATTCGGAGACATAAACACATAATAGTGAGATTTTTCTTACAATTCTGATTATATATCTCACAAGTCTGTTTATTTCTTGCAATTCTGTTTTTTCGTTTTGTTTTGTTTTTTGTTTTTGTTTCTAAAAATTCTGAGAAAATTGCCAAATTGCCTCACAATTCAGTTTTTTTTTGTTTGTATGTTTGTTTTTTGAGAAAAAAGCCAGAATTCTGAGACATAAACATATAATACCGAGATAGAAACTCAGAATTCTGACTTTTTTCCTCACAATTCTGATTATATCTCGCAATTTTAACATTTTCTCTCAGAATTCTGAATTGACATCTCAATTCATTTTTTTGTTTCTGTTCCTGCTACAGAAAGAAAAAGGTAATTGCGACCTTTTATCGCACAATTCTGACTTTTTTTTTTCCATTTTTTTTTTTTTTTTTTTTTGTTTCTAGAAATTCTGAGAAATAAACACAATTACTGTAAATACTGTGGTGGAAACAGGCTTCCATACATATCCATGTAACACCAGGAGGTAGAAATAGCTCACACATTTGCACTTTCCAAAATCAAGCGAAATCGAGAGTAAAACTTGCAAAAGTGTGCGACATTCGTGGAACATGAACCCCGGACTTCTAGCAACTTGCGCTTCCCATCATAACAAACATTCAGTGTCTCTTTCCTACACAAAACCATTTTTATTTTCAAGAATTGCGCATCCTTCCGAGCGCAAACTGAGCCTGCGATCTGTCAAAGGTCAGAGGTAGCAAGCTGCTGTGTCTAAATGAAAGACAAACATATGCTATCGCAACATTCCTGATTAGAGAAAGATTGTATCGACCAGAATTCCTTTCCTATTCGCTTTTAAAAAGACCTTTGTGCCTTCAGAGTCTAGTACCATAAACGTGACAAGAGTTCACCCACCACAGACATTCAAGACCTCTCCTCCACAAAACAGTAAGAAACAGAATTATCCCTGAAAGTACATTTCCTTTGCTTTTAAGGAACACGACTAAATATACAACACAACCTAGTGCAGAGGATCCCGGTTTGTGTTTTGTCCATGATTGTGTTTTTGAGCTTCAGGTTTGTCTAATTTTCTTTTCCTCACTTTGTTCGTACGCATTGGATGAACGGCGTCTGGAGGTGTTTTGGCACAGCGGTCATTCAGTCCTTGACGAGTCTGTAAACGTGATACTGTGCTCCGTGGTCGCTTGTGGACACCTCAAACACAAACGCAATGCAAAGCAAAGTCTCTTGTGTGTCTCTATTCGTGACAACCTGAGGAGGAAAAAAACACATGAGGGAAAATAGCAGAATAATGCTAACAAATAACGCATAGCACAGCACAGTAAACATTTATTTTGGATGAGATTAATGAAAAAAGCTTGGAAACACATCCTTATCTTGACTATATTACATACATAGATATGTTTCACTAATTTCCAAGGCCTCTAAATGATCAACATGATCAAAACTTTGCTGAAAACCTGTTCTATACAATCTACTACATTCCTTCTTTCATCTAATAGTTTCTATTTTTTTTTTTTTTTGCAAGAAAAACACCTTTTTGTATAATTGTAAAATTTAAAGTGTCCCAAGAATGCTTACATTTATTATACAGTCTTTAAAATGAGACAAACATCAATATATATATATATATATATATATATATATATATATATATATATATATATATATATATATATATATATATATATATATATATATATATTTTTTTTTTTTTTTTTTTTTTTTTCATATCTAGTCTCTTTTTTTTTTTATCAATTTAATGCATCCTTGTTGAATAAAAGTATTAACTGCTAAACCAGAATACATAATGTATAAAAAACTGCAAAATTTTAAAAGGGAACAGAAGTGCTTTAATTGCAAGTGCTTTATTTTTTTATTTTTTATTTTTTTTTATTATTATTATTATTTTGTAAAATTATCTATAAAGGTATATTACGGGTCCAAAATCTTATCTTTAAATTGTGACTGATTTTTGTTAATAAACATTTATGTATGCCTATTAATGAAACACTGCAGCATCAAAAATTTGTAACTTTTTTCATTTGACAGTGAAAGTTTAGCAAGCAAAATTAATCTACTTGTTTTTTAAAACTTTTTAGAGTAATATTTATGTTGTTTTCTAGAAATAAATATATAGGTTTCATGAATTTGGACTGTTTTTTTTTTTTTTTTTTTTTTTTTTTTTTGATGTGGTTCTAAATTTTTAATGAATAAAAAAGGGTTAATGCAGTAATAACATGGCATTCATTTTTTTTCACATTTATTAATTAATGAGAAGTTGCTGATCAGATAAATTATGGTTTTAGTTGAAACATATTAAGTTATGACTATTCTATACAATTCTAACAAAGATTCTTCAGGTCTGTGAATGTAAATATTGTATCCAGATTTTGAATGCATTAGGAGGGTTAAAAACTTTACTGATCCTAAACTTTTGAGCGATAATGAAATTTACATATATCATTAAAATATAGTGCTGTCAATCACATCCTTTTTTTTTTACATAATATATGTGAGTGTACTGTGTATATTTTGTATGTATATATAAATACACACAGATGCATTTATACATTTTAGAAAAATGTTACATTTATATATTAAATATATTTATATATAATATAAATTATATGAATATAAATTTATACATGTAAATACATGTAAACATTTTCAAAATATATACTGTATGTGTTTTTATGTATATATATAGTAAAAATTCACAGTACACTTACATATATTATGTAAACAAAAACTTTTATTTTTAATGCATTTAATCGTGATTTGTCCATTACTCAGTATTTAACTAAAGAAATTCATCTGTTGAAACATTTCAACAATTCAACATTTGTGGTGTTTGGCCAATTCACACTTATAAACTGAAAGAGATCCAATCTTAAATTCTGAATTTTGCTCTATTTTCTCATTTTCTCTTACCTGCAGTATAGTAAAGTTCTCCAGGACACTGTTCATCATGTATTTCTCTGGCAGGTGTTTGAGTTTATGGATGAAGTTGATCATATATTCGCACATGGGTGAGCGATGGATCCGGTAAACGTACCTCCCGCCCTCCACACGAGCATACTCCGTCTAGATGTCAAAAAGGCAAAGTATAGATGATGCTTTGAAACCACTACTGTCAGTTCTGACATCTACAGTAGAAGACAAAAACACAGCTATGAATAGTTATAAATAAATGGTGACCATACCTCAACTTTCTCTACCACCTGCTTTCCAAAAGAACAGACTTTAGTGGAGACAGTGATGGTCATGTTTTCAGCGCTGCTGTACTGACTGCTGACCCCATAGAACGAGCCTGCGCCATCCTGAACATTACTACTGTTCAGATCAGCCTGAAACACATTAAGGAAAAATCTAAATGTCTCACATAGACCAACATAGCAATGCTGAAGAACTTGAATAACCAACTTTTGTTTTAACAGTCTTTGTTAACTGTTAAATGATAGCACTTTTCAAACACATAATATTTACTGGGCTTTCAGTGGCACAACATTGTCAATTATGACAGCACAGATCAACGTTTGTTAAAAACCCACCCAGAATTTGACCAGAAAGAAGGCGTTCTGAGGGCCTTTTTCATACAGCTCCTTCAGCCCTCCCTTCTTCTCTGGAAATTTGTCGTAGATCTGACGGATGTCCACGGCCTCCAGGAGAGGATCTGTGTATGAGGGGTTTGTCTGGGCGATGTGGACAAACAGGTGCTTGCTGTACTGTGGATTAACAGTTGAAGAGATAACTTTTATTGCACTTCAAAACAAATGCAATGGAATGTTACAATTCCTGAAACGTATGTTTTTGTCTCTGACAGTATCTACCTGATCTCATAACGAAAACGTACCTGCGAGAACTTTTTCGAAAGACGCAAAATATGTACCAATAAGTACATATCACTGCGGTTTCCAACAAAAATGAACACTCGAGGCAGTAAAACAGCGAGACCTTGTAATCGTTTTCATACACAGTTATGATTAGAGCTCCGTATGTTTCGCTTTCTGAACATAACAAGCTTGCTCGGTAGCTCAGCCGGCACGGAATTGGACTTAGGATGCAAAATCCTTGGGTATGAATCCCGTGAAAAACATGACTCACGATGGAAGAGCTGAAAGATGAGACTGAAAAACAAGCTAAAACGGCATGCTTGCGATTGCGTTTTTACATCACATTCGCATTAGATTATAGCGCCACTCAACGGACATTTCAAGTCAGAACTGCGGTGACACGTACAAAACCAATGTCACATAAACCATACCATATGTACGTTCATTTGTTCTGGTGAAAAAAACAAACAAAAAACACTCACAATCAGTGGACATTTCACACCAAATATGTCACATATTTTGCATCTTGCGAAAAAGTTCCCACAGGTATGTTTTCGTCATGAGATCAGGTTGGACAATATTGTTATTGTTAGCTAAAACTACTCAAAATCATTTTTAGTAACTGAAAGCAGGAATAAAAAATGGAATATAAAGACTAGATGAAAAACGTAAACTAAAACTTACATGAAAATCAGAAATGTTGTCTTGGCAAGTACTAAATCTACTAAAACGGAAAGATTTAAGCTTAGTAGAACTATTTAGTAAAACCTAATAAAAAAAAATATATGAGTATAAAGTTACTATAATGAAATTAAAAACATGAAAATTTAAAAATAAAAGCTAAAATATTCATAAATATTATAACAGTATTTAAACTAGACAGATAAGGTTTGAAGACAAACTTTGATGCTGGCTTGACAAAGCCTTGTCTGAAAGTTACAGGACGATTTCAGCATGTTTCTAGCATATTTTAGCATGATTTAGGTTGCTGCTAAGTATGTTTTGTGCTACTAGTATGTTTTATCATATTGCTCCCTTATGAAAATTAACCATGGTTCTACTATAAATAAACCATTAAACCATGGCTATTGTAGTACCATCGTAATTACAAATTAATCAGGGTTTTGCCACACTAACCATAGTTTAACCATGTTATTTGTAGTAAAACTGAGGTTGCCAGTTAACCAAGGTTAATTTTAGTAAGGGTTATTATGTTTTAGCATAACACACAGCTAGCATTATTTCAAATGTTGCTAGCTTTTAACATATTTCCTAGCATGTTTTAGCATGTTGCTAAGATTTTTTTAACAATATGTATACATACAGTGCCTTGCGAAAGTATTCATACCCCTTCAATTTTTTTTTCCACATTTTATGTCACTGCCTTATGTTACCCTGTTTTAAATCTACACTCTAAGTAAAAACAGAATTGTCAAAACTTCATAAATTTATTAAAAAAAAAAAAAAAAAGTACATTGCATACAACTCAGTACTTCGCTGAAGCATGTTTACAGCCTCAAGTCTTTTTGAGTATGATGCAACAAGATTCACACATCAACATTTGACAATTATCTGCCATTCCTTGCCTCACCTCTTCACCTCTCAAGCTCTGTCAGCTTGGGTGGGATCTGGCAGACATTTTCAGGTTTCTCCAGAAATGCTTGATTGGGTTCAAGCCCAGGCTGTGGCTGGGCCTCTCAAGGACATTCACAGAGTTGTCTATAAGCCACTCTTGCTGTGTGCTTAGGGTCACTGGTGAACCTCCTGCCCAGTCTGAGGTTCTGAATGCTCTGGACTGGGTTTCCATCAAAGCTCAATATTTTGGTGCATTTAGCTTTTCTTTTACTCTGACGAGTACTTTAGTCCGTGCTGCTGAAAAACATCCCCACAGCATGAGGCTGCTAACACCACACTTTAATGTTGTGATGGTACTGTGCAGGTGATGAGCAGTGTCTGGTTTCCCTCAAACATGATGCTTAAAAGTGAGGTTCATCATGTCAGAGAATCTTGTTTCTCACAGTCTGAGGGTCCTTTAGGTGCTTTATTTTGCAAATTCCAAGTGTGTTTTCATGTGTCTTCACTGAGGAGATGACTGAGTCTTGCCACACCGCCATAAAGCCCAGATCGGTGGAGTGTTGCAGTGATGTTTGTCTTTCTGTAGTTTTCTCCAGTCCCCACATATGATCATGGAGCTCAACTAGAGTGACCATCAGGTTCTTGGTCACCAGTATAACCAACAATGTTGGGGAAAGTTACTTTTAAAAGCAATGCATTACAATATTGAGTTACTCCCTAAAAAAAGTTTCAAAACTATGTTATGTTACTTTTGATGGAAAGTAATGTGTTACTTTACTTTTGCGTTAACTTTTTAAATCTGGGCAGGGCTTGCTTGTTTGTTTTAATATAAAAAGTTCTATTTTTGGCAAATGTAAAAGCCTCTTCACACCAAAAGCCTCAGGCTTTGACAAAAGTAAATTCACATCTGTACAGTAGGCCGCAGAAGACAAAAATGTCAACTCTTCAGAAATAAAAAAAGGAAAACAGATAGATTATCTTGAGTAATTTTTGCTTATTAGTATGGTTGAATTGGATCATCGATCGTCAGCAGCAAAGACACTAGTTAATAAAATATAATACTAGTTAATAAAAATAGTTAATAAAATTAAACGCATGAAGGATATTTGTGTTATTTAACATATTTAATTCTTGCAGGTTTGCATCATATTCTGAGTTGAATTTCACAGTTTTTATTCATTTTGAGGAATACTGAATCTGTTTTTTGTGAGTGAGATGAATTAATGTATGTTCACATTTATTCTAGAACTAACATCTTACTCCCGATTTCTCTCAACATGGGGAAAGGAGAGCTTTTAATCAATAAATGGGGGGAAAAGTAACTGGCATTACTTATTTGAAAAAAGTAACTCAGATATTTTCTTGTCAATTAAAAAGTAATGCATTACTTTACTAGTTACTGGGAAAAAGTAATAATATTACGTAACTCGCGTTACTTGTAATGTGTTACCCCCAACACTGATAACCAAAGCCCTTCTCCATCAATTGCTCAGAAGTTTGGACAGAAGTTCAGCTCTAGTCCTGGTTGTTTCAAACTTCTTCCATTATGGATAATGGAGGCTACACGCTTCTGTGAACCTACATTACTGCAGAATTTTTTTCTGAACTCTTCCGCAGATGTGTGGCTTGATGCAATCCTGTCCCTGAGACCTAAGGCTTTTTTTTTTTTTTTTACCTCAGGGCTTGGTTTTTGCTCTGATGATACTGTTAGATCTTTTATTAAGATGTGTGTGCCTTTCCAAATCATACTCATTCAAATGAATTTGCCACAGGTTAACTTCATTCGAAGTGTAGTAACATCTACAAGCGATATGAAGGCTCCTGAGCTAAATTTCAAGTGTCCCAGAAAAGGGTATGAATACTTATGCAATGGAATCATTTCAGTTTTTTATTTCTAATAAATCTGCAAAAATGTTTGAGTGTAAACCGATACGGAAAAAAGTAATTTAAAGCAGTTTAACATAAGGCAGCAAGGTAACAAAATGTGAAAAAAAAAAATTAAGGGGTATGAATACTTTTGCAAGGCACTGTAGATACCACATTCGACTTATGCAGACACGTCAGCACATCTGCCATCTTGGTCTGCTGGTTAAATCTACTGTAGATATAGATATTCAATCATGAATAATGTTTGACCGTCCAGTATGGCAAATGTCTTAGCCTATGTATGGTGGCCTATAGGATCAGCTGCTAATAAGGCATTCATGTGTGTGTTTTAGCATGTTTTAGCAGATTTCCAGCATATTTTAGCATGTTGCTAGCAAAGAAAACATCCTAGAAACCACTTTAGAAACCACCCAGGACACCTTAACTACATACTAACGAATGTAGTATCCACATAGCACCCTAACACATTAGCATTGGCATCTGATATTCTCTGCAGCAGTGTGACTCACAGTGTCAGGGTCTCTCTGGACCTCCATGAAGGCCGAGTACTCCAACATGCGGAGTTTAGAGGAGGCAATGGTCCGGTCCTGCCACACAGGCACGGCGGTGGCGCTCGGGGGGTGCGGGGTGGGTAACTGTTCATAACCTGTTGAGAAAACATACTGGTTTAGGCCGGGTGGTCAGTGTGAGTTCACTAGGGTCGATATAATCCCAGTACTGTACTCTTACTTGATATGGGTGTAGGCAGTGGAGGCTGAAGGGTGGAGTACGCACTTGGTGCAAAGGGTTTAATGCTAGAAAAATAAAGAGAAAGATCAATAGCAGGTTCTCACAAGAACACTGAGATTAGATCAGAAATACTCACTCCTGAGAAGGTCCAGGCTGTCCTGGGATGGGGCCGGGCCAAAACTAGACAACAAAACAAATGGACAATGTGAGTTTGAAGTTTACATTGGAGAATTGGTCAAAAGAGTGTGATTTTAACTCTGAACTGACCCGGGCTGGAGGGGGGTAGGGGTGCTGAGGAAGAGGAGGCAGCTGACTCTTCATCACACTGGCAGAAACGATCTGAGCCGAGGAAAGAGCGGCCATGTTCTGCAGGGCTTTGTCTTTGGAAGCCTGATCCTGAGAAAGACACAACAAAAACTTGTTACAAACTATTTTCACTGGAGGGGAAAGTGAACTGTTTGGAATAAAACCTGGATTGAAAGAAACTTTCCTAATAACACATCTAAGATTCATTTCTATATTGAATTTTTTTTAAATAATACTAATATATTATTAAATTATAAATGTGACTCTGGACCACAAAATCAGTCTTAGGTAGCGTGGGTATATTTGTAGCATTAGCCAACAATACTCAAAATTATTGATTTTTCTTTTATGCCAAAAATCATTAGGATATTAAGTAAAGATCATGTTCCATTAAGATATTTTTTTATTTTTTTTACTGTAAATATATCAAAACTTAACTTTTGATTATTAAGATGCATTGCTAAGAACTTCATTTGGACAACTCAAGGTGATTTTCTCAATATTTTGATTTTTTTTTTGCAGATTTTCAAATAGTTGTATCTTGGCCAAATATTATCCTATTTTAACAAACCATACATCAACAGAAAGCTTATTTATTCATTATATGATTATATTATTTATTATATGAAGTATAAATCTCAATGACCCTTATGACAGGTTTTGTGGTCCAGGGTCACAAATGTTTATATTATATTATATTAGATTAGATTATATTATATTAATTTTTTTTTTTTTTTTTACAAATTTGTAATTAATAACCTGCATTGTATAACAGTAATATTAGGTTCCAAATAAAAGTTAAATGTATTTATTATTATTATTATTATTTATAATAATAATAATAAATAATATATATCATGTTTAGCATACTTTTATACATAATAATAAATATGTAATCTTTATGAAAAGCAGACTTATATACAATACCACTCAAAAGTCTGAGGATCAGGTTTTTTTTTTTTATGAAATCAACACTTTTAGTAATAACAGTAAAGGCTTTGACATTCATACGAAAAAAAAAAAAATATATATATATATTTAAATCCTGTTCTTTTGAACTTTCTAAGAATTTTGAAAAATGTATCATGGTTTCCACATTAAGCAGCACAAGTGTTTTTAACACTAATAAAAATAAATAAATAATAAAAATATAACAATAAAAGCATATTAGAATGATTTCTGAAGGATCATGTGACACTGAAGACTGGAGCAGTGATGCTGAAAATCCTCCTTTGCATCACAGAAATACATTTTAAAATATATTACAATGGAAAACAGATATTTGTAATAATATTTCAAAATATCACTGTTTTTACTATATATTTGATCAAATAAATGCAACCCTAGTGAGCTTTCTTTCAAAAACATAGAAAAAAACATAAAAAAATCTTACTGATCCCAAACTTTTGAACAATAGTGTAATTTTAGTGCAATATATGCATGCTAAACTAAATGGTTTAGACAAACATGCAAAAATCATGCTTCAAAGTGCACGTTGCATGACATTATGCTTGCATTTGAATCAAGCTACCCAAACAAAATACAATATTATACAGACGACTCAAACAGCATAAACATTCACTGCAAGTAAAGGCAGTGCCATTCAGTTGACAGAAAAAAAGACAAAGAATGAAAGAGACAGAAATCTGAAAGTGTCCCAACCAAGAAAATTGTGACAGATAAACTGTTTTATGAATGCAATTTGAAACCATCTTTTGGAGTTAAGTCCATGTCTGAATTTAGAGTACAGACTAACGTAAGAACATTGATAGTAAAATCTCACAATTAATGACACTGAATAAAACACTTTCAAAATACTTTGCTCTGACTTTGAAGCGTTCCAAGTTTGCAGCTATAACAAACAAATATTTAAGCCAAAACTGAAATGGAGAACAGCAGTAGTGGTTGCTAAATTCATCCAAACTGTGAGACGGGTGACATTGGCAGCCAAAGCACTGAACTGCGCAAAATGAAGCACAAATCAGCGTAAGCTGAGCGTCTGCAGGTGTCTGTGCGAATAAAGCTCTGCGGGCAAAGCAGACGGCAAAACATTTCACTTACCAAGTTCATGGCCTAAAATTGAAAGGAAGAGAAACTGTTAAAAATGCTGATGAGACAAATAGATCAGATGACACACTGATCAAATGACTATGAGTAGCACAGTTGGACCGAGAGGCCAGTGCCTTCTCTCTTCTGACGCTGTGTGTTCAGATATCACACAATAGTGTTCTCTTCAGCTTCTCCACTGAAAAATAACTCCTAATTGCTGCTCATTTCATTGACTGTTGGAAAGAAGTAAAGCAATGACCTCCTTATAAGAACAATCATAGTTTTCCATTTTACGTTAAGGAAGTCATGCGATTACTTCCTCCCTCACCAAACTCAGCTCACAAAATCAAATCATTATTCATGCAAAAACATAAACAGAAAAAAGATATACTAGTGTGCATTATATATGTGTCAAAATGGATACATTATACATGGATGGACACATCAAATGGATGTTGATAAAACAATGTTTAATAATACAATGTGTTTTTATTATTTTATTCATTATGTACTGCGTCAACACAGAGTATTTGTGCTGGAAAATATTTCTGACATTGCAGAGTCGATAAATGAATGAATGAATGAATGAATGAATATTTGCTTTTTTACATTTATTTAACCCTTGTGCGGTCTTCGGGATCTTTTTGACCTGCAAATGACTTTTGCTAAAATTTAAAAAAATGTTCTCTTTGTCGAAATGGCATGAGGCTTTGTACACCATAAGGGGGCACCAACTGAAAGATATCTTTTTACAAGTTTTTTCAGTTGGATTGATATCTACATATTATGAAATCACAATTATAACAATAAAAATTACTTTTTGTCAAAGTAATGGATGAATGGATGAATTTTTAATGGATTAAACCATTTTGTTGGTTTGATTCTAATCATAATGTAACATCATTGAAAAACTATTTTTTTTTATTTTTCTTTCAGTACAAAAAATATTAAACTTCAACAAAAAAGTAGTTTTTTATTGTTATAATTGTGATTTCATAATATGTAGATATCAATCCAACTGAAAAAAACTTGTAAAAAGATATCTTTCAGTTGGTCAAATAGCACATAGTAAATAGTGGAGCTCTGCAGCCATCTACTGGTAAAAATGATACTTTTTTATTTTTAAAACGGCATTTTCCATAAGATGGGCAAAAATTTTACACTAAACCATGTCAAATGATCCATGCTATCCCCATGAATGAAAATTGAAAATATGGGTCTTTTATAAAGTGAATTTTGCACAAAAAACTGTTTTTGTATAAAAACCTATTAAAAAAATATTTATTTATTAATTTATATAAATTAAAAAAATTATAATAAATCCTCCAAAAACTGCACAAACGTAGTAAAAACATTAATGAACAGAAAAATTACATGTTATTTTTTTAAAACTATTATTTTGTTACAAAATAAATTTGTTGCGTGGGGCATCTAGAGACCCCAAAGATGATGAGTGTACAACCCTAAACGAAGACTGCACAAATAAATAATGTGAGTGAGTGAGTGAGTGGGTGAATGAATGAATGAATAAATAAATAAATAAATAAATAGTGAGGAAAAACCAAAGCAACTGGACATTATATTTACTAAAAAATATTTTTGGACATTATAAAGTGGTGAAAATTAGAATTAGAACACAAATTACAATTAGAACGAACGAATGAATGAATAATTGCTTTTTTACATTTATTTAAATATAAATATTGTGGACATTACTGAGTGGGTGAGTGAGTGAATAAATAAATAAATAAAAACCAAAAGCAACTGGACATTATATTTACTAAAATATTTTTGGACATCATGAAGTGGTTAAAATCAGAATTAGAACACAAATTACAATTATAATGAATGAATGAATGAATGAATGAATGAATAATTGCTTTTTTACATTTATTTAAATATATGTATTGTGGACATTACTGAGTGAATGAATAATAAATAAATAAATAAGTAAATAAATAAATAAATAAATAGTAAGGAAAAGCCACAGCAACTGAACATTATATTTACAATATATATATATGGACACTATAAAGTGGTTAAAATTAGAACTAGAACGCAAATTACAATTATACAGGCATCATCTAAATGAATGAATGAATGAATGAATGAATGGTTAATGGGGGAAAATGAAGGCAAAAGAAAAAACAAAACAAAGCTAAAATTTCAACTTGGATAGTACAATGTTTCAATAAAGTTAACATACAAATCACAGACAATGTTAAGATGAGTATAGGTTTGAGTTATGGAGATAAGTTAGAGTGGGAGCAAAAAAAAAAAATTGATTCAGTCAGACATACACAGCTTACATGTAGCAACACAACTATAATGCAATGCAATATTCAGTTAACCACAACCACTTATTTTAAAGCATGCTGCTCAATTTCAACACAATATATATGTTGTAATGAATACACAGTGACGGTTACATTACGCTACATGTACGCTAAACATCACAAGTCATTATAACATTCAGAACGTGCTACAGATAGGAAGGGTTGGTGAGTTTAGGAAAAGCCCAGGTCAGAGCAGAGCAGAGCAGAGCAGAGTGCAGTGAGGCGCATACCTTCAGCTTAGACTGAATCTCGCGAGACTTTCTCCGCGCAAGAACCTGCAGATGGCTAGACACCTGCAGGAAGGAAGTCAGAGGAGAGAGAAAGGAAGGAAGGGGAAAAAAGAAAAGAGAAGAGATGCATTGAAAAGAAGCCACTAGGTGGCAGCACATCCATACCTTAATGCCTGCTTGATATTCCCGCATTTTCTTCCTGGCTAACACCTGTATGTGACTAGACACCTAAGGCAAAACAGGGCCACAAACATTTGATATCATCCAACACATAAATATTATAACAACAAATCTGTTGATGACCAAGTCATCAATAAACCTTAGAGGACTGACTTTACGGCATTGCAGTTTCAGAGATGACAAGGAAACACCACTTTTACATTTTCACTGCTTCAGAATTAACAAAGAATAGCAAATACTCTCTTTATAACACAAATCTGACACTTGTTATGGTAAGTTTCTATTTATAGTGTAATATTAAAGGTGCATTAAGTCATTTTTTCCAGTTTTACATCTAATGAACTGAGCAGTGTTTTGCCAGACATGTTTATATTTAACTTATGAGTCATATCAGTTGAATAGTTTTAGTGTATATAAGGGTAGTTTCCCTTCAGGGAATGTAAATATTAATCACAGAAATACTAATAACAATAATAATAGTAAAAAAAAAAACAAAAGAAACATATAGCTGCAAGCAGCGATTATCAGGGTTCAAGAACTTTTAGGCATTTAAGGACATATGAAAAAGACACGTATTATTTAGCAAGCCTGTAACCACCTAAATCAATGATTTAAAAAATGATTTTTGCCAAATCCAGGTAATTTATCACAGAAATATGATGATTTTTTTTAAAGTTCATGACTGTTATAGTGCCACCTATGGTCGGATTGGAGTTTGCAAAGTAGTTTTTTTAAATAATGTCAAATATTTAAAGAACAATTTGATTGGCAGCAGTGGTCCAGAGGCAAAGTTGTTCAGAATGAGATCTAGCATATATTGCATTTTCCGCGATTGGAGGTCATTAACCATAGAAATACAGTGTTTTTGAAGCCTTTTTAACTGTTATAGCACCAGCTGTGGTCCAGGCTCCAAGAAACAGGCTTGTTAAGAAGTCGCATGTGCTCAACTAGTTTCGTTAAGTTTTGAGTTTTCCTTTAGACTTTATAGGCTTTTGGGTATATTTGGACAGGCCCCTTTTCTAAACGACCCTGTAGTTTCCCAAAGGGTAAATCTAAACTTTTTTTTTTTTTATAATTATTGACCTAGAGAGTCCAGAGAATTGCACTGCAGTGCTTTTTTTTCCAGATTGAGTGAAAAACCTAGGACTAGTTCTCCTCTCAATCTCCTCAATCATTTGACAAACAATTTGACTGACAGCAGTGGTTTTAGAGGCAGTGTTGTTCAGAATTAGGAGATTTATCATATGATATTAACATTGTATGTATGTGTGAAAAACTGCTCAATATACAAACATTTATGAGATTGAAAAATGCGATATTGCTCCCCAGTGGCCATTTTTTCTCAAATTTCTTACAGGCCGTGAGTCAAACAATGCCCATTGAGTTTCTTTCCGATCGACCTCTACTAACCTTGTCTTGGGGTGCTTTCACACCTGTAGATCAATTGCTTTGTTCTGAAACAGGGATTCAAATTATTACAATGTTGCTTTTTATTGTTGGTGCGGTTCACTTTCACACTTTCGCAAAGTTTCTAAACGGACCAAATGTGTTAATACAAGTCACGCGCGAGTAAACTGTCCTCCCATTGGTCAAAGTTCCACGGTTTATATTCCCGGGATTCCACTCAGCTGTCATCCGTTAGGATGAAACAACAACAGCTTTGCGGGCTTATTGTTGCATTTTTTGTAGCTGTCCTTAGATTAATTTATAATTTTGAGCAGGAGTCCAGGATTCGTCGGGAAAACATTTTTAAAATACACCTACTACAAAGATGAATAAAACGGCATTATAAAATGAAAAGGCGCACTTTGATTTTGAATGGTGAAGACGTGCCCACACACACACATTCACAGGTTCATTTTAAGCGGTATTAGCAAAACAACAAAGCTACTGCTGTTCATGGAACTGTAATTACCCATTATACAATGTGATATTGCCTGGTTCGTTGGTCCGTTGGATCGGATTGCTTTCTCACTACAATCGATCCGCTCCAGAGTTTGTTTTCAATCGAGCCGAGACAACCTCGTTCAGGTGATCTCAGACTGATTGTTTTGGAGCGGACCCGAGTACGATTGGTGTGTTCACATATGCCCAAACGAACTGAGCTAAGGGGGGAAATGTGCCAGGTTCCGAAACAAAGTCCCAGGTGTGAAAGCACCCTTAATAGGTGCTCAAACTTTTTTGCCAATCGTGGCCATGTTTTTTGAGATACGCAAATGTCCTTATAGACACTTTTGGCACTTTGGACCAAGACCGTGCATACCAATTTTCATGTTGATAGGACAAATGATTGCGTAGTTATAGCCATTTTTATGTTTTTCTTTTCCATCTTATAGTGCCACCAAGTGGCCAAGCTCCGCGATTATTTTCATGTGACCTCAAATTGAGCTGTTACATAAGTGTTCTAAATTTGGCAAAGATATCTCATTCTCTTCAAAAGTTATAGCCGTTTTAGTAAAAGCAGTTCCCTTTCGAACGTTTTGCCATTTCTTTGTGACCGAGTCAAAAGTTCAACTTTTTTTTTTTGATAATTATTGATATTCACTCTCCAGAGAATCTTTTAGCACTGGTTTGGTTCTGATCAGGCGAATAACCTAGGACTAGTTTGCAAAAGTAGGTTTTTCAAAAAAATCCAAAATACCCGAAAATTTCGGTTTAGGAATTATGAATGATATCGTACTTTTGATCGCTGTAGCGCCCCATCAGGCCGACTGGGGTGAGCCTTGGTGATGTGGTAGACGGTGTGAGTACTACCATCCCTCCAAGTTTCAAGTCTCTTCAACTTACAGTTTGGTCTGCACGATCAGTTTTACGTGAAGATTGCTGATCCTTAGCCATTCTAACAATTACAATATGGTTTCAGTGCTACATGCTTGTACCCCTAATTAATCATGTGTGATAAATGCACCTGTGAATGGGATAATCTCATAATCTATAACTGAAAATGTTTGCTTTTGCGCATTGCAGCATCCACACCAATAGGTGTCAGTATAAAGCTCAGTTATTTCAACTAGCAAAACAAAAATACTTAAAACATTTTACTTGGAAAAAAAAAATAAAATAATTAACCGGAATATAGTGATAACCTATGACTTCAGTTTTAGCCATTCAAACATGTGGTAATAGAAACTGTCACATTACCTGTTTTCGTGTGCGGGTTTTTCCAGTCCGCAATTTTATGTATCTTGCTATCAGCTCATTACGACCTGGAAAGACATAAATTAGAAAGTGAAGATTAGTAAAAATGCAAAAATACACAGTGCTGATTTACACACATAGCTGATAAATAAAGGACTGAGTGGAGTGTCAGTAATATTAATAACGATGAAACTGAAAATACATATGAAATATGAAAATTGTGTTCACATTCATAACAACTTTAAAATAAAGTGCAATTTATAACATACAACATGTTGATTAATCACTTTTCCACTGCAGTAGCTCAACTGGTAGCACGTTACACTCACACTACAAGGTCATGGGTTCGATTCCCAGAGAAAACATTAACTGCTACAATGTTTCATTAATGGATAAAAGTGACTCCCAAATGAATAAATATTAATATTTTTCTCTTCACACGTAATTTAACACTTAAAACAAAGCTGTTGGGAACGAAGACTCATATATACAGAAAAGCACACGGAATGCTGTAATGCCTCTACCAGCAATATCACAGTAGGGTGTAAAGCCTCCTATGAGACCATTAGATTATTAATAGACCATTGAAAGACAAGGCTTGTGACAGATGAGTCAGGTGATATGGGTGGTGACTTGGCAAAAAAAATAAATAAAAAATAGGGCCACCATGTGTCAGGGCGTTGACCAATCAAGCTGCCCTGTGTGGACAAATGTTTTCAAAAAAAGAGCAATTTATTAAATGAGTACAGTTATATATCGGTTTGTGTAATGGCATTAGTATGATGATATTGGAAAAAGCGACGGGAGTGAGAGTAGATAAATTAAGGTAGAGAGATAAAGAGGATTTCATCACAGTTTATAAAGGGTTGACCTTGTGAACAGCTGTGCAAAGTTTCAACTGTGAATCTATCTTGACACCCCCACCCTCCCACTGGCATCCCACTCACTGACAGCCGGACCACCTGAACCCAACACAGGAAACTCTGCTCCCTAACCGCAAGCCATATAACACCAGGGACTCATACACAGGCATGTCGCCAGCAAACAACATGTTTGGACATTGTGCAAACAAATGAAGAGATTTGTGATAAGACAACCCAAATATAAACAAAGCACCATGTTCCTCTATATGGTGCGGAAGATCCACTTCCTGTCATGATAGATTCTTTGTGGTTACGGAGTGATATATATTAGCCAGGTGATTAATAAACCAATTTTTACCACTAGTGGCACTAAACACAAGGAAATAGTAACTGATAGTCCCACCCCAAACTCATGACACTGGTTGAGCTTGCAATGCAAAAACCCTAGTTCTCCAATTAGGCATTTATATTTCTAGAGGGGCCAGCATTCAAATCAGTAAATGCGTGCTTGCTTTTAACTTTTGAATTCGCTCACATTCAACAGAGAGAGGAGGGGCGCATAGTAACTAGTTTGGGGGGACATGACCCGCAAATACCCCCCTTGCCGTTGACCCGGTTTGAGAGTTTAGATGCCGTGAGCGCTTAATACCAAGATGATACGAGAGATGTCCAGTGTTTTGTCACACCAACTAGAACAAATTAGAGCCTCTTCAATGTAATTTAATTATCTATTACTGATGAAAGAACAACACAGGCGAATGTCAAGGGGATTAGCCATTCAGACAGCCTTAGTGAGAGAGAAACATCCAGACAGAACACGTGTAAAAGAGAAGGCAAACATCTTCTGTTCCAGACGTACAGAGGAGACTCAGAGAGAGAGAGACTCTGGCTCGTTTTCAGCAGCCTTGAACTCCTGAGCACCAGCCAAAAGCTTTCAGAGGGCACGTACCCCCTAGCCTGCCTGTAGGCTACCTGCCCACAAATAGAGTGTTTACGACCCTAAACGAAAGGCTGGGCTTCCTGGGAGGCTTGGAAGAAAGAAAGATAAGACTGGGAGAGTGTAGCAGGGAGTGTAGAAGAAGTCAACAGATAGAGAATGACAGAGGACTTGACGAGGGAGAAGTGGAAAGAGGTCTTAGATGTACAATGGAAATTCTGATGCTTCTGACTTCAGATGCACAACACGTACATTCATCTATGAAGGTCACTTCATGGGTTCATTCATCTTTGCAAGTACCAGTACAAGGAGTTTAGTGCAAGAACAATCCCACAGAACTAACTAGAGCAGGGTTTCTCAAATCTTGTCCTGGAGGGCCAATGCCTTGCAGAGTTTAGCTCCAACCCTAAACACACCAGAGCAAGCTCACCAAGGTCTTCAGGATCCCTAGAAAATCAGAGGCAAGTGAGTTTGAACAGGGTTTGAGCTAAACACTGCAGGGCAGTCGCCCTTAATGATCAGATTTGAGAAACCCTGAACTAGAGGCACCTTCCTGCAGGTGTCAACCTTATGATTATTAGCTCAGTTCAAGGGGGCAGGGTTGTCCAATCTTGCTCTTGAAAGGCCAGTGTCCTGCAGATTTCCTACACAACTGCCTTGAGGTTTGAAAAAATCATGAGGACAGTGACCCTCCAGGAGCAGGACTGGAACACTCTGCCAGGTTATGTCATTTGTC
The DNA here is from genome assembly GCA_036247105.1 of Cirrhinus mrigala. Taxonomy (NCBI): domain Eukaryota; kingdom Metazoa; phylum Chordata; class Actinopteri; order Cypriniformes; family Cyprinidae; genus Cirrhinus; species Cirrhinus mrigala. The sequence goes on from CM070029.1 coordinate 26,399,459, forward strand.
ATTTTATTGTGAAGAGTGCTTATAAATGCCTCTTTGCTTCTGTAACACACCCTTCACATTCCTTTTTGAAAAGCCTGCAGAATTCAAAGCAGACCACTGCCCAACAGTCCATGCAGAAATATGTCACCATGGTATGGAATAGAAGGAGGACTGTATGGGCTAAGAGTACCATTTGGTATAGGGTCTACAGGGGCTTTTGCACTGCGTAGTTCTAGGAACTCTATCCAACAAGATGGTTCCTAGAGAACCAAATTACCCCCTCGGGTTGTTTTCCTGGATGCATTCTCACTAGTAGCAGGAACCCTGAAGCAATCAACAGCGAAGGCTTTATGCGTGGCATTTACAAATGTCACCAACTTGTGAATGGAGAATGCTGTGCTGTAAATATTTTTACATGGCTTTTTAAAAATGCTGGGTAGCCGGCGTTTCATATGAGTTTGGCCAATCAGCATACACTTATGTCACTGGTAGTTCCTATTGAACTGTTTTAGACCCTATTCTGAAGTAGGAGCTAATTTTGTTCCCCCAAACAGAGTTCCTAGAACTTAATATGTTCTTAGCTCCTGCAGTGTGAACGCACCAAAAAACGGGTACATCTGCCAATAGTTCCAGGAACTATGAAAAGGTTCCTCCAGTGCCTAAGCCCCTAGTTGTTGGAACTTGGTTCTAGGAACTAACCAGCAGTGTGTTTCCTAGAGAACCAATTTTCCCCACTGCACAACAGTCCATGCAGAAATATTTCACCATAGTATGGAATAGAAGGAGGACTGTATGGTCTGAGAGTATAATTTGGGATAGAGTCTATAGGGGCTTTTGCACTGCGTAGTTCTAGGAACCCAGCTCTAGGAACAAACCAGCAAGATGGTTCCTAGAGAACCAATTTTCCTCTCCGGCTGTTTTCCTGGTTGCATTCTCACCAGTAACAGGAACCCTAAAGTGGCCAACAGCGAAGTCTTTATTCATGGCATTTACAAACGTCAACAACCGGTGAATGGAGGACGCGGTGATGTAAATATTTTTACATGGCTTTTTAAAAATGGCACGTAGCCAGTGTTTCATATGAGTTTGGCCAATCAGCGTACACTTATGTCACTGGTAGTTCCTATTAAACTGTTTTAGACCCTAGTCTGAAGTAGGAGCTAATTTTGTTCCCCCAAACAGAGTTCCTAGAACTTAATACGTTCTTAGTTCCTGTGGTGCGAACTTGCCATAACGCAGGTACTTACGCCAATAGTTCTAGAAACTATGAAAAAGTTCCTCCAGTGCCTAAGCCCCTAGTTGTAGGAACTTGGTTCTAGGAACTAACCAGCGGTGTGTTTCCTAGAGAACCAATTTCTCCCACTGCACAACAGTCTATGCAGAAATATTTCACTATAGTTTGGATAGAATAAGGACTGTATGGGCTGAGAGTATAATTTGGGATAGAGTCTATAGAGGCTTTTGCACCACGTAGTTCTAGGAACTCAGCTCTAGGAACTAGCCAGCAAGATGGTTCCTAGAGAACCAATTTCCCCCTCTGGCTGTTTTCCTGGTTGCATTCTCACCAGTAGCAGGAACCTTGAAGCGGCCAACAGTGAAGTCTTTATTCACGCATTTACAAACGTCAACAACCAGTGAATGGAGGACACTGTGATGTACATTTTTTTACATGGCTTTTTAAAAATGCCAGGTAGCCAGTATTTCATATGAGTTTGGCCAATCAGCGTACACTTATGTCACTGGTAGTTCCTATTGAACTGTTTTAGACCCTACTCTAAAGTAGGAGCTAGTTTGGTTCCCCTAAACAGAGTTCCTAGAACTTAATACGTTCCCAGTTCCTGCAGTGCGAATGCACCAAAAAGCATGAATCTCCGCCAATAGTTATAGGAACTATGAAGAGGTTCCTCCAGTGCCTGAGGCCCTAGTTCTAGGAACTAACCAGCACTGTGGTTCCTAAAGAACCAATTTCCCCCTCGGGATGTTTTCCTGGTTGCATTCGCACCAGCAGCAGTTTTCCGTGTATGTGGAGTAAATATTTGTACATGTTTTTTTAAAAATACCGGGTAGCCTGTGTTTCGTATGTGTTTGGCCAATCAGCGTACACTGACATCACTTCCTCCGGTGCGAAAGCCATACCACTCTTTCAAATCATTGTAGAATATAGGGGAGAATTGAATCAAGTTGTTTCCTACTGCTGAAGAGGTAGCCTAGGGGTTAACATACTTCAAAATAATCCAGACATGTTGAGGCTTCATAGTCACATGCAAGATTTATGAATCCAGTCTGCATTGTGTCTCTATGCCTTTCCCCCTTAACCTTCTGCATTAAAATAAAAAAAATCATTTCCAACTGAAGTCTACCAGGAGCAAACCCAACCCTCCACCAAGGGTTTACAATAACTACCTCAGAGTACAAAAGAACAACTCTTTTCGTCTCATTAAGAGCTAAAATTGTCTACCTGCCTTTTTGGTAGGAAAATTAAAGGCTGACCATTCCACTGACAAAGTGCTGAGTATAAAAAGGCCCAGTTAAACATCCACTTCATATCAATGTCTGCATAAATACTCCTGCAGATCTGACTGAGGCTGTGCCAGAGGAAAGTGCTGATTTGCTCCCAGATTCCTCTAAAGTACGTCCAGGAAAAGCGGGAGTGAAATGAAACCTGCTTTGCACACATTTATCCCCCTTAAAAAGCTCCCCTTAATGGCTTTGGCCTATCCTCCTCTCCTAAAAACAGAATGGGCAACTTGTGCTCCAGCTGGGATAAGTATGTGAGACAGATAGCCACGGCAAGTGAACCATGCTTGCATATGTTTTTGGGCCGTATTGACAAGTATGTGAAGGTGAACCAAGGATTGAGCTCTCGTTTTAAATTATGTCAGTCCTGTTGGAAGTGCTAAACTAATCGCAAGATTGTAAGACCTTTTGGACTTGCCCTGTTGGTCACTTGGCAAGAAGTCTGTAGAAAGAAGTCAGTGAGGACTAGTTTCCCTCTCTTTCACAGATCATTTTTCACATTGACAGTTTCCTCCCAAAAATTCACCCTGGTTAACCCTCCACCCCACCAGATGTGTATGTTTACTGACCAAAACCACCTGCTTTTTAACAACTTTTCTACAGCCCACCTGTTATCTTTGGCCTGCAGTAAAAGATTGGAAACTGCCAATCGAAGGAAAGACCAAACAAATGGCTAATCAAAAACAGGTGCCATGCCATTCAAATTAGATTCACAGAATCTTTGCCAATTTCTTTGGCATCTTATATTGTTATTTTTCATATTACATTTCAACAAATCTCCATATGTTGTAATTCTTGATGTTTTGACTGGAGACACTAGACTGGAAACATTCTCTGTAGACAAACATCACCTTTGTACTGACTTTATACTGGCTTTATACTGACACCTGCTGGCATGGATGAAGCATCTTTAAAAACGAATTAAATTGATCATTTAAAACTGAGACATTATTAGTTATACCATTACAAAACAACCCTAAACAGACATATTTTTTATCATTAAATAATTTATTCCACGACTGAAGGTGCCCGATAATAGGGTGTGAGCAAGCTCAAGTAGTCTTCAGCTGCCCATATAATCTTAACATGGCACCTTGACAGAACATATATATTAGTCAGTGCACATGACGGAGATACACATTTTACTGAACTGTAAAAAATACTCATTGTTTAAAAAGACATGAAATTCTCTGACAAAAAGAAAATATTGTTAAAATATGCATTTTAGTTATGACATACCTTTGGAACAATAAATATGTCACATATTTTACACTCTTTCTAGAACTGTATGTTGTGGAAGAGGATATAGAACTGAAACTTGAATTACCTACTTAAGAAACTACTTACTAGGTACTTTCTTGAGATTAAGGTAAAGACACGCAATTACTGTATAAACTTAATCAAGTAACAAAAGAATATTAGTCACTGGCAATATATACATAAACTATGAAGCATGACGTAGATAGTCAAAGGCAATAATTGCGAACAGTGTGCGTAAATATGTGTGTGAGTTCAAACATTTCCGGAAGATCCTGTCTGAACTACTGGCAATCCTGCAGAACATGTTATGACTTGTTCTGAAACAGATACGAGCACACACCTAAATTGTCAAAACATTTGAGCTGGAGCCTGAGACAAATGGACAGTTGGTCCATCTCCACTGAGAGAGATCAAAAGGTCAAAAACGTTTTCAAATGATACCATCTCACAACAACACTTCAGGCTAGCACTTATCTGAAGTGGAGAACATCTCAAGAGCACAGTTCCTGAAGCATTTACGTCTCTCTCGCTGAAATGAAACCCTTTTAACTCTTTAAAACATGGAAGGGCAGAGTCCACACCCTGACCTTTGACAACCCCTGAAGAGCAAACCTCCACCTACTGACCCTTAAGTTCTCAACCTTTCTTCCTCCCCAGATCACTGTTGTCTTAATGTTTGTTGCTTTTCTCAGTCCTTTCAATCATTTAAAACAATAGTTCACAGCAAAATGAAAATTTCCTTTGGCCATCCATGATCAGGGTTGCCAGGTTATCACAATAAAACCCGCCGTTCTACTCAAAACTAGCCCAAAAGTAGCCCAATCGCATTTCAAATGGGGTTCCCTGGTAAAAATACACGTTTTTTGATGGGGTTCCCCTGGTAAAAAGCAGTCCAGGGGCTAAATATTATGTTATTGGGGTCGCTTATACCCACGGACATGAAAAACATCCAAGAAAAACAATCCCAGCCGAGAAAGAAGGGTCTTATCTAGCGAAACGATTGGTTATTTTCATTAAAAAAAAATACAATTTAAATACTCAATACTCAATTTAATTTCAAATGCTCGTCTTGTCTTGCTCTCCCTGAACTCTGTGTATTCTGGCTCAAGACAGTTAGGGTATGTTGAAAAACTCCAATTGCATTTTCTCCCTCAACTTCAAAAATCATTTAAAAATCATCCTACATCGCTGCAAAAGTACCGACAGTCTTTGCAAAGTGAACATGCAAAGAAGATCAAACACCCTTAACAAAAAAGGTAAAACAGCGATATAAGATGATTTTGAAATTGAGGGAGAACATTTTGACCGTCATAAACCAGAAAAAAACAAAAACAAAAAAAAAAACAGTCCAGGCAGAGCAAGACAAGACAAGCATTTGACATTAAAAAGTATATAAATTATATTATTTTTATGAAAATAACTGATTGTTACGCTAGATAAGACCCTTCTTTCTCGGTTGGGATCGTTTACAACCGCTTTCGGGATCGTTTGAAGCCACATTTAAACTGCATTTTGGAAAATCGGGGCACCATATCAGTCCATTATATGGAGAAAAATCCTGAAATGTTTTCCTCAAAAAAACATAATTTCTTTACGACTAAAGAAAGAAAGACATAAACATATTGGATGACAAGGGGGTGAGTACATTATATGTGAATCTTTGTTTTGGAAGTGGACGTCTCCTTTAAATCACTTGCTTGCCAGTGGATCCTCTGCAGTGAATGGGTGCCATCAGAATCCAAAACAGCTGTTAAAAACTTCACAATAGTCTAGAAGTAAATCCACATGACTCCAGTCCATCAATTAAGATTTTGTAAGGCAAAACGCTGTGTTTGTAAGAAACAAATCCATCAAGATCATGTGGATTGCTTGTGGCTTATTGTGATGTTTTTATCAGCTGTTTGGACTCTCATTCTGACGGCACCCATTCACTTCAAAGGATAACAATTTTGATCCAGACTAACAATTTTGAACACTTATAAAAGATGTATAATGTATAGAGGGTAACAAAAAGACCCAAACCTCCATCATCCACGAGCACCACAGCACAATGTTCATTAAAGCAATGGTACTCCCTAAATGAAAATTTTCATTTAATTAATTACTCACCCTCAAGTCGTTCTAAACCACTTCCAAGTGGGAAGTGGACCTTTGTTCATCTTAGGAACACAAACTAAATAAAAGTTTTCTCATAGCTTCATAAAATTACAGTTGAACCACTAATGTCACATGGACTATTTTAACTGTCCTTACTAACTTTTTGGGCCTTGAACGTGTCAGTTGCATTGCTGTCTATGCAGGGTCAGAAAGTGCTCAGATTTCATCAAAAAATTGTTTCCCGAAGATGAACGAAGGTAATGAGGGTAAGTAATTAATGACAGAATTTTTCATTTTTGGGTGAACTATCCCTTTAAGCATTGTGCCACAGTCCAGACATTTCCTAGAGAACATTTTCACCCATCTCTTGCAAACAAGCTGCGCTTTGTCATTCATCTCACAGAGGTGGGAGCAGAAGTTCTCCATGACATCTCCTCAGAGGATCCATCACATCTGGGAAGCTTGTGCAACTGAGATGATGTCATGCGCCCTCTGCAAGATGGTCCTAATTCAAACCTTCATGTGAAAACAGACAACCGTAACTATCAACAAGCTCGATAAATAGCTACTACTAACATAAAAGGATGCGTAATGATGAACAGAGCCGCAAATTGGCCTAATTCAGAAAAGACCTTGAGATCATTTGCTAAGCGTTAGCGTTGATATATTATTTCTCAAACAGCTTTGACACACTGGCGATAAACTAAAATGATTGCAGGTCGAGACTTTAAACAAGAAACTTGGCAGGACATCACAGGTGCAGGATGACAAATCAAGCTCATTATAGCAGCCAGACACTGGATGGGAACATCAGATTGTTTAACCAGCCTTCCCACGGTGCAACCAAAATGAACTTTATTAGAAAAGCTGCTTTCTGTTAGAAGACAGCAGGAGTTTTGCAGAGAGTAATGAAGCTCTGAGGAACATTAACGGCTGCTAAATGCTATGATCAGGACAAAATAAATCTTGAAACTTCAGTTTCCACAGCATACCTGAGACAAAATATTCCAAATGCAAAACATAGTGAGCTGCCTATACCTACAGAGATAGCATTTTAAGCATCATTAAGTGTGTTCCTGGCATATAAGACTTTATCATTTTAACTTTAAGCCCATCAATATTCTAGTTTAGTCCTAAGCAATGACAATAGTCATTTATAGCATATTTAATGCATAATTTAACAAGTCAATACACTTTTAATACTTAGATTCTTTCCATTTAGGAAAATTTGACCTAAAATACTGATGACTTGTGCTGCACCAATCAAATGCTCTCAAATGAAGAACATATTATTTTAATCAACTACAAAGAAGTAAAAGCAACCAAAGAGTGTTCTTATGTTTTTAAACAATTTATAAAGCCACTACAATCAACTAATCTAATTTTCTGCATGTCTCTGTGTAAATGAATAGCGCAGACATGCGGTTTCGTTTACTACACATACTAAAGTGCCACTGACTCACAGTGTTTTCAGCCTCTACCGCCTTAATATATGAGTATATGAACACATGAACATAATCTCTATTCACTTAATGAGTTTCCTGAAAAAAAAAAAAAAAAACTATCATCATATTGTGTGCAAACAGAAACTTCAGAGCAACCCATCAAAATACAAGTTTGGTTTAAGTTGAAGAAATTGTGACATATATATTACTAATGATAATAAATACAATAATAATAAATATATATAATTATTATAAAAACATTATTTTCTAAGGAATATTTACAATTATTTCCCAGAATTTATTTAACACACTATTTCTTAAAAAATAAATACATAAATAATAATAAACAGTGTGTGTTTTTTTTTTTAATAATTTAATTAGAAGGGCTTTCGATTTAATGAAACCAATAAATTGGAATCCAGAAAATTAAAGGACAACACAGAATTTAGTAAAAATGAAACTGAATTTGAGAAAAAAAAAAAAAAATGTATTTCATAGGGCCTTAAAATGTCATTTTTGTTAAACTTAAATTGCTGTTAAACTATGTCAGTTTTATCATTTAAATTAATAATACGTGCCTTTTTTTTCTAGACAGAGTCACTCTAAAAATGCTGGGTTAAAAACATTGGGTTGTTTTGACCCGACGGTTGAGTTAAATGTTTAACCCAGCCTTCTGGGTAGTTTTATTGCTTAAACAAATGAATATATTTCTCGGTTAAAATACACCCAAATTAGGTTGGAAGTTAACATTTATTACCATGTTCAATAAATGAACATTTATTAATAAGTTGAATAAATAATAATTAACTAATAACCTTTTGTTTTATTATTGCTTATTAATAAATGGTCACCTTTTGATTACAGCTGATGCCTCTAGTAATTATGTGTCTGATTATTAATTTACAACCAATTTTGGGGTTCATTTTAAGCCCCAGCAATACAGTAATTTTTTAACAATAGTTGAGTTAAATAAAACTACTCTGAAGGTTGGGTTAAACATTTAACCCAACTGCTGGGTCAAAACAACCCAGTCAATGGTTTTGTGCATATTTCACTCAGCGCTGAAAAAAAAAAATAACGGAATTTGGAAAAACAAATAAAACTGAATTTTAGTCAGTTAAACAGCGACAGTGAATAGCATAGTATTTCTCTCATCCTAGGTTTAGAGTAGGTTTTTTTAGGTTTAGACTTTACACCTTTTAGACATCTGTTAACAACTCCTCCCCGCAACTTTACTAAAACGTCTATAGCAAACTCTGAGCGTGCAAAAACAATCCACAAAGTCACTAGGGCAGTTCTCTCCTTCTCAGATAGCCAGACTATTTTAGTGCTGTCTAGTCAAAGTATACATTGCGGCCGGTGAACTCGTGTGCGCTGGGGTGAAAGAGAGAGAGAGGGGGCATATCAGGAGACTCGCGTTCGCTTTCGGAGATTGACATCAGGGTCTTGGCAGGAGTACCGTAACTGGTCCGGGATGGGGCTGTTTGTAAAGAGAGTGGAAAGGGGATGATCTTGTCATGCGGAGGGAAAAGACAGGGCCCAAGGGCCTCTGTGGGGTAACGTAAGCGGACGCACGTAGTCGACGGATCACGCTACCACAAAAGGACAAAATGCCTGGCTGTTGAAACAAACCTTCTTCATCTGTTGCGAGGGGGATTAGCGCTCGTGTGACAGCCGTGGGTGGAGTATTACGGCGGAGGACAAGGCCGCAGAGTTGTGGAATGTGTGTCCCCTTCAAGCCAAGGGGAAAAACAAAAGAATGCGGGCCGGTCTCCATAAGCCTTTTCTACAAAGAGGGTCAAAGGTCAAAATACCCCAAAGCCAAATGAGCTCATTTGTGTGAGCAATCATATACTAAATCCTGATGCGTACCACAATCAGTTAACAAAAGGATTAGGGGTAGGTCATAAAGTTGGCTTTATCAATGTCACATTGTCTAATCCTGACCCACTCCTTACTAATTACTGAGTTTTTATGCTAATGATTTGTTTTTCAACAAAGTTTTGCACCCAAAATCACTTCTATAGAAGCCCGTTTCGGCCACTAAACAAAACATAAAAATGTTATTGTGACTTTTTATCTCACAATTCTGATTTTTCTCTCAGAATTGCATGATATAAACTTATAATTAATTGCAAGAAATCAGAATCAGAATTTTCATTATTATTAGATAAAAACGCAATTGCGAGTTAAGTCATTAGTCGTTAAAACTGCATGATATAAACTTTTTTCTTAGAATTGCATGATATAAACTAATAATTCTGACTGTTTTCTTAAAATTGCATGATATAAACTCACAATTCTGACTTTTTTCTTAGAATTGCATGATATAAAATCACATTTCTGACTTTTTTCTTAGAATTGCTTGATATAAACTTATAATTCAAACTTTTTTCTTAGAATTGCATGATATAAACTCACAATTCTGACTTTTTTCTTAGAATTGCATGATATAAAATCACATTTCTGACTTTTTTCTTAGAATTGCTTGATATAAACTAATAATTCTGACTTTTTTCTTAGAATTGCATGATATAAAAACTTACAATTCTGACTTTTTTCTTAGAATTGCATGATATAAACTCACAATTCTGACTTTTTTCTTAGAATTGCATGATATAAAATCACATTTCTGACTTTTTTCTTAGAATTGCTTGATATAAACTAATAATTCTGACTTTTTTCTTAGAATTGCATGATATAAAAACTTACAATTCTGACTTTTTTCTTAGAATTGCATGATATAAAAACTTACAATTCTGACTTTTTTCTTAGAATTGCATGATATAAACTAATAATTCTGACTTTTTTCTTAGAATTGCATGACATAGAATCACATTTCTGACTTTTTTCTTAGAATTGCTTGATATAAACTCACAATTCTGACTTTTTTCTCAGAATTGCATGATATAAACCCACAATTAGAATTTCATGATATAAACTCACAATTCACAACTCACAATTCTGACTGTTTTCTTAGAATTGCATGATATAAACTCACAATTCTGACTTTTTTCTTAGAATTGCATGATATAAACTAATAATTCTGACTTTTTTCTTAGAATTGCATGATATAAACTCAGTTCTGACTTTTTTCTCAGAATTAAATAATATAAACTCACAAATGCTAGTTATAAAGTCAGAATTGCATGATACAAACTCAATTCTGATTTTTTTTTTCAGAATTGCATATAAAGTCAATTGTAAGAAATAAAGTCAGAATTGCTATAACAGCAATTCTTACTTTTTTCCTCACAAATATGAGTTTGTATCTCGCAATTCTTACTTTTTTCTTGCAGTTGTGAGTATATCTCACAATTTTAACTCACAATTGCGTGTTATAAAGATTATATCTCACTATTATGAAAAAAGTCACAAAATTGTAAGATATAAATGTGCAATTCTGAGAAAAAAGTTATAATTTTGAGTTTATACTTATGTCTTTATTTCTAAGATAATTCTGATTTTCTAACTCGCAATTGTATATATAAAATCTCCAATAGTTTCTCAAAGATGCAAATAATGCCCTCCTTATTTACATGTCAAATACTACAATTTCAGTGGATATGTTGTTCCTCATATTAATCAAACATGTCTGAAAATTTCTGATAATTAAAAAATGTTTCTTGAGCAGCAAATCAGCATATTAGAACGGTTTTTGAAGGATCATGTGACGCTGAAGACTGGAGTAATGATGCTGAAAATTATTATTTAAACTGTAAAAATGTTTCACATTATTAGTATTTTTTACTCTAAATAAAGGTTACATATTTGGGACAAAAAATTAATGTTTAATATGAATAGGCTTAAATGCTGCATTTTCTTTAAAGGGATAGTTCACTCAAAAATGAAAATTCTGTCATTAATTACTCACCCTCATGTCGTTCCAAACCTGCAAGACCTTCATTCATCTTAGGAAGACAAATTAAGATATTTATGATAAAATCAAAGAGCTTTCTGACTTTGCATAGACAGTAATGCAACTGACACGTTCAAGGCCCAGAAAGGTGCATTACACACATGTGTCATTGTACTCTTGTGAACGTGTGACAAAAACTGAAGCGGAAAATGAATAAAGTCATTTTTGTTTTATTTGCACACAGAAAGTATTCTCTTAGCTTCATAATATGAAGCACTGATGTCACATGGACTGTTTTAACAATGTTCTTACTGCCTTTTTGGGTCTTGAACGTGTCAGTTAAGTTGCTGTCTATGCAGGGTCAAAAAGCTCTCGGATTTCATCAAAAATATCTTAATTTGTGTTCTGAAGATGAATGAAGGTCTTACAGGTTTGGAACAACAAGAGAGACATAAGACATCAGTAATTTTCATTCATTTTGGGGTGAACTATCCCTTTCAGTGCAATATTCATTCATTCATTCAATCATTCAAAAAACAAAAATAAAAACTCATAATGTTTGGTATCTTTTAGTGTTGCACGATATACTGGTACTTAAAAAGTATCCCGATACCATGCTTTTAAAAATGGTAAGATTCCGCATTTTACTAGTACTGGTACTTTAAGAATGCATTTTAATAAGAGCCGTATTTCTGCGTGTCTGTGTTAGTGAATGGCGCAGACGCGCAGTTTTGTTTACTACACACATACGCGTGACGCTCGCGGTGTTTTCAGCCTCTGCCGCCTCAAGTACATGAACACATGAACATAATCTCTAGAACTGCTCTGAGAGTCACTTCGTGAGCATTTTACCGTTTCTTTTGCGGAAAACTATCGTCATATAATGAAGACCCTAAAGGTCTTCGCAGCAACCCGTCAAAATAAAAGTTCGGTTTAACTTGACAGTCAGAAATATATTAATACATTACTTAATGTAAAGATAGTACTACTAACAATAAAAAATATTATTAAAACAATGTTTAAGGAATATTTACCAGAAAAAATATTTACCAGAATTCATTTACCAGAAAATTGTAAATACACAACACAGTATTTCTGAAAAAAAGAAATAAATCGCCTATAATAAATTCATTCTTTATCAAATCTAATTATCCTTTATAAATTCATTAGACATGCTTTTGATTATAAAAATGTAATGAAACAATTAAAATAGAATTCACAACAGATTCACAAACAAAACTGAATTTGAGAAAAATAATAAAATGTATATCATAGGGCCTTAAAAACATGTAATATTTTAACTTTTAATAAATTGCTGTTAAATTCTACAAGTTACATGATTTCAATCAGTTAGACATATATAAATATTTTTTTTAATGTAACCATTAAAACATAGTCTTGAAAAATTAAAATGGAATTTAGGAAAAAAATAAAACAGATTTCATAGGGCCCTCTTTATTTAATTTGTGTCTTTGTTTTATTGTAGTTGTCCTTTAGTTTGTTTCTTGCATCTAGGTTCTTATTATTAATAACAAAGATAAAATAACAAAAAAATGACATGATATAAATTGTTGTTGTGAAATAAAATTACTATATCATGAAATAGGATTTGGCTTTATACTTCAAGCTAACTTACCAATATAGCAAAGATCTCTACATACCTGTAGGCTCGGTAGTTGTTCACCATAATCCTGTGTAGTGGCACTGGCATGTGATTATTATTATTATTATTATTTTATTTTTTAAAGTGGGGGAGGGTGAAATGCTTTGTTTTAATAGATAAAATAACTATGTTGTTCTGTTTTTTTCATAATATCGGTTCAGTAGTAGTATCGTGATATTTTAGTCAGGTATTGTATCGGAGTCAAAATTTTGGTATCGTGACAACACTAGTATCTATAACTCTTGGTGGCCAGTAAACAATCACACACTGACCTTCTTTTAGAAAATATGTGCTTGGTAGCAGCCAGACAGACACATCTCTGTAAATTTGTAGTAATGTATACACTATGAAACCCAAACAAACATGAATCAACTCCTTTACAGTATCAAGTATTTTTAATAACTAATGAGTCACGTCTCAATCATCCACCCCGTATTGGCTATGATAAAGAGGAAAATGTCACACGTGATATAAGACAGACGGTTGACTCATGCTTTATTGTGAATGCTGACTCAGATGGGAGACACTGCATTCCTGTCAGTGGATCCCATGTGGGAACGGGAAAATCTGGAGGTGGGAAGTGTCATAAGTTCACCCTCTGATTCACTTCAACAAAACTCCCACAGCATGACTTGGCCCTGATTGTCCTTACCTCGTTTCACTACATTTTTTCCAGCATCAGCACTGCTGCAATTAATAGCTGAGCTGTGATTTTTATGGGGACATTTAGAAAACAGCTTCAAGAAATCTCTCTTATGACTTCAGTTCTTTCTAATCTAGTTTCTATTGCATTGCCAGGAAAGTCTGATCTGAGCGTTAAGTTAATCCATCAAGCGACTCTCATTTAGACTCACCATACATCTTGCCTTCGTCTGAGAGGATGATCTTCCTGCGGCCACATGGGGGATAAATGGCCAGAGCCTCCTGGAAACTCTGTTCGATGTCAGGGCTCCAGACGCCCTCTGCATCGCCGTCCATTCCGGCCTTGTCCATCCCGTCCACTCCATCCTCCTGCCCCTCCTCCGGGCTCTCACTGGTGCTCCACTCGTTGGCTGCAATGGTGGCGGCTCCACCTGGGCCCCTACACGAGCCCTCACACCCAGGACTAAGAGAGAGACAGAAAGAACAACAATCGGAGGTCACAATTAATGGATTTTTAATCCAAAATGATAAATTCTGTCATTTAAAAAATCAATTCCTTACATTGTGTCAAACCAGCGTGGTGTTATTTCTCTGTGAATCCCAAAATAAGATTTTTTTAAAGAATCTTCTCACAGGTTTTTACCATGTCTACTGACATAAAAAGGAAATTCACAGTTTCTATTTTTTTTAAATGCAAGTTATTGATTTTACTGTGAAAGATTCATCTATTTAATAACATTTATTTGACCTATAGTAATTTTTAATCAAAAACTTTTGCAACTATCAGGTTCTGGAAGTAAACTTCCATTAATTTTCTCCATATTTTCTATTGATTTTTAACCATAACTGATCAATCTTTAACCCTCTAGGGTCTGAGGGGGTTTTGGGGCCCTGGAGAAGTTTTGACATTCCCTGGCTTTTTTTTTTTTTCATTATTTTAAAAACATATTAATGGCTAAAGTCTGATTAACTGGGCTACAATAATATGTGAGCATCATGAATGTTCATTCTTGTGTTTTTGAGAAAACAACGTTTATGTGTGGTTTGTGAAAATCTAAACTTTTTAAGTCACCGAAACAAGGCCATAAAACACATACAGAACATTTGTTCACAAGACTTTTGAGAACTGGATTTTGTAGCCTAGAGTTTTTGCTTCAACAAAATCATACACAGAAAACAATATATTGATTTAACTTTTGTAAGACACGATGTGTGTTAGAAAGGCCGCATGCGTGGGGAGTGACAATGGCCATGAATGGAGTGATTCCCGCCTATTTTGTTGTTATTATGACTATACACAAATAAAAGTAGACCCTTTGCAGTTTCAACTGATACCTTATTCTTATCTGTAAAATAAGATTAAGATTTTAAGTAATTAAAAATGACAGAGTATTTTTAGTTCTTTTCGCCGTCATCAAGAAAAAGTGCGACAAACCGCACCGGTGCGGTCTTCAACCCCAGCGGGTTAAAGATAGACCTGTTATGAGCTTTGAGGTTGTTAATTGATGGTGTACACTTTTCTTCAACCCATTTTGTTCGCATTAATCCATTATTTTTAAAATAAACAAGTTTAATATCGGATTTCTGGTTAAAAACTACATTACCCATAATTCTGTACCAAAAATTCCACCAATCAGAAAGTCACAGTAAGCAAGGCAGCAAACAACAGCCACTTAAACCCTGCCCCTTTCCTACAATTGGCTGCAAGCTTGCATTCAGTTCTGCTTCCATCCAATCAAAAACTGACACATAAAACTAAGTATTCATCCTACTTTTTTTTTTTTTTTTGATGATGATCTGTTTCACTCGTATATATTTCATAATATTGAAGAAAAATATCTGTTGCTTTTATCTCGACTTGCCAATACAATTTTCCAAGTCATATGAATAGATTTATGTTTTTATTTATGTTTTTAAATTTGTCTTTTTTCACTTAGAGCCTATTCGATGTTAAGCCACTAAATTGTCAATCAGTTGATCTCAAGTTGGTTCTGTTCAAGGATCAGTTCATCTGTCACAAATCTGACTGAACAGAACAATTCGTGCAAGAATCATTAATGAGTCAAAGTTCAACTCACTGATTTAGTGATCATGTCGCAATAAAGGTGACAAAAATAAAAGTTCTTTATTGGCATCAATGGTTCTATAAAGAACCTTGAACATCCATGTAACTTTTCAAATGCAGAAAAAGTTCTTTGTAGTCAAAAAAGGTTCTTTAATTTTTTTAAAATGTTCTTTAAAATGGTTATTTTAGGAACTGTTCTTTGGTTCTTTGGGGAACCAAAAATGGTTCTTCTATGGCATCGCAGCAAAAACACTCTTTTGGAATTTAATTTTTAAGAGTGAATGGTCCTCAGAAGATCTTTAGTGAGTAAATCTGGTCTGTTCCTCATGCAAAACTATTGAGCGGATCTAAAAAATAAATAAATAAATAAGACATCATCATAATCATGAACTGTTAAACAACTACATGAAGATTCTACTTTGAGTTCTGTGAAGGGAAACAACACAGGTTTGGAAAGACACAAGGTCTCAGAAAACTTCAAAGGAGCATCAGCTGCCCCTTCCAGACTGTCTTACAATAATTGGTTAATTGAGACAGCTCAAGACCAATAGGAGGGTTGACAGTAACTATCATTCCAGATGGTGTGACCATGAATCTCCCATTGGAGCTGGAGCTTTTCCCAAGCCAGCTTTAAATAAAGAATCTTGTGGGATCATATAATCATTTGCATAAGCCCTGTCAATCAGTTTATCCCATTATGCGACGGCGGAAAGAAGAGAATTGGAAAGGAAAGACAAAATGGCTGTCGAAGCGGAGGACACACTGAGCTGCCGAGCAAGGCGCCAGATTTTTCAGACTCCTGATGTCAAGTGAAGTTCAGGTGACAAGATATCAGATTTTCAAGGCTGTGCTTTACAGCTTTCGTGAGCTGGAGAGTATTAATAGCAGCGGTATTGAAAATCAAGATAGCGAAGGCACTGATAAATTTCCTTGGTGTCAACAAGACAGGCTGAGCAAGACCGGCCAATGTCATGGCAAAAGCAGACAGTGGAAGTCGGCTATTCACAAATCAATCAATGCAAGCACTGATAATGACATATCAACACAATGTTTATTACTTTTTGTTTTCAGACAAAAAATTGTCTGATTGAAAAACGTCTCCTAATAGCACAATAATATATAGCAACAAACAGCAATATTTACTATATTCCAATTCATGCATCATGGTACTCTCATGAATGGCGGCTGGTGGTAACGCGGAAGAGAAGAAATTGTTGAATAAGGTTGTTATTTCTGTTTTCTTTGCACACAAAAAGTATTCTTGTAGCTTCATATCATTACGGTTGAACCACTGATGTCACACGGACTATTTTAACGCTGTATTTTTTCTAACTACCTTTCTGGGCCTTGAACGTGTCAGTTGTGTTGCTGTCTATGCAGGGTCAGAAAGCTCTCGGATTTCGCCAAAAATATCTTAATTTGTGTTCTAAGAAAATGAACGAAAGTCTCACGGGTTTGAAACGACATAAGGATGAGTAATTAATGACAGAATTGAAATTTTTTAGGTGAACTATACCTTTAAGTTTGCAATTAAGGGAAGAGACACATGCTTGAGATGTTCAGCCAATCACAACGCAGTGGGACAGCTGGCCAATCAGAGCAAACTGCACTTTTCGGAGGAGGGGCTTTGTAGAAATTGACGCATTTTAGAAAAACGGGGCATAGAGGATATACAATAATGAACAATACATGAAAAATAATGTGTTTTTTGAACATTAAAGCATGCTAACATATTCTATTACACCCAATGCACAAAATAATGATCTTTGAAAATAATATCATATGACCCTAAATGTAAATCTTTTATAACATTATACATGTCTTTACTGTCACTTTTGATCAGTTTAATGTGTTTTTCCTTAATAAAAGTATTAATTTCTTAAAAAAAAAAAAAAAAATCTTTTGAAAGGTAGTGTTAATGACAGCCCCTAATTAAGTTGGAGTTAATTTCTCTAAAAACAAACATACAGGCATTAATCTTCAGGAAATTACAATTCGAGCCTTCAATTCTTACAAGAAGTCACTGAGGCCATATGCAAAATGAATCTGAAAAACAAGAGCAAACTAATAAGAGCTGCCCACAGAGCATTTTTGTGGCTATGGATTTGGTGAACGCTCTGTCCTCTGGCGTTCACAGATACTGCAACTTTCTCCAAGACATAGACGTTTTCCAATAGATTTATCACTGCTAAGCTATATTTAACTACATTTGGGGTTAATAAATAGAAAAATACATCAATGAAATTTCCTCTGTTATATTTTCTTAGCCCAAAACCGTGTCGGCATTAAACAATAGATGTGCCGAGTCTGAAATATTTACAGAATTTTAAGCTGAGGAATTTAAGGATCTATCCCAACGAGTGACTATAATAACCATAATATGGCAAATATGCATGAAAAGCAACCAAAACAAAAACACTGGACTTTCTAAACAGCACGAGTGGAGCAAAAGCGGTTATCATAAGGAGGTACTAGAAGACCACTGGTATGGACCTACAGAGAGAGAAGGGCTGACATTCCAGACATGCCCTTATTAAGAAAGCTACAGTGTCGCTAACACACACTCTCTCTCTTGCTCTCTCTCTCTCTCAGGAGATCCGTTGTGTCACCCGCACCTCCGTCCTTCCCCTCCCGTCCTCTTCTCTCCTTCCCTCTCGCTTACGAGCACCCCAGTCCAAAAAAGGCCTGAAGAACAGGGAAATCATAGGGGGTGGGAGTGGGAGTGTGGGTTGCCTGACCAATTTAGGCATCCACTAAGGCTCAGGAAACACACAGAGCTCTCTCCAAGGACAATACTGCTGTTTTAGGTGTGCTGGGTTCATAACACAACACTCCTGCTAGCCAATGCTATCTGGAAATAAACACCAAGACCTGGATAACATACTAGTATGGACAGCCAAAAAACGCCGGCGTGAATGCACCAACGGACAACGTTGTTAAATATTTGTTTACTATAACCTTTAAACTTTCACATACCGAATTGAACCTGGAATATTAGGATTTCAGTTTTTTGTCTTTCTGTCAAGGCTTATGAATTGTTGCGCATTTATGTTTGGGTGTTTGTGTGTAGTGCTGATGAGTAAATGTTGACCTTGGTTTTAAGCATGTTGCCTTATCTGTGGGCAGACATCATGAAAAGGTCACCCGCCGACACCAGCAGCGCTTGGCCTCTGAAGAGACATCAGGTTACAGAATCAAGTGACAAACCAAAAGCATCCAACACTCTTGATGGATAACCAGTGTTCATTAAAGAAGCATCTTGTCTAAACCTTTAACCCGTTTGTACTATTATAAACATTTTGAGGGGTTTTATTGACCAAATTTGAAGAGACTTCTTGTTTTTGCTGAATGAACCTCAAGAAACCTCAAGAACGAATGTCGCTTCACTCCAAAATCATTTAAAAAACAAAAACAAAACAACAACATTGAAATAATCTTCACAACAATTGATCACTATAGGTATTTGCATTATTGTAATGCAGTAAATATAATTTTATTAAATTATTTTAGAGTGTAGATATACACTTGGTTTAATCTGATCAAAGCTTTGGAGCCTGTAAGATTTTTATTTATTTATTTTTTAAGAAATTAATACTTTTTTCACTAAAGATGCATTCGATTGACTATTAATCAAAACTGACAGACTTTTTTATGTTACAAAAGATTTATTGCATATAAATGCTCTTCTTTTGAAAAATGCTGGGTTATTTAAGATTTAAGATTAAGAACCCAAATGCTGGGTTCAACTTGTTGGGTCATTTTATTGGGTTATTTTTAATATTTTTTACCCAGGTGCTGGGTAGTTTTTCTGTAACTAAGTTGCTGGGTCATTTTTAATGCTGGGTTATTATTTTTTTTTTTACCCAACCACTGGATTGTGCCCATCTCTGACAAAACAACCCAGCTGCTGAGTTACAGTCAGTCAGTGCGTGGGTGCTGTTTGAGTCCTTTACAGAAAGCGGTTCTCAGCGTGACCGATTTGGCGCACTTCTTTAGCAAAATAAAGGTTTGTATACATTTTATTTCAGTTTTACTGTGCTGTAAATTGTATTATTTCATGCAACGCAACATAAGGATGAGATGTCACTTCGTATGATGGAAACACCCTTTGCCATGCATAGAATAAATGGATTTTTTTCATTAAATTACTGAGTTTAATTTAATTTGATGTTAAAATATGCTGCCTAATGTCAGTACTGTTTGTTTATGGGCAAATTTTGGAGTCAGTCATGGCATCTTTCAGCTACGAGTGAAACGTGAGGTCGCAGTCTGAAGTTCACAGTTACCCTGGCGAACATGTTTCTTGATGTGACATTGAAGACTGGAGTAATGATGCTGAAAATTCAGCTTTGATCACAGGAATAAATTACATTTTACAATATATTCACAAGGAAAATGGTTATTTTAAAACTGCAATAATCAATTTAAAAATGCACTAAAATTCTAAAAATAATTTGCAATAATTTTCACAATATTACTGTTTCTATTTTTCAACTAAATATAGCTTTGGTAAGCATAAGAGACTTACTGAAGAAAAAAAAAAACTTAATACTTATTTAAAAAAACTTGTTGAATTAAATTATTTGAAAAACATATGAACTTTTCCTTAAGAATTACTGGGGTGATGTAATTAATTGCATTTATTTACTTAGTTATTTATATTTTCAGTTGAGTAGAGCCAGAAATGCCAAGTTCTGTTATGAAACTCTAGATGGCGCAAGCCGATGGGTCCTTACAATAAACGGATGATATTCACAGCGTTAAATGTACTTAAAAAGTATCCTGATACCATGCTTTTAAAAACGCTACGATTCCACATTTTACTAGTACCGGTACTTTAAGAATGCATTTTAATAAGAGCCGTATTTCTGCGTGTCTGTGTTAGTGAATGGCGCAGACGTGTAGTTTTGTTTACTTCACACATACGCGTGACGCTCGCGGTGTTTTCAGCCTCTGCCGCCTCAATATATGAGTACATGAACACATAAACATAATCTGTAGAACTGCCCTAAAGGTCTTCACAGCAACCTGTCAAAATAAAAGTTCGGTTTAAATTGACAGTCAGAAATATATTAATATATTACTTAATGTAAAGATAGTATTACTACTACTACTACTACTAATAAAAATATTATTAAAACAATGTTTAAGGAATATTTACCAGAAAACTGTAAATACACAAGTAAAAATACACAGTAAAAAAGGAAATAAATAGCCTATAATAAATTAATTCTTTATCAAATCTAATTATCCTTTATAAATTCAGCAGACACGCTTTTGATTATTAAAATGTGATGAAATAATTAAAATAGAATCCAGAAAATTAAAGGAAAACAGATTCACAAACAAAACTGAATTTGAGAAAAATAATAAAATGTATTTCATAGGACCTTAAAACATGTCATTTTTGTGAAACCCTCCACCTCCCCAGCTCCACCTGCATAGATCTGCTACAGGTTATTTGTATGCTATTCGTGCAGCAACAGTATGTCTTAAATACTCAGAGCAGCATATCTGAATATAGACAGTAGCAAGTTCCTGTACTTGCTTGCAGCAGCGGCAATAATCTACACCAACAGCAGCAGCAATTCAACAGTGTAGCAGATCTATTCCACCAAGACCAAATACATTAACATTGTCATATCCATGACAAATGCAAAAGTCTTCAGAGAGTTGTTATGATAGAAATATTTTTATGAGACAAATCAGAACAACACTTGACAAGGGCAAGACATTCTGCTACATTTTGAGCTAAAACTACATCTTGTGATGCTAGGAGGATAAATAACCGCAAATTTACAGTGATTCACAAATTCAGTTTGAGTTTATCTGACAGGGGCTAAGCAGCACAGACAGGAGGCAGTTCTCTTCGGAGACTTGGAAAAACAGCTGCAATGCTTGTCAACAGGGAAAAGGCCTTTGCTCATCAACAACTCTCCTCTTGCACACTCCTCACCAACACACACACACACACACACACACCCTTTCACAAAGAACAACAGGGCAACAAGTAGACGAGCAGCTGCTGCCCTAGATCGGATTACAGATAAGGACGGCATTTTAAGGCATGGGCAAGTTACGCTCAACTCACTGATGGTTTAATGAATCTAAATGCTGTTTCGACGTCAGTTTAAGTGTGGTTTATTTCAGCAGGCAACTTGACAAGATCCTGCTAACACTGCCCTACATGGAGAAGTGCTTTGCCTGTTTTAGAGTATGATCTTCAAAAATGTCTAAACCAAAACATCGAGGCTTTGAAGAAATACCTTAAAAACATCTCCTGTAATCGTTCAGGAACACATTTATTCAAATATATTCATCAAATCTTGCAGGATAGCAGGGGAGGACATCTACACACTGGCACTGGCAGTTTCACACTATGATCTTAAACACTATAAAGCACTTTACATGTGGTAGGTGAAAGACTCTACATTAGACACAATAGAGACAAAGACATATTCAAAGGAGGCGAGACTGAAGCGTCTCTCTCTTCCTTTCTGCACCCAACCCAAGTCAAACCTGTACAACCTGCTACTGCAGTTTAAGAGAATCCCAACCCCCCTTCTTCAAGAAGCATCATTTAAATTTACTGCATTTTTTCCTCTTACTCACAGAAGCTGGGAGCCAAGTATTATTTTCTTTCTTTCTTGTTTTTCATGATGTCAACATAAAAAAAAAAGTTGTTTTCTTGACATAAACCTGACTAGTTATTTAACAGCAGCACTAATTTAGTTGCACCTTAGCTTATTAGGAGTGGTGTACTTTTGCTAGACATTAAGAATATCAAAAGTAAATTACAAATTATGTGGGTTGAATTCAAAGAGCTAAAAGAATGTTAGAATTGTCATCTGAGATGACCATTAAAAATATTAAATACAGATGGAAACTGTCATGATCATGAGGGGGAAAAAATTAAATATCTCTATGTGTCACATTAAATTCTATACAAATTCATACAATTTCTTAAAGGGATAGTTCACCCAAAAAAGAAAATTACCCCATGATTTATTCACCATCAAGCCATCCTAGGTGTATATGACTTTCTTCTATCAGATGAATACAATTGGAGTTATATTAAAAAAGAATGGCAGTGTTGAGAAGTTCAAAAAACTGCATCCATCCATGTCCTGGCTCTTCCAAGCTTTATAATGGCAGTGAATGGGTGTTGAGATTTTGAAGTCCAATGAAGTGCATCCATTCATCATAAAAAGTACTCCACGTGAATCCGGGGGTTAATAAAGGCCTACTGAAGCGAATCGATGTGTTTGTGTATGAAAAAATGTCTATATTTAGAACTTAATAAACCATAATCTCTAAAATCTGCTAACTGTCAAACACTCGTTCTTGAGGGAGTTGCGTTCCAGCGGATGATGTAGAACGTAGGCGTAGAATAAATCTTGAGTCTTAAATCTTAAAAACCACAGCTTATGCTACACCTATGTCCTACGTCTTCCGCTGGTACGTCACTCTCTCGTGAATACGCGTACAAAAGTTAGCGGAAGCTAGAGATTACAGTTTATTAAGTTTTAAATATGGATATTTTTGTTACAAAAATGCATTAATTCAATTCAGAAGGCCTTTATTAACCACTAAGAGCCATGTGGAGTACTTTTCATGATGGATGGATGCACTTTATTCAACTTCAAGATCTCAACAGCCATTCACTGCCATTATAAAGCTTGGACGAGCCAGGACATTTTTATATAACTGATAGTATTTGTCTGAAAGAAGGTCATATTCACCTAGGATGGCTTGAGGGTGAGTACATCATGAGGTAATTTTCATTTTTGGTTGAACGATCCCTTTAAGAATTAGTATGAATTTGTGTGATTTTGTATAAATTTGCCACCCTGTATGAGTTGATATGAAGTTCATACGAATTCATTAAAAACTGAGACCTCGTTTTCTCATGAGATTGGTTTGAAAATATAGTTTTCTCTGCTAAGCAAAGGAAAGAGTCTAAACTGAAAGAAATTGAAATATGGAGAGTGTTGAGAAGAAAAGAAATTATATAGCAATTAAATAGGAATGTTGCAAGCTGGATTTGAACTCGCATTTCTCACATGAGCACCAAGGCTTAATATGTTATGAAAATTACTACCTGGTGCTAAACATGTTAAAACACTAGAGAAAGCTTTAACAGAATTCATTTGGAACGGTGTGTAAAGAGCAAAGAGACTATAGTAAATTTAATGTCTAAAATCACAACTAAACCTGATTGGATGCCTACAG
The DNA here is from genome assembly GCA_036247105.1 of Cirrhinus mrigala. NCBI lineage: Eukaryota > Metazoa > Chordata > Actinopteri > Cypriniformes > Cyprinidae > Cirrhinus > Cirrhinus mrigala. The sequence continues at coordinate 26,423,218 of CM070029.1, forward strand.
CATGGGCCATTAAAAGTTACAATTTATTCAGCTTCTGGATGCATGACAGAGCATCAATTTCACAGATTCTTGCTTTTCAGTAGTGCTCTCTGATGTAATCCCTAGGATACAGCCGCCCCAAAACCATCAACAGGCTTAGTCTCACAGTGTATGTTTACATATGACTTATAATGATCTCCAATGGGGCTTTCTCTTAGAGGCCCAGATGCTCGCAATTTCCTCTTCAGACATCCATACACCCTATATTAAAATGATATCAAAAGATATCAAATATGGTAAACACGGAAGCTCAGCTGAACTTGCTTCATGCAAAACAACCAATGAGGTCTGATTTTACATGTCATGCAAGTACGGTTGAGCTTCTGCTTACCATGTTTGATAAGCTTTATGTATGTGTTATATAAAAATAAAAGCCTGAATTAAATCTGTTCTTCACATAAACTGATCTTTTCTCTTCAGAAGACTTGTACTTAAAGGGTTACACTCTTAAAAATAAAGGTGCTTTAAAAGCTTCTTCACAGCGATGCCATAGAAGAACCATTTTTGGTTCCACAAAGAACCATTCAGTCAAAGGTTCTTTAAAGAACCATCTCTTTCTTACCTTTTTACAATCTAAAGAACTTTCTTTCACCATGAAGAACCTTTTGTGAAACAGAAAAGTTCTTCAGATGTTAAAGGTTCTTTATGGAACCATTTAAACAAAAAAGGTTCTTCTATGGCATCATGAAGCACCTTTATATTTAAGAGTGTAGTTCACCCTAAAATGCGAATTACTCACCCTCATGTCATTCCAAACCCATAATCTTGTTCATCTTCAGAACACAAATTAAATATTTTTGATGAAATGACATGTTCAAGGCCCAGAAAGGTAGTAAGGACACCATTAAAATAGTCCATTTGACATCAGTGGTTCAACCGTAGTTTTTTGCATGGATTATCCCTTTAACAGCTCAATTTGTATGTATCAGCCTAGTTTAAGGAGGTCTTTACTTACTTTTGATGCTTGAAATTTTGGTTGCTTGGACTTTCAGTAGATAAACGATTGAAGGAATAGCTAAAAATATATTTATTTGTGTTTTAAAGATGACAAGACGGTGAGTAAACGATGACAGACTTTTCATTTTTGTGTGAGCTATCCCTTTAAAATGCGATCTAGATATTAGAAAGTGCCAGTCTTCATATCTGCCTGTGGGCACCTCTAAAAAAAAAATGCCCTCCGAATAGACCTTTAGCGAGAAAACTGTACTTGAATTCTTCCATATGGCTAAGAAAACAATGCAGTTGCAAACCGCATGTGGAAAGAATCCGTCACACATTTCCAAGTCCAAACGAAAACGACTAACGCCAGATGATCAACAGGAAATTGTACAACGAGTGACAATTTCCAAGTCTGGATTTACAGACACACCACACCTGACCTCCACACCCCAGGTGCAGAGAAGCACAAAAATGGGTCAACCCTAAAATCTAACCCTTAGGACGACAGAACTACTTGTTTAGATCAGTAAGGTGTATCTCTTCTCACACAGTGTACCGATCTGAAACACAAAACACACTGCAATGCTATTTAAAGCAGTGAGCTCACCAAAAACACTTGTCATGTTTTGCAGGCCTCTTGAAGCTTCTCAGCCAGTGTTAAGAAAATTCCCTCTCAGAGACATAAAAATACAAACATTCTAGATTCTAAACATTTGTGGGAATGAATGGCTGTGTTAATAAAAATAGAGGAAAAATTGTGCAAAATTCTAATTTGGAACTGCTAAGTGTTTCTGCTTAAATTGGATGCACTTCAAAGAATTTTAAGGAATTTATCACTGAATATGCTGTTGGGATAAAGTCTACCGGGGAGCATTTGTGTGAGAGAAGAGTTCATGCTTCAACAAGTGTTCTGAAGGAAACTTCTGGAGTTCTTTTTTTCTTGGCACCACTGTTACAGTCTGTCACATTTGTTACAAGAAATTCTCCTCTGATTGCTCACCGTAACCTTACACAACCTGAAAAACCTGTTCAATCTCTGCACGGCGAAACTGAGGGGGCGCGTTGATCTGACACGTGTGATGACTGAACCAAGATGCAAGAGATCTTAAGTGACTTAAAAGACTATTTCTGATGAATGGGATTATTACACTCCCTCTAACAGCTGTAACTGAATCATACTAAAGACCGAGATGGTTTTATACTCACAACGCCGGGCAGACAAGAGAAAAAACACTAAGCAGTCTAATTTTGTCATGAATAGGCTGGGTTTTATGAGTTGTTCTTACAGGCTTAAAGCTAATTAACCTACATAAAACCAAAGACGCTGCCAATATTACATGAATTCTTAACAACCATTTTTCTTGACACACATTTATACACTTTCAACTTTTTAGAGCTTCTTAAAGTTTATTCTAGAATCATAAACAGTAGTTTTAAATGATTTTATGATTACGCGTCACACAGCTGGCTTGTTTTTAATAACTAAACGAAACAAAATTACGTATTTTAAGACAAAATGGTTCATTTTTTTTTACAAAGATCTAGGTACATTTTTACTTTTGATAATTATATTATGTATTATATATCAGTTGTATATATTAAAACATACAACAACAAGCAATGAAACCATAATTAAATGTGATTAAAATTATTTACTGAATTAGCAGTAGGATACAAACTTTCTCATACTCATACAGTGTTCATATGATGCACGTGTGTATTGAAATATCAGTAATAAGTTTACATCTGTAAAGCCAGGTGTGTGAGCGTGTGCGATGCAACATCACTGAAGCAGCTCCGAAAAAATGCCAAAAATGAGAATGATGTAAAAACTGCAGCGCGAGCGCAATGACCGCATGAAACAAAGAAGCGCAATAAGAGTTTTGCACTTACCTTAAACGCAAACCTCTGCTCTGCTGTGGGCAAAAAGGGATTTCAGGCTTTATCGCATGAGCTCATTTACAAATGCAAACCACGCTGATGTTTTTGAAGAAATATTTCTCCTGATTTGACAGTAAAGCTGGAATGTGAAGTATGACTTCGGTATGAAATCACGGCGAACCCGAGCGGAGCGCTGGAGGAGGAGTCCTGAAGGAGGAGGGAGTCAAATCTCCTCCCCACTCTAACTTCACAAGCAAATCTCACGCGTGGGGATCCGTTGAGATGCGCTCATTGGCTATGTGTTTGTGTCTTAAAATCTACACTACATTTTTGGGCATGAGTGGTACTTTCCTAACTGACTCAGCTAACTAAAGGGAAATAAATAAATAAATAAAAGATGCACTTTTTGTTTTAAATCATGTGCATAGGTTTTTCTGGGCATCACAAAAGTGCTATTAAAACAAACAAACAAATAACACGTTTTATTTAGCTTAATTTATTTTAGACTTAAGGTAATTAGTTGATTAATTAATTATCCAACTAACTTGATAAGCACAATATTTTATTTTTATTTATTCTATTTATTATTTTATACTGTATGTTTGGGCTTTAAGACATTAAAAATTTATAAAATCATGAAAACATAGGAATGTTAGATCTACATTGTGAAATGAATTTCATATTTATACATTTTACAATAAGTTCCCGTCAGTTAATGTTAGGCTAGTTAATGAAACAACACATTACATTGACTATCATTTGTTACAGCAGACTATTTATTAATCCTTGTTAACGTAGTTAATAAAAATACAACTGTTCATTGTTAGTTCATGTTAGCTCAGGTCCATTAAATAATACTAACAGATACAGCTTTTGATTTTAATAATTTATTAGTAAATGCTGAAATGAATAATCCTTCAGATTAACTTTTCATTGTTCATGTTAACTAACGTTAACAAATGTAACCTTATTGTAAAGTGTTACCAATACTTATACCATCCTTAAAAACTTAAATCTGTATCAAACAAAAATAAATTATATCCAATCCAAATTAAATCAAATCTAAGCTGCTGTACAAATTCTGCGATCCCTACCTGATTCACCAAAAAAAGGATTAGTATCAATCCACCTTATTTCTTCCTTAAGAGAGGTTGTGGCCATTTGTAAACTTTATGTGTCTGGCTTAAATCTCATTCGTGTCCAGCTATTTTTAGCTGTACAAAACAGCCAATTTTGCTGCTTGATATTGCAAACTGGTGTGTCTTACCATATTATCTGAATGTATTGACTTAATTATGAACACACTGGTTTGTAGTGCAAACAGCTGTACTGTTTACTCCACCTTGTTATTCTTCTTGTTATTTCCCTATTGTAGCGGATGAACCGGAAGTCTCGCCCATAGGCTTATCTCCGCCTTGAAGAATAAGGTGGATAGTAAAAAAAAAAAAAAAAAAAAAAAAAAAAAAAAAAAAAAAAATTCTAAAAATAAATAAAAAAATAAGGTGGATAGCTGTTTCCAAACATTCCAGGCAGTCCCTCATCTGCTATTGGTCGGTCAAACAGGTAGCCCCGCCCCAGACTCACGTCATTGGTTGATGTCGATAAGGCATTTTCAGGTTTAAAAGTAATGCAAAACAGTAATTATTGTTGTATAGTGTGACAAAAAATTACACTATATTGATGTGCGCATGCTCAGTAGCCGCAGCTGTATCCCTTCAAGCCTTAACCCTATAAAATTCATGGTGCTGTGTTTACAAACCTACGACTGCCACAGTGAGGAGTGTCAAATCTCAAGACATGTAATAAAATCTGACAGGTAATGTGAACTTAAATATATTATTAGTAGTAGTGTAGTTTCTTTTTTTTTATAGAGCAGTTTTGAAGTTCGTAATGCTCAAAAAGAAGGAATTTAGAGTGTCAGACTCGTTTATTTTGGCCACAGTTGAAGAATGCACGGGTAGAAAAGTGTGCATTTTCTCTTTAAATTACAAAATTAATACTGGAGAGGACATGTTGGGGTCTGAACACATTCAGACAGGTGAGAAGGCCAATGTAAGTTTGTGAATTCACGCAGCAGTCCTGTGTATTGAATCCATGAAGCCTTGTTGAAACAGCACCACCCTAAGGACAACTTCTGTAGTTCGTCATAAAGCACTCGTAAATCAAAAGTCATGTTTGTCTGGACAATTTTTTTGTAGTTTATGGCTCCACATTTCCCCTCCAGCTTGTCTCAGTCTCAGTAAATAAATGAAAAATAAAAAATAAAATGAAACAATAGTACATTCAGTATTTATTTTTGATTAATTATTTCAGAGATCTCTTAGAATTCTCCAAAAGTGGGCAAATTATATGTTGGACAGATGTGCGTCATGAACTGTTATAGAATCTTTCATGCATTCATGCATTTTTTATGCATATTTCATGAATAAAAATGGAACATGCAAAACAAAACAAAACAAAAAAACAGAATTTATACAGAAGCATATATCTTTGATTTCCTTAATGCATGGGAAGAAAAAAATAAAAATAAATCTTCCATGCATTCATGCATTTTTATGCATATTTCATGCATAAAAATAGAACATGCAAAACAAAAACAAAACCAAAACAAAACAAAAAACAGAGTTTATAGAGAAGCACATATCCTTGATTTCCTTAATGTCTGGGCAAGAAAAAAAAACATAAATGAACAAAACAAAACACTGTTTCAGTAGAAGGATATATAAAGGCATGCACATTTTGACAGAAATAGTAAAACAACAACAAAACTAACTAAATAAATAAATAAATAAAACAATATGGTACCATAATTTCAGACACATAATTTTAAATGCACACTCATGTATATTTTCATATGTTTTGCATCATAGATATTTGAGAGAAAAACATACATTGCATTGGTCATTTACCTTTGTTATCAAAAAATTATTCATAAATCTCAGCACAACAGAAAATATAATCAAACAGTCTTTCTGTCACTTTCAGTCATTTTACGTAGTCTGCATTCATCACATACATGCAGACATGTACTGTATGTGCAACGCCTGGCTCTGGTGTTAGTTTCTGTTTTGTATCTAGGATAAGTGTATCCCGATCACATTCAGGCACAGTGGAAATCATAAAAATGTCCCACATTATCAAATAACACATCTTCCTTCATCTTCCTTCCTGATGATGAAGCTATCGTGTGTTGATTGCAAATATTTGACTCTTGGTTGAAGAATTTTGTGCCTTGCGTTCATTCGCAGGCCAGTTTGCCATCAAAGCTGGATAGAGCGATAGCAAAGGCTTGCACTGCACACATGGGGTAATTATAGTCCAGAGTGAACATGTCGTCTGCCACCCTTCCGAACTGCATGACAATGTAGCTATCTGAAAAAGAGGTTAGTTTTTATATTCAGGTTGTAGTAACAACTGAGCACAATTATTAAGACAACATTTGCTACAAAATTCCAATTTGGTACTTTAACATTTTGTCAGATTATAAATTTTCTGTGCAATCCCAGCTGAAGAGGTAAAAAATTTGTTAGTATCACCAGTATCACTCACTGTCTTTACTGTGTACGATCTGGAAGTTCTTGACAGAGGCCTGTGTGACCCGACCAGAGAAGTTGAGGACATAGGAAGCGGTGTCGTCATTCCAAACTGGAGTTTTGTTGTGGAGTTCAATTAGGTTGTCCATCTGCCTGTTTTGGTAGCGCATAAGTATACTGTCGTTGTCCTGAAGGTAAGATAAAAGAATTGTTGTGAATGAATGAATTGGTCGTGGTAGTGAGTGTTGTAATTGAGATTCTAAGTTACTTGAATTCATCAGAGGTGATGGTAAGGAGCTGGAAATTCACACGTGAATGACATGTTGCAAATGACTCGTCATTCTAAAAATGTAGCGCTAAGGCTAAAAGAAGTTCAGTTTTTAAAAATGTTTCTTTAGACCTTGTATTTATTTTTTTCATTCCACTGTCCTGCGTGTCACATTTTTCAATGCAAAAATGTGTGTAAATGGCTCCTAAGGCTGTCAAAAACTGTAGGCAGCAAAGCTATGCTACATTCTAAAATACTTAATAAAAATTTAAACCAGCTAGTATCCTTCATGCATAAAACAATCCCAGAATGTTTGACTAGCTCTGTGAATTTTAGTGTTATTCAGTGCAAAAATGGTACGAAAAAAGTAGGAAATAATTTATATATAAATAAATATACATTTTAATTATAACATTTTTAATTATTAAAATTATAACATTTTTATTACTGTTTTGACAGTATTGGTGTTAGTATAATTCAGATGTTTGTTTGGTTCATACCATGTTCTAAGAATGTTTTTATGAAATTCCATTTCAGTTAAAATGTTGTTTTTGGCTATGTAGGTTGCTAACATCAACTTAGTGTGCTAGGTTTTGAGACACAACTGTATTCCGGTTCAAAATAAAAACTTTAAATCCTGTCCAAACTAAAATGTGCTGAATAAAATCATATAGCCACCACTGTAAACTTACTGTCAAGGCTAATTAAAAAAAAAAGTGCCTGTGGCCACATTTCTGCAAAATACAATTACATTGCTTTTAGCATGTTTCACAACATATTTAAAATGCTCAGTGTTGATAAAATGTAAATGTTCAGGAATCACAACCGCATTCTTGGAACACACGCGTTGTGTGAATGGAACAGGACTGGACAACTAGTTGTCCATTATGTCATTCAGTGCGAGAGAGAGCTGCTCTGTCACACAAATGCGTGTCTGCTGTGTGCTGCATGCTTTAATCTGTGGTTTCGGTAAATTACAGTGACGGAGAAATGTGTGTCGACTGAAATTTTTATATCCAGTCTCCACCGGAGCCGCTCCCTCCCATCAGTTGTGTGCTCTGCGCACGGCTCAAATGCTTCGCTCTCCACTCAAATTTAAAAGCTACTGTCGGTTACTGATGATTTGATGGATGAACTTGTGGCTCGATTGGACTCAGAAAGTGGTAATACTTTCAGTTTTACAGACGTCGCCATCTTTGATATTGCTTTCGTCTCAGTTGCAGACAGTATTCGAAAAGCGACTGTAAGCTGTTTTGTGAACGGGACATTTTGAAACTTACAACTGTAAGTAAATGCGGTTATCAATCCCAAAAACTGGCAGTGTGAACATGGCCAAAATGTATTAATTTACAAATTATTCACAAAGTGATTTGAGGTCATAGCAGCATTGTTCTAGGAACTGTGTAAAAATATGTCTTCATTATGGAAGGAACTGCACGAAAATAGTCTTTATTAACTGCCCCTGTAATCATAATGTGTGAAAAGGAATAAAAGTTGTTGGTGTTTTATTGCCGATAAGTTTTTAGCTCTTTTTACTGTGACTCATTTGATTGGACTTGCAAGTGCAATGCTCTACCAGGTGCGCTAACGAGCACGTTTACTATGTCAGAAAAGCCATACACATAGAGTGGATTATGTGATGAAAATGTCAAAATGTATTCATTTACAAATTATTCGAATATGTCTTCATTATGCTAGTAACCACATGAAAATGAGTCATTATTAATCAATAATCTGCCCCTGCAATCATAATGTGTGAAAAGGAGTAAAACTGTTGGTGTTTTATTGCCACTAAGTTTTTGTTTAGTTCTTTTTGACTCGTTTCATTGGACTTGCAAGTGCAATGCTGTACCAGGTGCGCTACTGAGAAAGTTTACTATGTTAGAAAAGCCACGCACATGGAGCAGATTATGTGATGAAAATGTCAAAATGTATTTGTTTACGAATTAAATTATTATAACTGCAATGAATTGTGTGTATAAGTACTTTTTTGGAATAAGCATATGATTTTTTTCCCAATAAGCATATGATGAGAATTTACTCGCTTGCCTTTGTTGTTACATGTCAGAGTCAGATATAGCAGTGCGTTAACTCACTGTTCGTGGACGTATCGGCACTCGTTCGTTGTCGTCATCCATACCTGGGATGATGACAGTCATTTTTCTGGGCCCTTTAAAGCCCAACACATTTGTCTCCTGGAAAAAAAAGTATCTATTTTAAAACTTCTGACAGATTTTCCAACCTCCAGGATGACTGTTGTGGAAATAAAGTAAGCACTTACGTAAATGATAGCTGCTAGCTCTTGTCGGGCGTTAGACATGTCTCTGAGGGCACGGTCAGGGTTGAGACCATTGTCAAACACTGTGAACTTGGTACCCATGAGATTGGACCTAAACAGAAACCACAAAACAAAGAAGAAAATGTAACAGCTCAGCAATTATGCATACTTATTTTGGGACATTTTATATCATGCAAGTTACCTCAATTTTCCTATAAAATTTTCTCCACCCCGTGACAGATCAGTGGCATCTATGGATATCAAATAATTTGACGTTGCACTCTTTTTTCTTTTTCGACCAGCCAACAGGAAAACCTGCAGGATGGAATGGAAGAGGATCTCAAGTTAGCCATTAAGTCATGCATATTAACTATCCTCTCATTCACTTGAAAATCTTGCAAAATTGTCCTGCATGATTTCTGCATGAATTTGACTCAAAAGTATTAGCAAGTCACCTTCTTGTCATTATCTAAATGGAGGTAATAGGTGGGGTAGAAGCCTCTGTCCATGCCACGCTTGTCTCGCGTCACTTTACACTTGATGGTGATTCCCTGAGGTGCAGGCTGAAGAACAAACTCCTCAAGGTCATCGAACTCAATCTCTGGTGATGGAGGCCTCTCCTCCTCCTGTCACATGAGAGATAATACTGTTCAGATTATACAGATTATAAATTCTTTCCTTTAGGATGACATTGCCTTGGTTTACAGGAGTTTTACCTTTTTACTTTTCCTTCCTTTGCCTTTCTTCTTTCTGGGCACTTCTGTCTCCTCTTCATCACTGTCATCAGATTTAGCAGCGTCTACATGTTAAACGAGAAGTCATTATATTGTTACAGTTGAGGTCAAAAGTTTACATACAACTTGCAGAATCTGCAAAATGTTAATTATTTTACCAAAAATAAGAGGGATATATATTTTTTTTATTTAGTGCTGACCTGAATCAGATATTTCACATAAAAGACATTTACATATAGTCCACAAGATAAAATAATAGTTGAATTTATAAAAATGACCTCAGTCAAAAGTTTACATACACTTGATTCTTAATACTGTGTTGTTACGTGAATGATTCACAGCTGTGCTTTTTTGTTTTGTTCTGTTTGTTAGTTGTTCATGAGTCCCTTGTTTGTCCTGAACAGTTAAACTGCCCACTGTTCTCAAGAAAAATTCTTCAGGTGCCAATTATTTCAGCTTTTTTTGTGTATTTGAACCCTTTCCAACAATGACCGTATGATTTTAAGATCCATCTTTTCAAACTGAGGACAACGGAGGGACTCATATGCAACTATTACAGAAGGTTCAAACACTCACTGATGCTCCAGAAGGTAAAACCATGAATTAAGAGCCCTGGGGGGACTTATTTATATGAACTTATTTTGTCTTCTGGGAAACATGTAAGTACCTACTGTAGCTTTTGAAGGGCAGTAATAAATGAAAAAAAAAAAAAAGATATTTAGGCAAAATAAGAAAAAATGTTCATTCTGTTCAAAAGTTTTCACCCCCGGATCTTAATGCATCGGTTTTCCTTCTGGAGCATCAGTGAGTGTTTGAACCTTATGTAATAGTTTCAGTTTAACTGTTCAGGACAAACAAGGGACTCATGAACAACTATCACTCAACAAAAAAACACAGCTGTGGATCATTCAGCTAACAACACAGTATTAAAAAACCCTAACCCTAACTATTATTTTCTCTTGTGGACTATATGTTAACATCTTTTATGTGAAATATCTTATTCAGGTCACCTTTCAGTACTAAATAAAAAAATAACATGCATTTTGTATGATCCCTCTTATTTTGGTAAAATAGTTAACATTTTGCAGATTCTGCAAGGTGTAAACTTTTGACCTCAACTGAATATGAGCAGCTTGACAAAATGAAAGTTTTTTGTCTTTTGTTTGTAGTAGTTACAATGTGATAATATAACATGAGGTTTCTTTTAGATTTTTAAATAAAAGTGCTTGATGTATTATGTACTAGAGCTGAAAAATGGTGTAGAAGCAATTTTCACTCAGAAATTGCTAGTAAATTTCAGAGTTACAAAGAAACAATACATAACAATAAGCATAAAATATGAAGTAAGTGCTGCAAGAGTTTGCTGTTTCTGGCTGTGAGGAAGCACATGTGCTTACAGTTCTTGAGCTTTTGTCCAAATGTTATAAACAAACAGTTGAAGTTTTCCGTGCGAAGAGGGCGTTTACATAGAAGTCTTTCACTTACTCTTTTTCTTGTTGTTTTTCTCTTTGTCCTTATTACTCTTGTCTTTTTTCTTGTCTTTGTCTCCTCCAGCCTGAAACATGGAGGTGGAGTTGGCAGTAGATTTCTTTTTGCTCTTGCTGGGTTTAGTCTCTGGCTCACTCTCATCGCTGTCCGACTTGGTGGCTGGAGCAGACGCTTACAAGATACAGTCAACAAATTTCACAACTACAATTTAGTAATTAATAACCTTCAAACCATTATATACAAGCATGCATATTACACTATTTTATTTAGTTATTATTTTACTAATTATTTAATGACACGCTCCAAAAATGTCCAGATTATATTTTAAAGAGAAACCCCAGGAACTAAATGATGTCTCTTACTGAAATATGTAGTAGAAAACCCATGAAAGACTTGCGCTATTTAAAAAATCCACATTGTTTTATACATATTTTAGACTATGGGAGGCGCCATTATTTCGTTGATGTGAAACAGCTGCACTCCGTGAGCTACTGGCACTACCTGCTGCTATTTTCACCGCAACACAACTCTGAAAATAAAATACTGATACAATGCCTCATTGTGCGGCTTTTGGCTGTAGTTTTCAGTCAAAGGGCAATAAGAGAAGCGATGTAAGTCTTCACTGCTTTCCTAGCGATAAGAAGAAGAGAAAAGAATGAGAAGTAGAATTTCAGTAGCTGTGGTCATCGTATCAGTATTTTATTTTCGGAGTTGTGTTGTGGTAAAAATATCAACAGATGGTGCCAATAGCTCACAGAGTGCAACCATTTCACGTCATAGTGGCGCCCTCTATAGTCCAAAATATGTATAAAGCTATGTGGATATTTTTTAAATAATGTAAATCTTTCACAGGTTTTCTACTGCATATTTCAGTACAATACATCATTTAAGTTAAATTACACCATGCATGTCTTAATATACCTGAGGTTTCCTTTAAGAAAGGAAAAAAGAAAAGCAATATAGGGTACAAAGGGGCAAAGGCGCCTTTGATATTATTTTCCTTTTAACCACTAGATGGCAGAAAAACGTGGCATAGCACTATCCAAAACATTCGCTTTTCAAGATACACGTGCAAATTTGGATGATTATTCATGCGATTGCAGGCAGCAGCACAAAGTTGATTCTGCACTTACTTGATCTAATATTTTATGTTTTTAAAAATGTTGTAGATTTAAGTAACAAATGAGAAATGCTACAATTCTTGAATATATCTTGAGACAAACACCTTTCTTAATAATTTTCAGTTTTGTTTAAGATACTTAAAACAGCAGTTTTTAAATAACGAAATAATATGTTAAGTATGGTATTTGAGGTAAAAATCACCCCTGCTGTTGGGGCTAAAAGGCACTATAATTAACATGATAATTACTAGAAGGCTGACTTTTCCGTTTGTTGACATGACATTGTTAGATTCAGATGGTAAATATCATATTACATTGGGTGTTCATCTTAGAAATAATCACCATGTTTAGAGTGAAACTGTCATATTCAAAAACATGCTATTAATCATTATCATATAATAAAATAAAATATCATTTGTTGTTAGTACTGTAAATCTATATTAAATTACTAAGGGGATCTCCACAGAATCTTTACTTTTTAAAATGATCTTGTTTCTGTATTTTAAAATCTATGTTCTAAATTAACATATTTTAACGACAGTATATTTATTGAACAAAAATGTATTATTTTATCAAAATAAGCAGAAAATAGTACAAACTTTGCTAAAGTGCTTGTTTTGAACAAGTATTAACTTAGACATTATTAAAAACAACAACAACATCAGCAACAACATTATTTTAGATAAAGTATTTGTATCAATACTGTGTGTCTTTTACCCCATGCTGGTGAGTCTTTTACCCCGTGTGTGGGGTAAAAGGACCCTCTTGCCACCTCATACATTTATACGATTTTTAAACACTTGCATGATTTATTTTCACACAAAAACTGTTGCTCCATAAACGTTTAATACAAACGTATATATATATATATTTTCTGCAATCATACAGTGCAGTGGAAAGCAAATTGGAAAGCAATTTTTTTCTTAGGGTGTGCCTTTAGCACCGTCGTACCCTATAATTTTAATGTATATTTAAATTATATATTTCATAAAGAAAATTAAGTAAAACTTAGCACCTATAGAATTTTAAATATACATATACAGCATTAATAACTTTTTTGATTTTTAAAGTCATTTTTCATTTTCATTTTCTTCTCAGTACTGTCTTTTTTTCCAGACAGAAAATGTGTTTATTGAACTGACTATTAAAAATACTATTTTGATGTATAAACACTTTAGAATTTAAATAATATATCTTTGTTTAACTTTACAGAAATGACAATATGCTTAATATTTTATGCAATTTTTTAAAAGAACTTAAAAAAAAAGTAAACTTTAAAAAAGTAAACAGACGGTAACCCAGGCGTGTTCTTGACATCCAGTTGTTTTTAGCAATATGATTAATGTACAGTGTTGTGAAATGTGAAAGTACCTTTCTTTTTTGCGATAAAATCTGGTTTATCTCTGTTTATCTGAAACATAGAAGCTGGCTCCTTTTTAGTCTTGGCTGTCTTTCCTTTGCTTTCTGATTCACCTTTACTCTCTGCAAAGATAACATGTTGGATTAAAAATAAGATAACTCAGTATTTTCCACTATGGTGGGCAGCCTACAACAAAACCTATGAGTCACTGAAGCTAATGTAGAGTTTGTTCACAGGGTATTTAGCTGAGAGTTCTTATGTGATAGTCAAGTTAGGACCGGTTCCCAGAACTCCCTGGGGTTATTCAGGTGTGCCAGTTCCAGATAATCAGCACAGCTTCCAGCTGAAGAGCGGTGTCTTTCAATATGGAAATTATGCTGCTAATGGCTCAATACATGGATGACAACCAAAGAGTTTCCAGTTTGAATGTCAAAACAGCGATAGCTCAGTCTCCCAGAGCCATTAGTACTAATGTCTGTGTCTTTCCTGCACCCACAATCATTGTTAAACTTTTGAAACATGCTCATCATGCATTAAGCTTGCACAAATGTTTAATAAAACCTGAATGCAAGCCCCAGAGGAGGTCGTCTGTGATGGTTTTCATTCATCTAGGTCATTGCCGAATGTCTGGTAAAACGTATTAGTTAGCAGCTGGACTTTGTTTTCCATTTGTTGAAGTCGTTTCTCCATTTATCGGAGTGGCTTGATCAGACACCCCCTGAGGAGCTCACCATCTGTCTTTTAACAACAGGAAAAACGAGGCCAAGCTTTTACAAGACGAGCAAATGAATCCCTAAAAGCGTATAACTAAAAACAAAAGTCAAATTCATTTGAAAGTCCCCCACTTCAGCTCATAGATAAAGCGGAGTGGTGATCTTTAAGACAGCTCTCTCGTATTGTTCTGGCTAATCTTCTTAGCTCACGAGATCTAGTGCTAATCCTCTTCCTGAGCAGCAAACCCCCATGCATGTGTACATAACGACATTAAGAGTTACACACACTGAAGCCATTGTCTAACAGTTTCCTCTGACTCGATACCTAAAGTGTTTTCGCTCTGAGGGGGGAAAACAAACGAAAAACCAAGAGCTTCAGGATTTCTGGTTTCAGAGAAAAAAAATGCTCTCAAAAATACATGCTTTTGGAAAACACTCCCAACCCCCTAGCACAGTTCAAAGTGACTCTTATAATAACATAAATGCTATTTGACTGTTGAAACTAATGGAGCAGAGCTCAAAATGAACCTTGGCCTCACGCATTAGCATGCATTCAACTGTGAATACGCTTAGCTGACCTTTAGCCTTTGATTTCTTTTCTTTGGTGCCAGCAGGGGAGCTCTCTTTGGTGATTTTCTTCTTGGTTTTCTTCTGTGAGGTCTCCTCTTCATCATCGTCATCATCGTCATCATCAGAATCTGTTCAAAAAGACATCAGTATTGAAAGACAAGTCATTTAAATGATAAGGCAATGAAATACATCCTAAAACTGGTCCTGTTGACTGTCTTAATACTCGTTCTTGGACTGTGCATGTTATTTATTATTATTATTTTTTAAATGTAATCTTTTATTAAAAACTTGCTCTTCCTCTGAAATTGCTTTCCTTTTTTTGCTGATGTCACCAAAAGTCACCAAATGGTTTGGCTGGTTGTTATAGCCTCTGCTAGTCGATGTCATAACTACGTTTTTTTTTTTTTTTCTCAAAAAACATATTTTAGTAATATGCCGTTATAGTATAGTAGATGTAGATTGTAGAAGTTAAATGTTTTCTGTCTGAAGTGCTCTCCAAAGCATGAAATTGATCATGTTCCCTTGTTGGCTATGTTAGTTGGCTTGAAAGGTTTGTGACAAGTGTGTCCTGAAAAGTGAAGTCATCTGGTAGTTGCCATCTGGTGTCTGGCTGCAGTAAAGATCATTCCCCTAAGACTCAGGCTTCAAATGAATCACTACTGCGCAGTCTAAGTCACTAAATAAACAACTACTCTGTAGACTTAGGCTCCAAACGAACATCTAGTCCACAGACTCAGGCTCCAAACAAATCACTACCCTGAAGACTCTGGCTCTAAATTAATCACTGCTGTGCGGAACTCAGGCTACAAATGAATCACTACTGTGCAGACTCAGCTTCCAAATGAATCACTGCTGCGCAGACTCGGGCTCCAAACGAACAACCTCTCCACAGACTCAGGCTCCAAACGAACAACCTCTCCACAGACTCAGGCTCCAAACGAACAACCTCTCCACAGACTCAGGCTCCAAACGAATAACTACTTTGCAGACACAAGCTCCAAATGAATTATTGCTGCTTATGCTCGGAGTCCAAATAAATCACTACTTTACAGACTCTGGCTTCAAACGAATCACTGCTGCGCAGACTCGGGCTCCAAACGAACAACTACTCCACGGACTCAGGCTCCAAACTAATCACTACCGCGTAGACTTGGACTCCAAATCAATCACTGCGGCACAGACTCTGGCTCCAAACTAATCACTACTGTGCAGACTCGGACTCCAAATGAACCACTACTGCGCAGTCTAAGGCAGCAAATGAACAACTACTCCACGGACTCAGGCTACAAACTAATCACTACCCCGTAGACTTGGACTCCAAATGAATCACTGCTGTGCAGACTCAGGCTCCAAACGAATCACTACTGCGCAGACTTGAACTCCAAACTAATCACTACTGCGCAGTCTAAGTCACTAAATAAACAACTACTCTGTAGACTCAGGCTCCAAACAAACAACTAGTCCACAGACTCAGGCTCCAAACGAATAACTACCCCAAAGACTTGGACTCCAAACAAACCACTACTGCACAGACTCAGGCTCCAAATTAACAACTACTCCACAGACTCAGGCTTGAACGAATCACTACTTCGCAGATACAAGCTCCAAATGAATTATTGCTGCTTATGCTCGGAGTCCAAATAAATCACTACTTCACAGATTCTGGCTTAAAACGAATCACTGCTGCGCAGACTCGGGCTCCAAACGAACAACTACTCTACAGACTCAGGCTCCAAACTAATCACTACCGCGTAGACTCGGGCTCCAAATTAATCACTGCGGCACAGACTCAGGCTCCAAATGAACAACTACTCCTCAGACTCAGGCTTGAACGAATCACTACTTCGCAGATACAAGCTCCAAATGAATTATTGCTGCTTATGCTCGGAGTCCAAATAAATCACTACTTCACAGATTCTGGCTTAAAACGAATCACTGCTGCGCAGACTCGGGCTCCAAACGAACAACTACTCTACAGACTCAGGCTCCAAACTAATCACTACCGCGTAGACTCGGGCTCCAAATTAATCACTGCGGCACAGACTCAGGCTCCAAATGAACAACTACTCCTCAGACTCAGGCTACAAATGAGTCACTATTCTGCAGACTCGGGCTCCAAACTAATCACTACTGCGCAGACTCGGACTCCACATGAATCACTACTGTGCAGACTCAGGCTCCAGTCTAAGGCATCAAATGAACAACTACTCCACGGACTCAGGCTACAAACTAATCACTACCCCATAGACTTGGACTCCAAATGAATCACTACTGTGCAGACTCAGGCTCCAAACGAATCACTACTGTGCAGACTCGAACTCCAAACAAATCACCACTGCACTGTCTAAGGCACCAAATGAACAAATACTCAGCAGATTTGGGCTCCAAATGAATCACGACTCTAGCTTCAAACAAATCACTGCTGCGCAGACTCAGGCTCCAAACTAACAACCTCTCCACAGACTCAGGCTCCAAACGAATCACTACCCCAAAGACTCAGGCTCCAAATGAACTCCAAATGAATAACTACTCCGCAAACTCAGGCTTCAAACGAATCACTACTTTACAGGCTCAGGCTCCAAGCTAATCACTACTGTGCAGACTCAGACTGAATCAAATGAATCACTGCTGCTTATGCTTGGGCTCCAAATGAATCACTACTTCACAGAATCAGGCTCCAAACAAATCACTTCTGCGCAGTCTAAGGCACCAAACTAACAAATACTCCACAGATCTGGGCTCCAAATGAATCACTATCCCGAAGACTCAGGCTCCAAACAAATCGCTGCTTCACAGACTCGGTCTCCAAATGAACCACTACCCCACAGACTCAGGCTCCAACTGAATCACTACCCCAAAGACTCAGACTCCAAACAAATCACTGCTGCGCAGACTCGGGCTCCAAACGAACAACTACTCCACAGACTCAGGCTCCAAACCAATCACTACTCTGCAGACTTGGCCTCCAAACAAATCACTACTGCGCAAACTTTGGCTCCAAATGAATCACTGCTGCTTATGCTCGTACTCCAAATACACCACTACTGCACAGACTTAGGCTCCAAACGAATCACTACTCTGCAGACTCAGGCTCTTAATGAATCACTACTGCGCAGACTCGAACTCCAAATGAATCACTACTGTACAGACTCAGGCTCCAAATGAATCACCACTTTGCAGATTCAGGCTCCAAATGAATCACTACTCCACAGTCTAAGTCACCAGATAAACAACTACTCCGCAGACTCAGGTTTCAAACGAATCACTACTCCGAAGACTCAGGCTCCAAATGAATCACTACTGCGCAGACTCAGGCTCCAAATGAATCACTACTGCACTGACTCGAGCTCCAAATGAATCACTACTGTGCAGACTCGAACTCCAAATGAATCATTACTGCACAGACTCAGGCTCCAAACAAATCACTACTGCGCAGTCTAAGTCACCAAATAAACAACTACTCCGCAGACTCAGGCTCCAAATGAATCACTACTGCGCAGACTCAAGCTACAAATGAATCACTACTGCACAGACTAAGGCTCCAAACAAATCACTACTGTGCAGACTCAGGCTCCAAATTAATCACTATTGCGCAGACTCAAACTCCAAATGAATCACTACTGTGCAGACTCGAGCTCCAAATGAATCACTACTGTGCAGACTCGAGCTCCAAATGAATCACTACTGTGCAGACTAAGGCTCCAAACAAATCACTACTCTGCAGACTCAGGCTCCAAATGAATCACTACTGCGCAGACTCAAACTCCAAATGAATCACTACTGTGCCGACTCAGGCTCTAAATTAATCACTACTGCGCAGACTCAAACTCCAAATGAATCACTACTGTGCAGACTCGAGCTCCAAATGAATCACTACTGTGCAGACTAAGGCTCCAAACAAATCACTACTGTGCAGACTCAGGCTCCAAATGAATCACTACTGCGCAGACTCGAACTCCAAATGAATCACTACTGTGCAGACTCAGACTCCAAATGAATCACTGCTTCTTAAGAAGATTGATTGTGCTTCAATTAATGCAATTTAGAGTTAGAGCAGCATTCTGCATTTATATGTTTTTTATATTAGACTTTTATCTGACACACCTACAAATTATTCGGGTGTGTGAGACACTACATTTTCTATTAGATATCTGGTTGAAAATATTTCAGTATTAAGGAAAAATATGTCACTTCATTCCCTGCTTATGAACTGAGACATGGTATATGCTCCACAACATCCCCAAACCCTACAGGACCAGTGGTTTGGAAAATGGATGGATGTAACTTCATGTTTACCTACCTTTCTTCTTTATAGGAGTACTCTTGGGCTTCTTTTTTGTATTCTTCTCTGCTGCCTCTTCTTTGTCTTTCTCAGTTTTCTTCTTTTTTACTGCTTTGCTATCTGCTGAGAAGTAACAAAATAAAAATTTGTTTTAGCAACCATGGAGCATTCCAGTACAAAATGAAAGTGGTCCTAAGAACTGTTTTGACTAATCACTTCAACATGTCTGTATGTCAGTGCACTTAATAACAATTGACTAATGATCAATGACTGATCAACTGTCCACAAGGTGTTTTTTAGTGGTTGTATAAACTTCTCAGTGTGTCCTAGCAGCATGACCACAAGTCTAGTTCATCACATCGCTGTGAATCAACATCCAAAAAAGTCTGTCATTTCAAAACTGACAAACCTTTTTTCCTGAAATGGTTTGATGAATGTAATCTAATGCAGTGATGTTCATATTAATGTGTAGTCACTGTTGTGTTCATGTAACCATTATTTATTTCATTTGCTAAGTAACATCCAAACAACCCAAATCCTGTAAGATGAAGTCACAATAGTTGTTAATTGCGTGACATGTAATGTATCAGACTGACTCTTTGAGGGCGTACTGTCCTCCTCGCCTGACAACTCTTCACTCTTTTTAGCTTTGCTCTTTTTCGGTTTGGCTTCAGCTCCGTTGGCCTTTCCAGAATCTGCCTCTGACTTCTTCTTTTTTGTCTTCTACACTGTAAACAAATATATTGAGTGGCATTTACATTTCAAGGTTTTCTTTGCATACTTGTAGATTTTTATGAATGACTGTATAAATGTAAGTTTTAAACTTACCCATTGCCACACATCAATGAAAGCAAGCAAAATGATGTACAGAATACATTAGAGAAGTGCATGATTTACTACATGAGTCTATTATTAAACAATATTCAAGCTATTAATTAAGCAACTTTTTTTTTTTTTAATAAATTATGCATTTTACAATGCATCCTTGCGATGTAACAATCATCACACCTTTCTTAATGACAAATAATCAGTCAAAATTTTCTCTACATTTTCTCTATATTTCTCAAACAAAGTAGGTTAAATCTGTTTGACTGGTCATGGCACATTGGTTTATGACGTGACCTTTCATGTACAGAACGCAGAGGGAAGCCAGGCTAGCTTAAGGATATGGAGAAAGTCTAATTCTTACACAATGTAGGCCGGACGTCACAGCCTGCTTCCGTACTGCACGGAGTGGGGAGCATATAATCTGATTAGTTCAGATCTTAAATGAGTATTTATAGACCTCACTTAAACAAAGAGCAAAGACAGTGGGATCCTTGATTACTGCCGCCATGGGGGTTTTACTTAGCATAATGGAAAACCCCTTCGTAGACCGTTAGACACAGTAGATTCAGTTTAAGTGAGATTCTGTATGACAGAAGCATCCAAAAGCATCTGCTTGGTTGGTTAAGAAATATTGACTGGCTAGTTTTTAATTAGAGTTAATGTTTAAGCACTTTTCATAATTTCAGCCGTGTCTCCTCAGGGTAAACCTCTTCTGGGTCAATGAGTTTTAGTGCCATGCTCCAGTGGCCTTGATCAACCCCTCTATGACATATTCTTTCTCATTTTCTCCACCCTTTGTGGTTAAAAATGCAACAGGATATACAGGGAAAAGGAAACAGATGCAAAAAAAAAAAAAATCCTGTTTTGAAAAACAAACATTTATAAAAGTTAAACATGGCAACCTGTTTGAAAGCCCGTTCCTAGTTATTTTTAATGAAAAAAATATTCTAGAAAAAAGTTAGAAAATTTTAAATTTTGATCATTTTATTATTTCTATAAATGTTTATTATTGAAAAATAATTGTATTATTTTTTTTTAAATTAAATGTTACATTATTTCTTTAAATTCAATTTATTACTTTTGTTTTAACAAAGCAGGTACCAGGAACCATCTAGAACAACAACAAGAGCCAACTGAATCCATTTGCTGCCAATGTTATGAGAGCAGTGCTTTCCTTTCCTAAAGCCCTTCTAAATCCTGCTGACAGGAAAACACAATCAATTTGATGATCAAAGAGTCTCTTTAGCTAATCAAGATATTACACAATGCCCAGCCTATGAACTATACCTATCTTAAAGGCTAAATGGTCCCTTGGCTTTTTTTTAATCAAAAGCGCCAATGTATTACCTTAGGTAATTTATCCAAAAAAAAAAAAAGATATTTCAGAACAGCCTGAATCCAGCAATATATACACTAAAGTTGGCATAAAATATTGACAAATTCAGAATTCGCTTTAAGAAAACATAGATTGAAGAATGAGATTCTTGACATCTAAACAGGATCAAGGCAGAAGGAGTTTTTGAGGTAGATTATTCCCTGACATCTTAAAATGTACAAATGACACTGGTTATAAGGCTATGTAAAACACAACCTAGTGCATGTTATGTCCTGTAAAAGAACAGACTGACACAAGTATGTTGACAGAAAACTCTAATCAATCACTTGTTCATATGACAAATCTTGGCTTGTTTGATACCTTCTAGTTCACAGAGCTACAGTTTTTTATATCTGGTATAAAAGTCTCAAACGTTTTCTCAGTATTTGCTTCATTGCTGCCTAAAACATCCAGTATCATATGAATTTAAGACATTTATAACTGCATTTAGAAGCTAGAAGTTCTTGTCAGCTATAAGATGTACCTTCTCTGAAGACATGGTTATTGCGATGACATCGGTTCAACAGTAAAAGTCCAGGCAAAAGAGCAGATGAAGCTGTCATGTGTGTTTATAAGAGAGTGTGCTGAGGGCATCAGTGTGGCTGATTATGAAAGCTAGTTTAGTCCAGAGAACTTGATAATAGGATTCAGTGTAAAGCCCATCTGCCTCAGGAGCAACCAAAACAACACAAGAGGAACGTACCATCTACCAACACAATAAACACGACGGCAGAATGAGTTTCCTAAATTACACTCCAAGAATAAAGGTACAAAAGCTTTACTGCAGTAAAGGTATACCTTTGTACCTTATTTACGAATAAAGGGTGCATATTAATACCTCATACTGTATTTACATATTAGTACCTAAAGTGCACGTCGGTACATTTTAAAAAGTTATTTCGCAGTTTAGTTGTTTCAATGATTTTTTTAAGTTGACACAACTTGCAGTTTTTGAATTTGTTCATTATCAGCATCTGAACTAGTTTGTAAGCTTGACTGAACTAGAGTATTTGCCCCCTCAACCAAAAAATGCATTGAATCTAGTGCTGTGCAATGATTAATCGTGATTAATCGCATCCAAAATAAAAGTTTTTGTTTACATAATATATTCATGTGTACTGTGTATATTTATTATGTATATATAAATACACACACATACAGTATATATTTTTAAAATATTTACATGTATATATGTTTATTGATATAATTAATATTATATAAAAATATATTTAATAAATAAACAACATTTTTTCTTAAATATATCCATGCATGTGTGTGTATTTTTTATAAAGATAACAAATATACACAGTGCATACATATATTTTATGTAAACAAAAACTTTATTTTGGATGATTAGTGTTTAGTTAAATCAATTCAATAACAATATCACGTTTTCAGCATCACTTATCGCGAGGACTTGTGAAGACCCTTGCAAACAGAAGTTCTATTCTTGGTGAACTTTCTCCACAAGTTTGGGAAACTTTCTCAGTCAGCAGATTTGGTAAGTAAATATTTGTATTCATTAATACTTGTAAAATTACTTATATTTTCTAAAAAGAGCACAAATTGCTTAAATCGTCATGTTTTCCAGTGCTAGTTTCGCGGCATTCTGAAGCATCAAAATATCCGTAGTTCCACGTATTTTCCACATAAATATTATAATAAATATTCTCCCATGCGGTAGTACAGAGCTGAACTTATCTAGAAAACGTTAAAAACAGTTTGGTGTGTATTATTTGAGCCCAGTGAACCATTTGAGACGTTTCAAACCGAGCGCGAAATGGAACTCAATGGACAACGGATTTAGAACGGCGGGAATTTTAAAAAATGAACTTCTTTAAGGTTAGGTTAACTTGTGTAGTCGTTTTTTAAACTCATAATTTTAAGGCAAGTAAACTTTTTAGGCAATTGTTGTAACAAACTATATGTAGTGAACTTGAATTTGAAAGTTTATATAATCCTCTTGCTTGAATAAATTGATACAATATTTCATCCAAAGTTGTGACAACAAAATGCAGAAAGACGCAGAAACGCAAAAAGAGCATCTTGAGCTTCAGTAGAATAACTGAAATGCTTATATCTGAGATATTTATTTCTAATAACCTTTTATGTATACAAAAACGTTATTGTTTGAATGAAAAAAACAAAACAATCAATGTGTTACTGAAACCCACATTAAAGCAGACTTGCGCTTGAATAAAGACAGATCAAGACATGCACAAACCTGCACAACCGCACAATAACATTGATATAACTCACCTGTACTGACCTTTTGGAGTCATTGTTAGGAAGGCTGATAGATAAATCAGCATTATTAGCAAAGCAGACGATTTATGACAGTATTTATAATAAAGCAGAAAGGAAGCATACTCACCTGTCTTCTGTCCAAACCTCCTTCAAGATCTCTTTCTGCAGAGGCATTAAGTGAAGATCAGTGAAGATTGTAAAACCAAATCCAAATTAGTCTCAAATAAATTCTCCAAAGCTGAATAAATCAGTTGACTCCAAAAAATAATATTCATCAAAGCATGCACCAAAAATATTACAACTGATAATCATAGGGCATAACTATTTCTTTTTCTCCATCCGATCTTGCTTTCTTTCATTTATATGGCCATGCGTTGGCAATGTCTTTTGCACTTGAAAACATACAGGTTGGGTTTTACTGGTCATCTTAAAAGGCCAATAAGATGAGAGTGCTTTTTCCCAGCATGCATTTAGCTTTAGTGTGCCATCTGTCAATGGGAGACAAACCATTACAAAACCAGTCACTGGAGGTCTAACCCATCCACCTGCAAAGCCCCACTGGAAGATTTAATAGGATTGCCATCAGAATTAGAGGGGAGCCACATGTCTCTTCGGGGGATTTGCTACATTAAGTTCACACATAGGTACTAATCATTAAAATAATGCTATATTAATAAAATAAATAAATAAATAAAAAGGTACATACATTAGCAAAATTCATTACTATTTACTCCATAAAAGCCAGTGATTTTTGTCACATTATAGCATAACAGTTATTTATTTTTATCAGTTAATAATTATTAAATAATAATTATTAATCATTTTGTTATTTAAAATTGTTTACACTATTTTAGGAGTCAGTATGTTGTACAGATATGAAATTAATAGAGCAGTGTGCACATTGAAAAAATTAAATAATATCTCTGTAATAGTGATATAAGAAATCCTAAACTGAAATAGTGTCAAGAAGTGCTGCTTATAAACTGTTAAATTAAAAAATAAAAAAAAATACTGGAGTGTGTTGTACAAGAAAATATTATTTCTATTTTTTTTCTACATCAATATTTTACATTTAATTTGATGTGTTGCTGTTTCTTTGTATTTGTAAAATTTACTAACAATTTCTGACTGCAAATTGTTTCTACACCTTTTTTGTGTAGGCCTATAGAATCACAAATAATTAAGTATAGGTCATTTTAAACAGTATGTATAAATACAAATAAATTTAAATATATTAATTAATAGGAAATGAGTTGTGGTTTGGGGTTTATCATATATCTTAGATTCATTTATTTAACTTTCTTCTTTCATTTAACTTCTCTTTGATTCCACTTTATATATTGATGATTTCATATTTAAAACATTTAGCTCACAGCATTATTTCCTCATAATTCTGCTGGATTAAACACAAATGTACTTTTTAATTGCCTACAGTGTAGGGTTTTTAAGTATAACTTTCATATGATTATATTATTTAATTTCATTTAGCAATTAATAACATGTAACCATATTTTATTTTAATGTTATTTTTTTTTTATTTAATTTAATTTTATTATTTCAGTTTGTAGTTACCAACATTTGCCACAAGAGGGAGAAGTATTGCAGCATTTGTTGTAGTAGTCCATTCATTCAAGCTAGTTTTAATTTATACAATAAATGACACAAGATTATAGCACAAACTGAAGCATTTTTCTATCTCTGACCAGTATAATTTATGCATAATGAAATTATGTATGTTAATTAACACATTTGCCTCGTAAAACTTTTTTTCTCACTCTATATTGACCACGCAGTAAATGAACATAAATTTAGAATAACATGTAATGTTTAACTATATGCGTGCCCTTTGAGGGCCTCCCGTGCATCAACACCTCCATCTAAAGCATGGACTAATTGAACCTCTCTATTTCCTGTCCCTATACTCACAAGTATGTGGGCTGGCTGCCAAGTGTTAAAAACAGCGACTGCATCTTTAACCTGTAGCTTTAATTATGCGCCTGAAGTAGGGTGTTAGAGTTCGGTGGCCTGGCATACATCTCCTCCTGACCCGAGGGGTCCAGCTCTGTCCTCTATACCCCTCTCCCCTGCCTGATTATGGCAGTCTAGACTAATGGATCTCCTGGCTGGCCTGCTCTCTCTGACAGCCTTCCCAACAACTGGCATGACGCCCAAGAGAAGCTAGTGAATTGACCCACTGTGGCGAAGCTCCTCGGGCCTTAAAGGGACAGTGTCATGCTGAAACCTGCCGCAGAGCGAAGCAGAGTTCCTGTGTGCTTTTTGTGTTTTTGAAGGGAAAAAACATAGGGTGAATTCAGGTTAATCAGGCCATTTTTTCCCAGTCATGTCCCAGTTTATCTGAATTCACCCCTGCTGTTTAGATTTAGATTTTATCTGGACAGAGGAAAAAAAAATCACAATAGTTTCTGTTTCTAGAATTTAATGGAGCTTTTGATTCTGTCTCATATAAGTGTCAGTTTTGCCCAGGAACATGCTAATAGCAAAACTAGGCAGTTGGCTTTTGGAACAGAGCCCGAGACTGATGTCTTTCTCTGTGTAAAATGTTGGCATGAACGTCCAAGGTAATGCACACCCTGCCGGATTTTCAGGGTACAGGACGCTCTGCATTGAAGAGACTCAAACAAAAGTAAATGAGAAACTACAGATAACATGATACCGTCCTTAGGACACTGAAGTACAGGACAGAATATGCTTTATTTTGCACACACACACACACAAATACACAAAAGGGAGGGTGTTAAACAAAGAGGAGAGCAGGCGATATAATGAAAAGGAACAAAAGGCACACGGGAGGTGTTCTCCTTTCTAATAAAAGGCTGTCAGATGATTTGTCATGAGTTACAGTACAACAGGCTCTTTGCGCTTGAAAGATGGCATATTCTGTCACGCTGACGTCCTCACAGAGAGCAGATGGAGGGCAGTGTGAACAAGTGCACATTTCTCCCTCGGGGCGTTCTCAAATGCTCCTGCCCTCTCACTGTATCCACACACACGTGTGTTGTGTGTCCACAAATACAGTCACTTTGTGGTGCTATTGTTTCTAACATCTGAACTCAGTCACTTTCTATTTCCCCTTGTCAAAAAGAAAGACACTTTAGCATACTTTTAAAAAGAGTACTTAAGTATACTTCAGTGCAAACTGAATGTAATGATTTCAGACCTTTAAATCAATGTTGTTTACACATAAATGAAAATTATAGTATTGTTGTTTAAATTTATATTAAATGCAACTAGTTGAACATTAACCCTTTAACTGTCACTCCCATCTCTGAACATAGACATAAAAATGCACTATCCAGAGTTAAATTTTTATAATTCATGAATGAAAACGGTTTGTAATATGATTTTGATGTACATTTTCCATGGTAATGCAATGTCTGATTTTAAAATGCCTTACAAAGGATGAATTTTGAGATTTTAAGTTTTGAACTGATATATATATATATTTTTTATGATATCTAAAGTGTGAAAGGGAAAAAGGAAATGAAGAAAGTCTTTTGTGACAAAGGTCAGAACTCATGTTATGATGTAGATTTTTTAGATGTAGAAGTTGCACTCTTGACATATATTAATCTATTACTTTTCCTACATAATTTGTAACACAAAAATATGGTAAAATATCTATTTAGGAGTCTTAGACCTTTCCAATTGGTCATGATTAGGATTTATTTGTAATATGGTGAAGTAAACTTCTGCGTCCCACAGGGTGGATGGTGACAGTTAAAGGGTTAAGTTATTTTTTGACCTACTTAAGTAGGACTTAAAGGGGTAGTCCACTTCCAGAACAAACATTTACAGATAATGTACTCACCCCCTTGTCATCCAAGATGTTCACGTCTTTCTTTCTTCAGTCGTAAAGAAATTATGTTTTTTAAGGAAAACATTTCAGGATTTCTCTCCATACAGTGTCGGTCCATTGTATGGAGAGAAATCTTGAAATGTGCCCCGAGTTTGAACTTCTAAAATGCAGTTTAAATGCGGCTTCAAATGGCTCTAAAGAAAGAAGGGTCTTATCTAGCAAAACGATCGGTTATTTTCTAAACAAATTTATAATTTATATACTTTTTAACCTCAAATGCGTATCTTGTCTAGTTTTGCATGCACTCTGTGTATTCCGATTCATGACAGTTAGGGTATGTCAAAAAACTCCCATCTCATGTTCCCTACAACTTTAAAACCGTCCTACATCACTGCAGAAGTACCGACCCAGTGTTAACAAAGTGAACACGCAAAGAAGGTCAAACGCCCTTTACAAAAAAAGGTAAAACAGCGATGTAGGACGATTTTGATGTTAAAGAAGAAAATGAGACGGGAGTTTTGCGACATACCCTAACTGTATTGACCCGGAATACACAATGTTCGCGCAGAGCTAGACAAGATGAACATTTGAGGTTAAAAAGTATATAAATTTGTATATAAATTAAAAAAAAAAAAAACCCGATTGTTTCACTAGACCTTTTTCCTCGGGTTGGATCGTTTAGAGCCCTTTGAAGCTGCATTTAAACTGCATTGTGAAAGTTCAAACTCGGGACCACCATTGAAGTCCACTATATGGAGAAAAATCCGGAAATGTTTTCCTCAGAAAATTTTCTTTACGACGGAAGAAAGAAACATATGAACATCTTGGATGACAAGGGGGTGAGTACATTATCTGTAAATTTTTGTTT
This sequence comes from Cirrhinus mrigala, assembly GCA_036247105.1. Lineage (NCBI taxonomy): Eukaryota > Metazoa > Chordata > Actinopteri > Cypriniformes > Cyprinidae > Cirrhinus > Cirrhinus mrigala. Next base: position 26,451,559 of record CM070029.1, read on the forward strand.
TGGAAGTGAGCTAATCTTTTAAGTATCTTAAATATGCAAGTGTATAATGTTACGATTTAGTACAATTAAAGGGATAGTTCACCCTAAAATGAAAATTACCCCATGATTTATTCATTCTCATACCATCCTAGGTGTATATGACTTTCTTCTTTCATCTGAATACAATCAGAGTTATATTAAAAAATGTCCTGGCTCTTCCAAGCTTTATAATGGCAGTAAATGGGCTTTGATATTTTGAAGTCTAATAAGGTACATCCATCCATCATAAAAAGCTCCATGGGGTTAATAAAGGCCTTCTGAAGCAAATTGATGTGTTTGTGTAGGGAGTAGGCATTGTGCAAACTCTGGTGTGAATATTTTAGTCTAGTGAGAACCAAGTTTTGTTGTCTTCTTTTGGCTTATATTGAAATCCTCCAACATTTTTCATTACAAATCCTTGTTTTGTATGACAGTTAATGGAAGTTACAGATTACGGTTTATAATTAAAGATATTTTTCTTACACAAATTCAATTCAAAAGGCCTTTATTAACCCCCAGAACCGTGTGGAGCACTTTTTATGATGGATGGATGCACTTTATTGGGCTTCAAAATCTCAACACCCATTCACTGCTATTATAAAGCTTTGAAGAGCCATGGCATTTTTTTTAATGTAACTCCAATTGTATTCGTCTGAAGGACGAAAGTCATATACACCTAGGATGGCTTGAGGATGAGTAAATCATGGGGTAATTTTAATTTTTGGGTGATACAGTAACTAAAATGTATTCATTTATGAAAAATAGTATTTCTGTAAATCATTCATAAGACTTGAATGATTTTGAGTTGATTGGTTTTGAATGAATACAAAATGCAATTCTTAATTAAATGTAAAATTTATTATTCAACAGTTTCATTCAACTGTTTTATTTGACATGTACACACATTTGTTCTGCTCATGTTTCATGGATATTTGCCAAACAGAATTATGACGGAGGGATTGACAAAGAAATTTCCCATTTGTATGTGAACCCATTTAGTAAAACCATTCTTATGTTCATTGTACATTTAATTTCAAACAGTTAACCATTTTTCTATTCATGTTTCATGAATGAGATCCGTTGGTGTGTTTACGATCATGTTGTGTAAATTTATTTTTCATTTGTCAGCTGTCTCTATGAAACAATCATACAGTGCAGGTCTATGAGTAGATAGATTTGTGATGCCCTTTGCGGTTCAGAAATGTAGCACGGGTTACTTATTAACTAAAGATAATTATAGTTGGGTTGCACTGTACAGCTCTGAACCTAACTGAATAAACACACCTGTTTCTCTAATGCAAATGTCCACGTAAAAATAAGCTGCATATGCAAGTAATTTCTGTAATGTTTCCCTAGTTAAACAATACAACAATAGGCCCTTATGTTGCTTTTATCAGTTCATATACTGAGTGTAAGATGTCAGTCAGTTAACCAAACATGATGGTACTATTATACTATAAGAGTAGGGGCATGATGGGAAACAATTTTATTAGCTCATTTAAAGCCTATCGTAAACAAAGAGATATCAAGAAGCTGCGGGTTTAGTAGAACTAGAAAATGCTTCTCACTAAATATTGGGACAAAACAATATAGACAGTGCTAGACAATATCTTGATATTTTTCTGTATTTGACAACATGCACTATATAGCTTGATATGTGTACTTACTTATTCAAATGAAGCATTAGATTCACCAGGTATGATGAATATACATTAATATTATCAACATTACGTCACTTGCTCACCAATGGATCCTCTGCAGTGAATGGGTGCCGTCAGAATGAGAGTTCAAACAGCTGATAAAAACATCACAATAATCCACAAGTAATCCACACCACTCCCGTCCATCAATTTTCTTGTGAAGTGAAAAACTGTGTGTTTGTATGAAACACATCCATCAAGATGTTTTAAGAAAATTTTAAACCATTGTTTTCAGCTAAAATACTGAAAAGTCCATAATCCATAATAACACTTCCTTCAGTGAAAATGTCCACCTCTTATTTGTCTAGATTTGTTGTGGACTGTTTCCACTTGTAAACATGCTTGATCTGTGCATATTTCTCTCCTGTTTCAGACAAGATGACTTTTTTTCACTGGAGGAAGCATTATTATGGGTTATAGACTTGTATTTTGACCAGAAGTGATCACAGCTTTTCGGTTCACAAGACATTAATTGATGGACTGGAGTGGTGTGGATTACTTGTGGATTATTGTGATTTTTTTATCAGCTGTTTGGACTCTCATTCTGACGGCACCCATTCACTGCAGACCATCCATTGGTGAGTAAGTGATGTAATGCTTTATTTCTCCAAATCTGTTCTGATGAAGAAACAAACTCATCTACATCTTAGATGGAACGAGGGTGAGTACATTTTAATTTCATGTAACCAACAAAATCTTATGGAATATATATATATATATATATATATATATTTATATGAGCTGTGGCTGTAGCATTTTGGAAAACGTCAGCTTGTAAGTGTCCCGAGTTGCACTGAAGGCACAAACAAACTACAGTGACTCATTTCAGTAAACACAGACAGTCTATACCGGCCCAGCCCTATATAGCATATAAAGATGCCATATTAAAACATTAAATGTCACTATATTTTACGTTGATAGATCTTCACCTGCACCCTTTCCACATTTTTAGGGTGTGTTTTGAAGGTTTCGAAGCAACATCATGACACTGTGTTGCAACAACATGAAACCCTCAGGGATCGGGGTGGCGTGTTGTGATGTAGCTACTTCTCCTAGCCCTGTTTCTCCCTCTGAGAATCTGGGTTAGAGAGACATGTGTCCTGACTTGACCGGGGTTTTACAGGCGGGGCCATTGTTGATGAGTAACTGGCAATAACCAGGACAATCGGCTGCTCTGTTGTTTGTACAGAGACACTATTGAGCCTGTCTCAAACACATACTCAGCTATGTATTTATCCTGCTCTTGAACGACAGGGCATTTTATTATCCTTTACTTTGACCGAACAGTCAGTGTCCTTAGCTGAACCTGCCAGGCTTGTGGCAATGTCACCTACTGTACTAGAGCGCTAAGAAAACCGAACATGTCCGCACATGTCCGCTGTTTTCAAGTCGTTCTGATTTCCTTGACGTCATGTGTGTTTGAATGCAGACAATAGTACCTTGCCTTTTAATCACGCAATTGGGGTTGTAAAAAAAAAATACAATTAAATACCCCAATAATAATAATGTTTTATTTATACAGCACCTTTCCCAAGCTCAAGGATGCTTCACAATGACTGTAGCAAAAAAAAAAAAAAAAATGTTATAGTAATCAAGGCTTATTAATGATTCAGCATCATTTTAGCTAACGTAGGTACAGAAGCAATACAGCAAAGTTGTAAACTGTGTATCAATAAAAGCATCTAGGGTCAGTGATTAGTCAAGAATGATCATGAGTCATGTCAGCAAGCAGTATATCTAAATAACTTCAACATAGCAGTGGTACTGAAACCCATGGTGGGTTATCACGATAATTTCTTTCATATCACAATCATTTTTTTCATATCAGTCGATATCGATAATTATTAAGATAAATGTAAAAAAAAAAAATAAATCTTTCAAGTTCAAAGGAAGATTTTTGCTACAATGTGAAAGTTGTAAAACCAAAGAGTTAATTGTGGCTTTAAACTATTCTTTATGGTCAGAACATGACAAACACTTCATGTTTTTTGAATTCCGTCACATTTTCCTTAACGAAATAAATATCTTAATAGAAAAAAAAATAATTTCTTGGTTTTGCATGTTTTAATGAGTAATATTTTTTTCAACTCAAGAAACAGGTTTGTGTTACCTGATGATAATATTAATTATATTATATATATATATATATATATATATATATATATATATATATATATATATATAGTCTCTTAGAAATACAGATTGGATAGCAGATGTAGATTTATGTTCATTATCAAAACCAGTAATATCTGTAAAAATTGTATCAACCTCATTTTAATATGGTGAAATTTAATTATTCTGACCGTTTTTGTTTTATTTTTATTTATTTATTCATTTTAAATTAACCATTGCTCTTCTATAGTATCCATAGATCATGATAATAACACAAACATAAAAATAAAAAAAAACACAAATATAGCTGCAAGCAGCAATTGCGGGGCCAAGCACAAAAGAGGCAGAATGAGGAGTTAAGCACGGCAAGGAGCAGCAGACCGACTACAACAGTGAGTAACTTAAGCCATTTTAGGATAATATCAGTTGAAATGGCTGAAAAATCATAATTACAACCAATCGTAATAAAATTTAATGGCTTATCACTTTTGACCAACAGGTGGTGCTGTTTTCAAATTGATGTGACGTGTTCTGTGTGAAATGACAATGACACACACAAAGTTTGCCGTCATTATGTCAAAGCTTTGCAGAGATACAGCCTCAGATGTAGTTTGGCATCTTTCCAGCAAATTTGTTGATGCGCTAAACGAAAACGGTTTCGTATATCGACACGAAATTCATAACTTTTTGCCAGCATAGTCTGAAGATGATCTGAGTCAAATTTGGTGAAGATCGGACTAACAGTCTGGGAGGAGTTCGAAAAAGTAGGTTTTGTACATTAATCAAAATGGCGGACAGGAAGTTTGGCCAATTTCGGCATAATGGGTATCAATGTTCTCGACTTGACCCAAGGAATCTACTGGCATCAGTTTCATTCCAATAGGCTAATGTAAACAGAAGTTATTAGCATTTTTCGAAATTTCGTTATAACTTTTGACCACAAGGTGGCGCTGGCCCCAAAATTTTTATGTACATTCAGGGCATGGTGCCGAACATTTTTGTAATTAATGTCGAAACGATACGCTAATCCGTTCTTAAGATACAGCATTTTAAAGCTAAATTCAAAATGGCCGACACCCAAAATGGCTGACATGGGAAAATTGGATATGGTTCGACTCGGTATGACACACCGAATCTAAAGAGACCAGTTTTGTGATTTTTGGACAAATCATTCAGACGTTATAAAGAAAAATAGCCATTTTTCGTATCTCCTGACCACTAGGGGGCACTGCACCGAAACACTGCAGGTAGGCTCAGGTCATGCTTGTTATAACACACACCAAGTTTGGTGTCAATATGACAAACTATTACGGAGATATAGCCTCACATTGATTTTTGCTAGCTTTTCGTAGAATTCTTTCGCGTGTTATTCGTGAACGGCTGGACGAATCGACTTGAATTCCATAACTTTTTGCCAGCATGGTCTGAAGATGATCTGGATCAATTTTTGTGACAATCGGCGCAACGGCCTAGGACGAGTTCGAAAAAGTAGGTTTTACGAACAATTGAGAATAGCGAAAAAACTAAACCTTACGATTTTTGAATTTTGGTGTCCATTTAACTCGGCATAAGCCAAGGAATCAGAGGAAAAAAGAATTTTTGTTGTGTGCCTTACGGTTCAAACGTTATTAGCATAAATCTTTTGAAAGTTTGGACAAGTGGTGGCGCTAGAGAGTTTGAGTTAGAGACTCCAAACTTGCTATGGTTAATGTTGGGACTGTCCTCTATCAGTGTGCAAAATTATACAACTTTCCCGCAAGCGGTTCTATGGGCTGCCATAGACTTGCGGCGGAAGAGGAAGAAGAAGCGGAATAATAATAACGCCAACGGATACAATAGGTGCCACCGCACCTCTGGTGCTTGGCCCCTAAATATAGCACCTCAATACCATGGTAAAAATGTAATATGGTTCCTAGATCTTTGTCTGAAAAACAGTAGTCTAAATACATTTAGTATAAATGCATAAACGCTGTATCTTAAATCACAAAAAATACCGTAATTATATTCCATTACCCCTTCTTCAATACATTTAATACATGTCTACATTAATAATATAATACAATTTGACAAAATATACCCACATTTCTGACACAACACGACTGTGCAGTTGGTGCTGCTACAGTAAATCTATGGTAAATGATTAAAAAGCCTTCTGACTGTATCGTTGGGCACAGTGTTTCTCCTTTTTGTCAGTGCTGTTTATTCTGGCTATAAACCGAGTCATTTGTGTTCCTCACTGAATTCAAGCACTTCACATTGGCGCTGTTTTGTGACCGAGACTCATCAGCAAGTAAACACATCTGCTCTAGTAAGTTCGCGCCATGCCGCTGTTTGAACTTTGATCCGAGCGGATAAACGGTCCGCTTTGTCTAGCGCTCTTTCGTTCCGTCTTTGCCGCATAAACATTATGTCGAACATTTATTGAACTCTTGTTAACGCTTATCGAGAAAATTCATATCGCATGATAATTATCGTTATCGATTTATCGCCCAACCCTACATCAAACTAGGCCTTGGATTTGTGAGAAAGTCATCTTTTCACCACACCATTTTTTCTCTAATGTCATAACAGTAAAACGTAGCAAAAAAAGTAAATATCACTAATGGATATGACATTTCTGCAACCTGATCTCATGACAAAAACGTACTTGTGGATGCAAAAGACGTGAAGACACGAAAATACGTAGCGCCTTGTACGTTTCGTGACATGTTTGATGTAAAATGTCCACTGAGTGGCGCTAAAAGAGTGTTAATTTTTTTCATATTAACATACATATGGTACATATGGTACATTTTATGTGACGTTGCTTTTGTACGTGTCACAGCTCTGATTAGAAATGTCCATTGAGTGGTGCTGTAACTCTGCTCTGTGACGTTTTAAAATAACATACCATCTGCACTTCACCTAAACCTACCCGACAGTATAAACAAAAGCAAATGTGATGTAAAAACGCAATCGGAAGCATGCCATTTTAGCTTGTTTTTCAGAATCAGAATCAGAATCAGAATTAGCTTTATTCGCCAAGTGTGCGCAAACACACGAGGAATTTGTTGTGGTTTTTTTAAGGTGCTCCTGGTACATACATACATACATACATACATACAACATTTAAATAAAATAAAAAACTTAAAAATAAATAATAATGTATGAATCTGGAACAGATGATTTATGTACAGATTTGTGCATTATTTTCTCTATATACAGATATATAAATAAGAGATGTGCATGAGTATTTACATAATAATACTACAGAAAGAGACAATAATTAGAAATGGAGAAAGAAATACAGAAATGAATTATAGAACCCAGGTAATGTTCATGTTTATCTGTTTAAACTGGAGATGGCATTGGGGAAAAAGCTGTTTTTATGTCTAGATGTTTTAGTGCTCAGGGATCTGTAGCGTCTGCCTGAGGGGAGAAGTGCAAACAGGTTGTGTCCGGGGTGAGAAGGGTCTTTGATGATGTTTCCTGCCCGTTTCTTCACTCTGGAGATGTATAAGTCCTGAAGGTTGGGCAGGTGCACACCAATGATTCTCTCTGCTGTCCTAACAGTCCGTTGCAGTCTTCGTATATCTGATTTACTGGCTGCCCCAAACCAGACAGTTATAGAAGAGCACAGAACTGACTCAATGACAGCGGAGTAAAACTGTGTCATCAGTGCCTGTGGTAGATTGAACTTTTTCAGTTGACGAAGAAAGTACAACCTCTGCTGGGCTTTTTTCACAATGGAGTCAATGTGAATGTCCCACTTCAGGTCCTGGGAGATGTTGGTTCCTAGGAACTTGAATGAGTCCACTAGAGCCACAGTGCTGTTCATGATGGTGAGAGGGGTGAGTGCAGGGGGCTTTCTCCGGAAGTCCACTGTCATCTCTACAGTTTTGAGCGTGTTGAGCTCCAGATTGTTGCGACTGCACCAGAGAGGCAGCTGCTCAACCTCCAATTCCATGCCGGCTGAGCTACCAAGCAGTCCTGTTACGTCCAATGTTGTGCTCATTTTCGATCCCCTGCCAAATTATTACCCCCTCCTGTTGAAATTGCTACATCCTAACCCCACCCCTACACCTAACCCTAAATCTACCAATATTAGTGGGATAGTAATCTGCTGGGGGCCAACACCATAAAGTGAAACATATGGAGCTGTAATCATAACTATGTATGAAAACGATTACAAGTGCTCGTTGTTTTACCACCTCTAGTGTTCATTTCTGTTGGAAACTGCAGTGATATGTACGTACTGGTACGTATTTCACGTTGTTTTGTCTTAATCTAGTATTTTTTTTTAAATAATTATTCAGCACAATGTCATCTGGTTTAACCTTGAATAGTTTTGTTCATGTTTTTCATTATGTTGCACTTATCCAATTTTAAAAATACGTTTGAGTGTGATTGGTCTAGCAGTCTTGACATCAACAACAATAAATGTGTAGAGCATTTTCTCCATTTAAGTCTGTGCTATCCTTACAATTATGTGGTTAGTTAGCATTTAGCGTTTAGAATTGTCGTCTTCTCAGTTGTCAGAACAGCACCTGGCTGCCACCATTTACATTTCAAATCACATGTTCATAGAGGTTATGGTAGATTAGAGGTTCATCAAGTTCCTAGAGTATGTTTTTCTCCACCAGTGATAATACACTTCCACCACACTCACTGAAAAGAATGAGGACCACTTCACTCTCTTAAGCACTCCAGCAGAGCTTTCAGCGTGGCACTTAGGACTACTTAGCAGCTTCATATTTCAAAAATATGTCAGGTGGACCGGAGCAGGGGGAGGCTGGTCTCTTGATAAAGTGGGCAGTGAAAGAATTCATGGTGGATGTCTCTCAAGGCAGAGCTATGTTCCATTTAGAGGGTCATGTTTCAACTTCAATATTTACGAATAAAGCTAAAACAAAACGACATCTAAAGAGGAAAATGCATTGGAAGCACTACATAGGAAGTGCAATACATAGGAAGCACCGCTTCCCTTAAAATTTTCTCAGAAATGTGACATGGAGTTATTTGTCTATATGCATAAACTGGACTTTCAGACAGTGCATGATGGCACTGTTGCTCTACTATATATGATGAATATTTGAGCTCTCAACTTTGCATCAAACAGCCAGTAATGTAAATGTATATATACATGGCTGGAAGCTTGTACACACCAACATGAATGTTTAGCCTTTGCATGCAATTTTACTGTTTGGAGCATTGTGTAGAAACGGCATACAGGCTGACTGAATATGCAGTCACACAATTGACTATAACTTTTGCTTCAATAAACTCCTAATTTGCTGCTCATTAATAGCTAACAAATTACACAAATAACAAATAACACTCTCTGACAATAGGTGGCGCATTCATTTTAAGCATTTAAAAAAGCTGTTCAGATTTTTGTATCCATGATGGTGTTTATCAAAGAACACCAAATACAAGAGTACACAGACAAAAGACAAACAGATTCTTCCTCTATTATTCGCCGCTTATCAGTCTTATCATCTTACCATCACTGGGCATGTTTTCTGAGTTCTTCTTTCTAAAAAAGTGCATTTGTGGTATGTATATGCTTCTTGTGCCAGATGCATTAACAGCCAGTCATTCAAAATAAGTTGTTTGTCAACTTGTCGCACCAAACATTCATCTGAACAGGTGCTGACCGTGCTGTAAATGTCATACATAAAAATTGCATGAAGAAGGAGTTAGCAGAATTCGTAAAGCAGTTTACAATTCAAAACTTTGTCTTTTGCCATTTAATATTTATAATATTGCAAAAATACAACTTATTAGTAGGGCTGTCAGTTGATTAATATTTTTAATTAATTAATTACACAATGTTTTGATTAATTAATCTATTTAATCACAAAATTAATTTAACTGAAAATACCCACAAAAGATTATTTAAAGCTATATTTGTGTTAACTGAGAAAGTATCAAGTTGACATTACAAATTGTAGCTTTAGAAAGAAATGTTTTATTTGATTCAACACAAAATTTATTACACGTAAACATTTAGGCTGCAACAGCTTATTATGAACTATGGAACATAAAGGAAGATTTGAGAATTTGAGAAACATCCCAGTATGTTTTGTTCATATAATGAAAGTCATGGTAACAAAACAGCTTTGTTACCAACAGTCTTCAAAATTTCTTCTTTTATGTTCCACAAAAGAAAGGTTTGAAACGACATGAGGGTTAGTAAATGATGACAGAATTAAAATGTTTTGGGTGAACTATTCCTTTAATGTTTTTATTTTTATAATTTTTATTATTATTTTTTTTTTTATGAAATGATACTCTAAATAAGAAATTAAATCTGCCAGCAGGTGGCAGTAAATGTCTTTATGAGTCATTCATTCATTCATTTGATTCATTCAAACGGCTGATTGATTTAGGAATAAAGTAAATGCCTCTCTTTATGAATGGACCTTTGAATCATTGATTCACATGATTCGTTCAAAACGCAGATTCATTCAGAAACTAAACACTTATGTGTTGCTTGGAGATGCGCAACAATACTTCTATGGCTTCAAAAGTAATATGTTATTCGCAAAATTGAGCAAAAACACATTGTGTTTAAAATAGGACTCTCAAACGATTAATTGCGATTAATCACAAACAAAGCAAAAGTTTGAGTTTGCCCAATATATGTGTGTGTGCTGTGTGTAATTATTATGCATATATAAATACAAACACATTCATGTATATATTTAAAATTTTTTTTACAAGTGTATATATATTTATTATAATTTTTATATAATTTATATTATATGTAAATACAAATATTTTGTACATAACATATTTTTCTTAAATATATACATTTATTTGTGTGTATTTATATATACATAATAATTATACACCGTATACACACATATATTAGGCAAACTCAAACTTTTATTTTGTATGCGATTAATCGTGATTAATCGTTTGACAGCCCTAGTTTAAAATATAACACAATATCAACTTCTAATTTATTGAACTGCTGTATAAAATCAAATGTAAGCTCGTGATAGATCGGGACAAAATCAGCACTCATGTCATATTGCTCTTGCTGCCTGTGTGATATCATGTGATATGTGATATATATAAATAAATGAGACAAAAAACATACAGAGGTATTTTTTGCACCAACATCTTGAATTTTAGGGCATAACTGCATTTATGGAGTTGTTGCCCTGCATCATATTTGTCAACAGCCAACTATATGAAATATAAGATGACGTACAGGTCTGGGGGCGGGGCCAGAGCATTAACTGTATTAAAATGATCACATTATTTTTTCATAACTAATTAATTAACGCATCAATCTGACAGCCCTACTTACTTAATTTCACTGTTTAGTTTTACACTGAATACCAGCTTTGGGGAACAACACAGCTGACACCAAAATAAAAACGTATTTGAATTAAACCAACACATTTTATCATTGTTAAGTGAAATTTGTGCTTACCCAATTTCAAAAAGTACCGGCCATGGCAAAAAGGGAACTAGGTAGGTGCGACGGGAACTTGTTTTAAACAAGCTCTGCAGGTGGAGGCGAAACATAAATGTGACAGTCACCTGGTCAGACCGTCCATCAGTCATTTAGAGCAGTGCTCAGTGTTTTTTTTTTTTTTTTTTACACCTGTGGAGTGCACCGAGCCAATGTCAACAGTTCAGGTTGGAAAGTGAGATGACTCCGGGGCCACAGACCCAAAACAAACACGCAGAAAAACAATCAGCGTACAGGCATCACAGCCCATCCCATCCGAGCGTTTCCGGGCACATGCATTACACAGAACTCGGGAGCACAGGAGCTTCTTTGAAAGCGCTTAGGCGCAGGTGGGCCGAGGGTCTTTTGAAAGGTACGCTTTACTGTACGGGAGTAACCAGACCTGGACAGGATCCTGCTTTTAGTTGACTAGATGGCATGCGCAGGAAACGCTAAGTGCCGAGGGAGGTGTACACCTCGCACACATGAAAAGGTGCTCTGATCTGTCCCACAACAGGCACACAGGGTCTGACCTAGATTCCCCCCTATCCTGAAAAAAGCTGCTCTGCCAAGTAAGGCAGGGTGGGAAGGGCTGAGCCGTGGCGCGTAGCTTTGCCCCATCTCTCTCTCTTTCTCTCTCTCGCTCTCCCAAACATGGGCGGAGTGTAGCGTGGCCTTTTCAAACTCGCCCGGCTGGCAAGCAGACTGGCTTTTGGAAGCAAGCAATGCTGTTTTGAACTGCTGCCAAATGAGACAGCCTCTGCCGGCGCAGCTGAAACTTTTTACAGCCTCCCCTCACTTCGACAGGAAGAGACACGGGGAGCAAATTTGTAGGAGAGGGGAAAAAAAGAGCAAAATAAATCTTTGTAGCGTCTGCAACTAAGGCACTGCATCAAGGATTTCCTTCTGTGCTTTCACGCTCCCCTACTTTGGCAAGGCGCCACTTGAAAAAAGATGTTTAAAAGAGATGTTTTTTTTCTCTCTGGGAGGATTGAACGGGGAACGGATGTGCTAGGAAGTTCAGTGAGTTCAGTAAATGAGAAATATGTAAATGCATCAATAACAAAGGAACTGTGACGTCACGCACTGTGCTGCCCGGGACACTGCCTGCAAGCAGACGGGACAAACGTGGACTCATCTGACAAGATGCCATCTGCGTGCTATAAAGACTATTCCTGTTTTACATCAGAGCTTTCTGGCACAGGAAGAAGACCCCGCAACGAACGACACGTTGTAGTCACTTCCTCTTTCACGGTAAGGACTTGAGGACCTGACAAACTTCTAGCGTTATGACTGAACTGAAAATCGCTATAAGTTTCTTGGCGCCTGTTTGCATAGCGTTTCGCTGCTCTTGACTAAATGACTGCATGCAAAGTGCAACTTGGATGAAGATGTCAAACACAAGGTGAGTCACAAAACCAAATGAATCAGTCAGGCAAATGAGATTAACCGAGCGTAGTGTCTTTCAAGACTCTTTGAGGAAGTACCAAGGACCGCTCATGTCATGTTTCCCTGATAAAGAAATCCAAAACGCAGGCGGTGGCAGAACAGCCTCTGGATGTGTGTAATGATTAGCGAGGACTATAACTGGAAGGCTCAAACTACCTGGGACAGATGCCAAATGCTGACAAAGGCAATCATTGCATTCTCAGGGGCGAGCAAAATCAACTCTTCGTCCTCTCGCGCTTCTTTCAGGAGGGTTATTTATATTCCTCGAGAAACCACCGAAAGCATTGACTAATTGCCGAAGGGGTCTTGTCACATGCTTCAGCTAAAGGGCACGAAAAATCACGTAAGTATTGACCTGTTCTCAATCTGGTGTTACTCGGTTTCTCGCCTCTTCTTCTGGGACCTGTTCAGCTGATCAAGTGTTTTTTTCTTAAGTGATCAATTCCAAGTCTTATTTTCCAGACTTTGTTGAGAATCTGTGACTGGGAAAGAGGAGGGGTACAACCTGACCTTCTCACATTCCCATAAAAACAAGTTTTGCGTGCTAGTTTGTCGCGAACGCCAATGGGCACTTTATGTAATTTTCTGCATGGCAAACCCTCTCTTCTTGATCTCTGCTTTCTTTTACGTTACTCAAACTCCCTTTCTTTCTCCACCTCCTCTCTCCCTCTCTCAGCTTCTGTCTTTCACTTCGCATCCTGTGCCAAAGTGGGCAGGGAGAAAGAGCTCGTGGTGAGGCGGGTGAAACGGAGGCCGCTCTACGTGCTCTTTCTTCAGCCACAACCCCGTGGAAGAGCATGTTTGGTGGTAGCACGTTTCTAGGTCTCTCTCCCCGAGATAGGCGTAGTATGTGCATGAGTCTACTCTTCTCGCCGCCATGACCCTGCCTTGTGTTCTTTGCCGTTGAAGCCTCTAGTTCGCAGGTATTCCGTTTTTTTTTTGCTTTCACATTTTGTAATATCCCATCGATTATTTTGTCACTTTTTACGAAATTCTCTTAAAGCATCATTGTCGATTCTTTTACCCAGCTGCTCGGGCTGTCTTGTTCACTGTTGTCTTCCTCTTGTAAACGTGTCTGCTTCACCCCTGAGTCCATGCTTCGGATTCCGCCATTTCTACCACACTGAACGACTTTCGGACAAATGGTATACATTTGATAAATGTTTTTAGGCTCGATGCTGTTTTCTAAATATCTTTTTGTTGATATTTTCAGAAGTTAGTTTCACAAGGAGGTACGTGTTTGTTCAGATAGCATGCACGTTCCTTTCGTTTTGGGCCGTTTTGGGCATTTGATTTTGGGGGTTGAGTTTGTTTAAGGATTTGAATGCATTCGAACATCCAAACAAAGTTTGGCTGCTACCTTAATGTTTTTGGAGGGAAATGAACACAGTGATGTGCTTTGATATGAAGCTAGTGTTTCGTGGCCTATAAATTCCCCTTAAGTTGTACATCCCTCAAATTTCTGTACTTTAATTTTTGTTGACTAGATTACGGTCAGTTTTGTATTTTATATTTTTATAAAAAAAGGTGCCAGTGAGGACACAGCTGTGGTAGAACCAGTACATTTAAGAAAGCAGAAACTTCATCAGTATGAGAATATTCGTTCACTTGTTAGATATGATCGAATGATATCTTTTTTTATATTCAGCAGTTTTTTTTTTTTTTTTTGAAAAATATAGCCCTGCCCTGTTTGTATTCGAATGCTTTTGTTTCTGTTGCGTTTGCATTGCAAATTACACAAATGACAAAAGAAACAGAGTAGAGCTAGTTTGGGAAAGAAAATAATAAAATGCAACATATAAGGATCTAATTATATAAAATAATTCACTATATGACATTTTTTATGCAGACAGGCAGAAGAAACTGAAGAAAATACAGAAGAAATATTACGTACAGAATACAACAAACGGGGGGTTTAATCTAATTTGAGATTTGTTTAAAACAAATTGATTAAAGACTAAATTTTAGTTATTGATCGCAACATTAGAGGGTGGTTACAGACATCCAACTATTATGTAAATATTCCGTGCCTTTTTTGTCAAATTTACAGTCTATCCTGTAAAACGGAGTGAACGATCAACGAAATCTGCTTTCTTTAGAAAACAAAAGGTGGCTTTTTTTTTAAGAGGTTGTTATAATTCGGACGAAATGGCACCGAGTGACCACTGATATTGAAAATGGATTGATTAATTTGATTTAAATCTAATTCGCCCCCTTAAAAAAAATTACAAAGAAAAGCTCTCAAGATGGCGTCGACATGCCACGTGTTTGTGTACTACTGTACTAAGTGTATTTTACTTAAAGGGATTTTTGACTGACTTAAAGGGATTTTTAATGCAGTCTCTTGCAAAGAAGAGCAAACGTTTCAAACAAATCCTTAAGTAATAGCAGCAAACATGCAAACAAAAGTGGAAAAGCTGTGAAAAATAGTGCAGTTAGGTCGAAATAGCACATGATGTGCTGATGTTTGTTGATTTAGTTATAGAGCGAGGATTTTTCTTGGATAATGTTCTTTTTTTGCACTTTATTACTCATCAGCAGAAGAAAGGAGGGCAAGTAATTTGCTACTTTGCAAGGTAGAACTGAAAGTCTCACTAGAGAGGCACAAAAGTTTGCGAATACATGTTTATTTTGTTCAGAGACAGAGAGAGATGGCAACAGGAAAAAAGTGGAGCGAGGGAGGGAGGAAAGGAGAGCATTTCCTCCACCCCCTGTTCTCCTCAGATGAACTTATCATGTAACGTCATATTTTCTCTCTCTCCCTCTTTTTTTTTTTTTTTTCTTGTCCCATACAGCCCCGCTCCCTCCTACATTTACTGTAGCTGACAATCAGATGCACTCTGGGCTCCGGCCCCACATTAGCAAACAGGAAGTTTCAAAACAAACAGAGTTTAACCCTAAAAACACTCCGATTTCACCGCATACACGATCAGTTCTTCAGCCTCACGCTGGAATACGCAGAATACAGCACCGGTTTTGTAATCACAAGATTTTGACTTCAAGTATTTTGAAAATTCACCACAGGTGAGAAAACACCGCCGTTTGCCTTGCAAATGCGCAGACACACAGCATATGCTCAGAGCCTATTAGTTACACGGCCCCAGACGGGGGCAGAGATCTAAGTCTAATCTGCAAGGTCTTTGAATAAACAAGGCAAGGCAGAATCCTTATCGTCGAGTTTCGATGAGTAACAGCAGGCTCTCCGGAGACCGCGTGACTGAGTCAACCAAGGTCAGGCCAAGCCCAACTTCCTGTTTTTTGGGGACCGCTATTTTTGCTTTAAGGGCGTTTCTCTCTGGTGTAGGTTGATGACAGGAGATCATAAGCAGAATGATTAATGACTTTTTCAAAGAGTTACAGCTTTCTATGTCTTAACTATTTTTACGCAGCAGCGTGGAAGGAATAACTCAGGAGTGCTGTCACAGGTACGGTAACTGGAACAGGAAGAAAAGTGTTGGTAAATGTAATTCAGTGAAATTGTGTACAGTGATTCACACAAATGAAAAAAAAGAATTGTGCAACTGAGGCTAAATTGTGAGTAGAAATCACCAATGGTGAAAATGCTGACCCACAGCTGTTCAAACAAAAGATTGCAGACGAGACAGTGACAGTTGCTATTAATAGTAAAAATGAAAAACATCTATTGTTCGTTCATAACGTATCTCATATTTTCCTCGCAAATTCTCATTTTCGGTTACATGGACGGCGAAGGGATTTTCAATGGGGAAGCTCCCCTCCTACGTTAAATTATGGCTGCACAAAGGCATTGTCTCAAGTTCCGTATTTTTTTTTTTTTAATTGTGGCCTCTTACTCTTCCTCTGCCAACATCCCCCACCCTTCAATGCTCTACCCACCACCCTCTTCTCCGTTCATTGAAATTCAGCCTGGCATACAGGCACTGCCCCTTTCTTGGCACCAGACTCAGGGACTCGGCGACAGAAAGGAGGGGAGAAAATTAAAATGAAAACAAGAATATGTACCAGTTTCTCAACCGCTGAGCTCATGCCAAACAGCAAGCCGGTTTCGGCGGATCTAACGCAAGATTATCGCTAGCCATTTTCGGTGTACGGTTTCAGCAAATATCGTAATCACATATGGTCCTGGCAACCATAACGCAGTGGGAGGCGTTCAGCAGGCTAATTGATTTGCCTGTTTACCTCCTGCGATTGGACGGTCACAAGGGCTAACGGCTGTGTCCTTTGATCGCTAGGTAAGATAGAAGGCCTTTTGTCGATCCGATATGATTTGTTTACCTATTTTCGCCTCAGACAGGGAAGTAACATGTTCCTTTGTGACTATAAAATGCTTGGTATATGATTACGGCAGGAGGTGGTGCGGCATAGGTGAGGCATAAACAAATGCAGGCAATTAAAAATGGCAGCCATTTGTTGAGAAACACAGCAAGGGCTTGGCAAGGGGAAGATGTGCATCTTTTTAAGGTAAAATGTCTGCTTAATAGCTACTTTGACAAACAGGTTTTGTCGTGAATCACAGGGTATGATATGAGTCAAAGATATTTTTAACCTTTGTGATATTTTTTCATATATTAGAGACACAGGCTCTGTTCCAAAACATAGTGAGCTGCCTATCCACCTTATTTTTCAATGCGGAAGTAAGTTGTTTTCTGGTAATGTGTTAGACGTCCGGTTCATAATCCGCCATAGGGAAATAACGAGAAGAATATCGAAGTGCACTAAATGGTAAAACAGTTTGCACTACAAACCAGTGTTCATAATTAAGATAATACATTAAAATAATATTTAAAAGACGCATCAGTTTGCAATATCAAGCAGCAAAACGAGCTTTTTGTGCAGCTAAAAATAGCTGGAAGTGGATGAGACCGGAAGCAAGACACAAAAAATTTGCAAATGGCTGCACCCACTCTTATGGAAAAAATAAGGTGGATATAGGGAGCGTTTTAAAGCAAAGTCTCTTTAGCAATCCCAGAATGCATTGAGGGCTCAGTGAAAAAATACAAATAAAATTCAAGGTTGATGCCATTATATAAAAAATGTCTAAAAAAAAAAATATAAAACAGTCTAATTTAAAAAAGTATTTTACTTAGTATTGTAGTGTGTATTTTAAATTGTATTGCAGTAGTTTTAGCTTAGCCACATGCTAACATCATCTCGAGTGAATTATGAGTCGAGTCTCATAAGTGAAAATTATGATCCACAGTTTTCCAAACCACTTCTAGTACTAGATTGCAAAGCATTTCACTAGGTTTTGAAAACGATTTAGTCTGCAAACTGTACACTTGTTTAATTTCAGATAAAGACGCTTAAGACTTAAATATATAACGCAGGTCGAAGACACAAATGCATGCCATTAGAGTTATTAACTTATTTGGTTATTAATCTGGCTCCCATATGTAGGCTATAAGCCTAAGGTGATTTAAAACGAATAAACATGTGGAATTATTAACATAAGGATACTAATGCATGCAATGCTATGAAGTACTACATGCAGATTTGTTGTGCTAAGTTGTTTACGTTAACGCTTTGACTTTGTGTTAAGCCTGCATGCATTCAGTTTAAGAGGCTTGCTGTTTAAAGGTCAAGTGTACAGAAACACTCCAACATTCTAAAATGCCATTATTAAATATAACCTAGATTTTAATAGGCTTTTATGCAGATTGTTAGCGTTAGGCAAAGACCGTTTTTGCATGTCATTTTAGTAGCTGTGTTATTTTTGTGTTCTTTTTTTTTTATGTCATCTACTTAAGTGTAAAATTTAGCAGTTATCTTTCAGTCGCTTAGTGTCCTTTTGAAAAAAACAAAAAAAACAACATATGCTGGTTAGGTAGGTTTTGATGCTGGGATTCTGGTTCTAGCTGGTCCTTAGATGGTTTATGCTGGTCCTTTGCTGGTTTATGCTGGCTCTTTGCTGGTCCTTAGGTGGTTCAAGCTGCTCCTGGACCAGCATAAACCAGCAAAGGACCAGAATAAAGCAGCTAAAAAAAGCCTACCTAACGAGCATATGCTGATTTTTTCCAGAGGGTGGAAATCCCCTTACAATGCAATGTTGTACTGTTAAGGTGCGGCGATAATTATATTTGTTTTTTGTGTCATTAGCATTTAGCTTTTAATCATTCTCTTTGACCTTTAGTGCGAACAAGTCTTTTCATGCACTTTTCATAAACATTACATTTTATTGTGGGTTCATTTATGCAAATTGTTTCCTGAAGTCTTTGAATGAAGTGTTGACAGATACGTCTACCTAGCTGTCAAAAGACTATTTAAATATTGCTGCAGTTCTATTTTATAGTATTTTATGATTGCATGTTAGTTCCACCCACGCTGTCTAAACTAAAAGCAACAGATAATCTCTAATACTGCCTGAAATACCCATGTCGTAAAAATCAGGGCATTCCTGTCTAATTTGCATTAGCATTAGCGTTACATATTTTCAAAAGAGGTCATTTACATATGAAAACATCTAAGCGGCACTAAAATGGACCTAAATACCTGGCAAAGCACCAAAAGCACTGGTTAGTCCCCATCAACGCGATTACCGCACATTGGGGAACAGAAGGGCAGACTAGTTCCCTGTGTAATCTAAAAATGATCCAAATGCCACATCTGTCAGACCATATTAGCATATTTTCCTCTTTCACGGGTGAGGCATCAAATGTCGTCCTTGACTAGAAGCAGCTTTGCTATAGAATAGCTGGTGCAATAAAATATCTAACATGCTAAAGTTTTTTCTTTGATTACAGCACATCACAGTAAGACAGTTGCATGTACTGATAGTGTTTGTAAAAATGCACAGCCTGATGAATCACACACCTACACTGATAAGAGATAAAGATAGTTAAGCATGGATTGTTGCACAGCTTCTGACCTGACCTTCACCGAAAAGTTAGCAAATCTGAGTTGGCGCAGTCAATGCAAGTCATGCCATCTCTCAGCTTCTGTCTCTTCCTTTGTGATCCAGCAGACTGCGTCTCGTGCCAAAACTTTTCAATCAAAGCCCCCCCACCCAGATGGGCCAGAAAGAGCATGTGTATGCTAATTAGCTAAGAGGACTTTTGTATGTTAACAAATTGCTGAAAGTCAATGTCTGGAAGAGATTTGCATGTTTATTTATGCAAAACAGACATGCTCCACCTCTTAACTGCTCTTTGGCATTTTGCAAATGTTTTACGCGATCTTCCTTCCGGAAGTTTAAGGATGAGTATACATACACAACATTCTCAAAATAAGAAACTGATTTAGCTGGATGCTGCTATGCATGAGTGCTGATGTTCAGAGATGTTTCATCACGTATGCTAACGGGCATCCAGAAGCGGATGACTTTCGCAGCATATCTGCTAGTTTTGTTGTGTGTGAAAGAACGCTATTGACTCGAGGATGAATCTTGGCTTTCTCGTGGCTGTACCGATGCCAGGCGTCCTTCAGTGCGTCGAGAGGGAGACCCTTGCTCTTGCAAACAGCCTCTGAGAACAGTGAATGCGTGAATGGGTTTTTCAGGCACACCTCGCAGAGGTTGCAAGGAATGCACTGCACTCGCACCCTAAAATGGCCGAAACGACGCCATTTTGTTTTCCCTCTATTTTGCTGTGCGGAATAGCAGAATCAGCTTTGTTAAAGCTACAGGAGACAGCTGAGGAAGCCATGTTTTACATCCTCTGTTTACTTCAAAAGCGTAGCTTACGCAATGTTGTCTCGTTGGAATGAGCTCAGTTTTTGGCAAAACGGGCGCGAATTCCTGGCGAAGGATCAAGACTTTTTTTCTTCATGATCCAATGCCAGCCTCGCTAGAATGAGTGAGTAATTTCTTTGGCTTTCAAAATTAGCGCTTCCCTTTTAGCCTGCATCCTGGTTCAACTCCTCACAGTTCCCCCGGTCTTTTTCGCGTTTGATCGTTTTTCCGACTCAAATAAGCACCGCAGACACGAGTCTGGAGAACACCGAGCCACGCTTTCAACTACTGTTGTTTTTCTGCGAATACATAGACATAAGCAGCTCTGTGATCTGTGACAGAGCCATTCGGATGGTGTGACTGTATGACTGAAGTCAGACCGTGGATGTCATGACATCCAGGGGCGCCAAATTGGACGTTATAAAATATTAAAGCAAGTGGCATTACAAACAAATGCTGCACAAGCTTTTCTCATAACATCACTTTTCATATTTCAAATATCTAACTTTTAACCAGCTTGTGTCAAGCACAAGCTGGTTCATATGTGAACTCCTCAAGGTTCACATATGGTGTCCTGGCAGAATAAAATGTGTTCACATTAAAATAATCACCTCATGCAACAACAACAAAGCATTCAGATATGTCTTGTTTTCATTTTGAGTAGTATTTAATGTTTTCAGACACTTAATTGCATGTTATTTACAATTTTAAATACATATTAAATGCAAATAATTGAACTTAAGAGTGCTATTTTCACACTTAGGTAGAACTAAACTGCATGTTGTTCTTTATGTAATTTAGTAAATGTGACCTAGGACCACAAAACCAGTCATAAGGGTCCATTTTGTTGAAGCTGAGATGGAATAAATAAGCTTTCTATTGATGTATGGTTTGTTAGGATGGGACAATATTTGGGTGAGATACAGCTATTTGAAAATCTGGAATCTGAGGGTGCAGAAAATCAAAATATGGAGAAAAATCACCTTTAAAATTGTCCAAACGAAGTTCTTAGCAATGCATATTACTAATCAAAAATTAAGTTTTGATATATTTGCAGTAGAAAATTTACAAAATATCTTCATGGAACATGATCTTTACTTAATAACCTAATGATTTTTGGCATAAAAGAAAAATGTATCATTTTGACCCATACAGTGGATGGTTGACTATTGCTACAAATATTCCCGTGCTACTTAAGACTGGTTTTGCGGTCCAGAGTTACAAATTAGTGTACTTCAAGTACACTAAGTGCACATTCAATACAACTAAGCACACTTCTTTTTCACTTAGAGTGAATTCAAGTTGATTTGGAGACTTTTCGTCATTGAAATGGCTTGGGAAAAGTGTCCTAATCGACCTGAATTCACCCTAAGGGTAATTGTACTTCTGCACGCTTGATGAAACTCTTATGTGCAGTCTGTCTACAACAAAGTTTGACTGTATGGTTGTGCTAACCATAGTCTTTCTCTTTGCAGGAATCCCCCTGTCTGCTGTCTGGCTGGTTGACATCTGTTCTGCTGTCCTTGGGGCTGAGGTAGTAGATTGAATAGTTGTGGAGCCCTGCGCTCTCTCGCTGAGATAACTATACAATCTACTGTCTTTCCTAAGGCGACAGCAAAATCATCCCTAAATGAGTGTCTGCATTCATCCAATGAGTGGGGAAGGATATTCACTCACATTACGGAAGTAAAATGGGTTGGGTTTGATGTCATTTTGACATCATACATACGTAAGCGTGTCAGGCGATGGGATTGCCCTTTGGTGTCTTGACAGGGTGAGGTAGTAGGTTGTATAGTTTGGTGGGAGGGATCAAACCCTGTTCAGGTGATAACTATACAGTCTATTGCCTTCCTTGTTGTACCAACTATCTGCCCACAAGTGGAAAATCCCTGGACTTTAAATATTGCTTAAACCCTATGACCTGCTTCACACCATGTGAACTATGTATGTGTAAGCAGAGCGTTTATTTCGGCACCCATATTTACAGGTTACAGTATTCACACTGCCTGCATAAACAGAGCAGTATAACATGGGTAATACACTGTAGGTGGTCGGCAAAAAATATGTCAAAAATGCCCTATAAACCTACATAATTGCATAGTTTTATGAAGCAGCAAAGTAATGGAGCAAACATTATATTCAGTAAATCTAAATTAATCAAGATGAGTTTTTAAAGTTTGGGTTCAGTAAAAATGTTAAAAAAATAATCATGATCATAATCATCTTTTCTTTTTTTTTTTTTTTTTTTACTTTTTATGTATGAGAATCCCGAATCATGGTTTCCACAATGAATGTAGGAGTAAATAAATAAATTAATGAATTTATGTGAAAAATAAATCACAAAATAAATAAATAATGAAAAATAAGCAGAGTTGAAACAGTTTTCACTCAGAAACCTCTAGTAAATATCACAATTAATTACAAAAAAGCAAAGTAACATTGAATTAAAGTGAAATTTTTAAGTAGACAGAATGAAATAGTTTTTCTTTTTAAATGTACTCCATTAATTTTTGTTTTATTTAGAACTTTTTATTTTATTTTATTTTATTTTATCTTTTATTTATCTTTTATCTTATCTTTTATCTTTTTTTTTTTTTTTTTACAGTGATTCATCATAATAAGAAATGCTTCTTGAGCATCAAATCAGCATATTCAAATGATTTGTGAAGAAACATGTGACACTGTAGACTGAATCAAAAATAGGAATTTAGGCAAAGATGCATTTAAATAATCAAAA
The DNA here is from genome assembly GCA_036247105.1 of Cirrhinus mrigala. NCBI lineage: Eukaryota > Metazoa > Chordata > Actinopteri > Cypriniformes > Cyprinidae > Cirrhinus > Cirrhinus mrigala. Next base: position 26,474,667 of record CM070029.1, read on the forward strand.
ATGACAATAAAGGCTTTTATAATGTTAAAAAAATAATAATAATCATCAATATTTTTTTTAACGTTTTATGTATGTAAGAATCCTGAATTATGGTTTCCTAAATAAATGAATAAATGAATGAATGAATGAATGAATGAATGAATGAATGAATGAATAAATAAATAAAGTGAAAAAGAAATTACAAAATAAATAAATAATAAAAATAAGCAGAGTTAAATTTATTTTATTTAGAAACTGCTAGTAAATATCACAGTTAATTACAAAGAAAAGCCAAGTAACATTGAATTAAAGTAGAATTTTGAAGTAGAAAGAATGAAATAGTTTCTTTCTTTTTAAATGTACTCCAAAAATCTTTTAATTTAATTTAATTTTACAGTGATTCATCATAATAAGAAATGTCTGAAATAAACTGCATTTTACAATATATTAGCCTAAGAGACTTATTCCAAAAATTTTGAACGGTAGTGTAGATTTAATGATGATTACATTTGTAATAGCTCACTCTACTAACCCTTTAATAAGTTATGATCATTCATTAAAGGAAATCGCTATATTTGCTGTACGAGTATGAATGTGAAAGCACAACGTGACTCGTACAGCTGCATGTGTGTGTCTTTATTGTGAAACAGGCCCAACACTTTACCTAACAAGCCTGAACAACATCCATGCCTCTGCTGCGAGCTTAACATGCTGATCTAGTATTACATATGAAGAGAAAAATCAGATTAAAAGAGATTTACTGAGCTCAGATTTATGGCTTAATCAATATTTTAGCTTTTCTGCTGGCGTGTGATCAAACAGGATTTTCACACATCATAACAGGAAATTCAGTTTCAGTCAGACAATGCATGTGGCCTTGTCCAGTAAATGAATAATATATATAGAACCATGCAATATGCATAATATGTTTTTGTTCTCTGAATAAAACGCAGCTTTATTCAACACTCTTTTTGCCTTTTTGATTTTATTTTATTGAAGTTGATTTTGATTAGTTTACACAGATATCTTGCATAAAGACTTGCTTGGCGGAAGTTAGAGGTAATGCGGTTTATGCTACATGTATTCCTTTGATGTGCAGTCCTTTTAAAATCATATAAACCAAACAAATTGGGTAATCATTTAGATTAGGGAACACATATTCATTCGTAACTGTTTCCCCTTAGTAAACTCCTAATCTGCGGCTTATTGATAGGGGTTAATATACGTTAATATGTGCCTAATAAATGATAATAAACAGCCAATAAACTAGTAATATGCATGCTAATGAGCTACTAGTTAAAACTAATAAAGTGTTACCACAAAATGTATAAACAGGTAGCATTTTTAGGCATTTGCATAAAAGATTAGACCTTTAGAAAAAGAAACCATTTAGAAATTATGATTTTATGAGTGAAAATTACCAATGAAAATTGCCAATTAAGTATAACTTGTAAATGTCTGGAGTTTTGTATGACTAGCTTGTCTTGAAACAAAGTACTACAAAGTACTGATTATGACTGAAATTTTAACTACATAACATTATATAACATTTTTTACAGAACACAGTATGTACATTATAAATTTTATACAACAATGGCATGTCAATACTGTGAAGCTAATTCAAGCAAAACTCTTCCGTCAACACCCTTTTAATAGGGTTAGTCATATACTACATTTGATAGCCTATCCTCATAAACATGTCAGTTTTCTCACAAAGTTGGTTGGCAACACATTTAACTGTGTATAAATATTAACATATAAACAAAACTCGTCAAGTTGGACTTTGGTCTAAAGGCTTGCATGCTACTGCCTTTATTTGAACCATGTGTACCATGTCAACAAAATTACAGTGACACTACCCACACAATCAAATATAAAATGTAAAGATGAACTTGTTAAAATTGGATAAAACAAAACACTCTGTTGTCAAATGTGACCCTGGACCACAAAACCAGTCATAAGGGTAATTTTTTGAAATTGAGATTTATACATCATTGGTACACTTTCCATTGATGTATGGTTTGTTAGGACAATATTTGGTTGAGATACAACTGTTTGAAAATCTGGAATCTGAAGGTGCAAACAAAACAAAACAAAACAAAACAAAAAACAACAATAACAACAACAACAACAACAACAAAAAAAAAAAAACGGAAAATCGCCTTTAAAATTGTCCAAATGAAGTTCTTAGCAATGCATATTACTAATCATAAATTAGGTTTTGATATTTATGGTAGGATATTTACAAAATATGTTCATAGAACATGATCTTTACCTAATATCCTAAGGATTTTTGGCATAAAGAAAAATCAATCATTTTGACCCATACAGTGTATTGTTGGCTATTTCTAAAAATATACCTGTGCTACTTATGACTGGTTTTCTGGTCCAGGGTCACAAATATGTGAGAATAATGTTACATTGTTATTATAACTCAATTATAATTGCTGTATTAGCTATTTTTTGTCCTTTCTATTATAGGGTAGTCTGCCTTATTTGAGTTGTCAAATCAAAAATTGAGTCTTACATTATAAAAAAAAAAAAAAAAAAAAAAAAAAATATAGAATAAATTTACTGTAAAACAATAAATGAAAACCTAATAAAAATTAAATTTGATTCTTCGCAGTGACTTCTGGGAATCTCCTGTTAATGTTTTACACCATAAATTATAAAATGAGACAGTTTTTACTAATATAAAACATTTTTTTGTTTTTTTACTGTGAAAGTGCATGTATTGTATTGTAAAATAATTTAAATATAATAAAATATAGATTTTTCTAAGTAAATGTTAAGGTTTTATACTTTTACAGTATTCACACATACAATATTTTGCCCAAAAAGTTTGTATTGGTAAATCTAATATATATATATATATATTAGTGCGAGGCAACGATTCATTATGATTAATCACATCCAAAATAAATGTTTTTTTGTGTACATAATATATATGTGTGTGTACTGTGTATATTTGTTATGCATACATAAATACACAAGCATGTATACATTTAAGAAAAATGTTATGTTTATATTTTAAACATATTTATATATAATATAAATTATATTAATATAAATATATACATGTAAATATTTTCAAAATATTTACTGTATGTGTGTGTATTTATATGGACACAGTACACACACATATATTATGTACACAAAAACATTTATTTTGGATGCGATTAATCATGATTAATCGTTCCCCAGCACTAATATTTTTCACCACACATGCTAGGGTAAATCATATTCGATACACAATTTTTACAACCAAATTATCAACACTATCAAAACTTTGCTGAAAAACCTCTTGAACACATTTATACTTAAAACAAGCACAACTGTTGTATACCTTCATACTTTTTTTAGCAAGTAAAAGTCCTTTTTAGTATCATTTGTACAAGCATCATTTTTTAAATTTATTTGTACAACCATCATGTATGGTTCATGTGTCTTTTTGTTGTGAAATCTTTAACAAATTTTATAAAGTAAACATAAGATTAACTTTGTTAACTGTTGTTAGTAATATTTCAAGATAAACACTTACTGGACTGAAGCAACTTAGGTTTACTTGATTATCCGTACATATATACATACATATATACATACATATATATATATATATATATATATATATATATATATATATATATATATATATATATATATATATATATATATATATATATATATATAATTTTTTTTTTTTTTTTTTAGAAAAATCATGTTAAAATGAGAGTATCAAATGTGATATATCAGGCTTTTGAGACATTTATTGTCATCATTTATTGAGACATATTATGATCTCTCAATCATCATTGTAGTGCATTGCATGATACGTTTGCATTTAAATATCATCTCACTAAGAAATATTATTGGGAGATATAAAGTTACAACTGATATCAGAATTGTACCTTCTGATAACATAATTTTGGCCATATAAATATCAGCAACTGTACTATTGCATATTTTTGCTCAATTTGTGCCTTAATGTTTTCTTTACTCTGAGTATGAGATTCATATTCTCACTATATCATGCTACATGAACCATAAAAGCCTGATGTACCGACTATGATTCGAGTTTTCTGACTATTTTTTCACATGTCAGGCTTTAGAGAGTTAATTTGTTTTCACTATGGCGTGTCCGCGCTTTCTCAATTAAAAGCAGTTTTGAGCGTCATTGTAAAAGCTTGTGGCGCCCTCTAGTGGTCATGCAGCATTGTGGCTCCTGAAGACTGAAGCTTTTCAGTGACGTTGTTGGATCTATCAGTCTCCAGTATATTGTCACTCAAAGATCCATTCACAATTGTATCATACAGTGAAATTATAATTTTAGTTTATCTGCTTGAGTCATGTGCCAGTGTTGGCAGGTAATGTAGTTTGATTGCCAGTATTAGTTTCTCCAGGCTGGGATCTCCACGAGGAACTTGAGAAGTCTCCTTGTCCTCTCCAGCACAGTACATACCGTCTCCAGATCTCCAGGTAAGCCTCCCTTATCTTTGTGATACGGAGGGCGTAGACCACAGGGTTCACGGCTGAGTTAGCGTGGGAGAGGAGTATTCCTGCGTAGAAAGCGATCTGGGGGACGCCTCGAGGACCTGTTGAAAGCAGTACACAATTCATGAGATGCAGAGGCATCCAACACGCCGCAAACAGCAGGAGGACCAGAGCCAGAGAACGTGCCAGCCGCTTCTCCTTGATTAGAAACGCCCTTAGTTTAGATTCAACAGGCGCTGAAGTCTGGTCTTCCCTCCGGAGGCGTTTGCGCAGACTGTAGAAGACCAGCACGTAAAGAAGAGTCATGGCTGCTAATGGGAGTAGGATGCAGCCCAGGTAGTTGAAGTAGACCATATAGGGCAGAGAGATGACAGCTAAGAAAGTACAGTTGATATGGGAAGAGTTTAAGAGTAGAGAGGACTGGGAATCGCCATTATGCCAACCAAAGAGAGGGGTGAAACCCAGCAGACAAGATATCAACCAACACAGGACCACTGCAGTCCAGGAACGCTGTTCGGTGGCGATCTCTTTATACCTGTGATCACACAGCATGTCAACTGTTAATTGTTAATGTGACACCACCCTTATGAAAAAGAAGTAACACTTTTAAAAAGAGTACTTAATAGTTAAGTGTGAACTGAATGTTCTGTTTTCAGCCGCTTAAAGGGATAGTTCACCCAAAATTGAAAATTACACCGTGATTTACTCACCCTCAAGCCATCCTAGGTGTAAATGACTTTCTTCCTTCAGATGAATACAATCTGAGTTATATTCAAAAATGTCCTGGCTCTTCCAAGCTTTACAATGACAGTGAATGGGTGTTGAGGTTTTGAGGTCCGATAAAGTGCATCCATCCATCATAAAAAGTACTCCACATGGCTCCGGGAGGTTAATAAAGGCCTTCTGAAGTGAATCGATGCATTTATGTGAGAAAAATATCTATATTTAAAGCTTCATAAACCTTAATCTCTAGCTTCCGCTAACTGTTGTACGCGCGTTCAAGAGAGAGTGACGTTTCAGCGGATGACATAGGACATAGGCGTAAGCTCTGGTGAGAATATGCTAGCCTCTCAAGAACCAAGTTTAGTTTACAGCAAAGGAAAACCAGTCTTGTCTCGGCTTATATCGAAATCCTCTGACATTTTTCTTTACAAATCTGTTTTGAATGCTGTTTTGTTTTGCTCTCTCCTCAGGCTTCCGTGTGTGTCACTTCTGTGTTTGCCTACATATGGTATAAAGTTTTAATATTTTTCTTACACAATGGCATTAATTACATTCAGAAAGCCTTTATTAGCCCCTTGGAGCTGTACGGAGCACTTTTTAAGATGGATGGATGCACTTTATTGTGCTTCAAAATCCCAACACCCATTCACTGCCATTATAAAGCATGGAGAAGCCAGGATATTTTTTAATATAACTCTGATTGTATTCATCCGAAAGAAGAAAGTCATATATACCTAGGATGGCTTGAGGGTGAGTAAATCATGGGGTAATTTTCATTTTATATGAACTACCCCTTTAAATTTGCAGTCACATAGTTGAAATTTACAAATTTCGTTAAAATTTATATTAAATGCAATTATCTGAAGATTTGAGTGCTTGTTTGACCCACTTAATTAGGACTTTTTAGTACATCTTTATATGCAATTACTCCTATTGTCTTTGATATAAGGTTAAAGTGTACTGCTGAATGTACTGACAAGCATTTATGATTAACTTAAAATATACTTTAACGTCATTTATATTGAAACTTGTATGTTATGTATTTTGAATATATTTGTAATTGCACATTTGTAAAGATGAGTACCAATTTAGAACATTTAAAATTGATTAACTTTTAATATAACGTCTAAAATCACACACTACAGTTAAAACAATAAAATAATCAGGTACTTTAAATGTGCTTCAGTATGTTAGTCTACACATCAAAATAAGTTCACTTTTTTAAGCATGAAAAAAGATTTTTAAAACAACTTTAAAAAAGAAACAGTTTACCTGGTTACATGTAATCTGGATTATGTAATCATATTCTAAAAGTTTAGTACATGTTATTAGATTGTATTACGTTTTAAAATGCTCATAATCAGATTACAGTTACTTTTTATGGATTACATGATTACAAATTTTTCACACAAAAGTAAAAAAAAAAAATTCTCTTTTTTTTTTTAAGTAATTTTTTTGTTCATGTGATTTGACCTAAAATATTTACTTGAAGTGCCCCTGAGATTTAAAGTCAGTATTTCTTTTTATTTATCTTTTTGACTGCGGCTATTTGCACTAGGTGTAAATAGCAATAGATGCCATTTACACTAAGTGAAAATAGCATATTTTCTTAGTGATAGATGCTATTTACCCTAAGTGCAAATACCATATTGCATATATCTCGTATTGAGTGTAAATTATACTTTTAATTCATATTATTAAATGGATGCCACCTTATTGGGACAATAAAGCCCACCCTACACCTACCCTAACCCCAGCCGATACTTTGATTATTTCCTTCATTTTTATTGAAAATAAATTTCTAAATAAATGTGATATGAGATTTGAAAAGGGAGAAAAAAAGTTTGCAAAAGGCGGATTCGAACTCGGGTCCATCGTGTCAAAAAAAAGACTACAGCACGCGCTTTACCATCCACACCACTTCAGCCAAAGCTTGACTGTTGTCTTTTATAGTGTTGATTACCCCAATAACATATTAGTGGGCGGAGTTAAAGTAGATAGCCTCTGCCAACAAGGCAGGCTATTTGCACTTAATGTAAAAAGGCACTCCATATCTTTTTAATAACAATAATCCCATTTAAATCTATAAATACTTATGTCAAAAGTCATCTAAAAGTAATCCAAAGGTAGTCAAAATACATTATTTAAAATGAGTAATCATGATAGCAATACTGACCATGATTTTTAACCTGTAATTTGTGATCAGTAACAGACCACAATTTAAGTAATCTACCAGCACTGCATAGTAATAAAAGTGAACTCTCTTTAAGTACACTTAAGTGGCCCTTTATTTAATTTAAATGTTTTTTTCTGCAAGTGCAGATTTTTAAAATATACTTTTAAGATTTAAAGTACACATTCAAGTGTGCACAAGAGTAAACATTCTGATCTATTACTACAAAATAGTAAAATACAAACAATTTATTTAACAAATTAATAATTTTTTCGAATGGTTTTAAATCATGACATTTGACACTTCACTGTATTAATACCAGGCCCGATGCCTGATTGCTGATTATTATGTGTTTCTCATTGAGCTCTGAATGTGGGAAAAGCATCTAGTACATGTCAGTTGGGAATACAGTCAACAAGTGGCATATTGTTTAGATAAATTCAGTAAGTGTGAGAACACTATTTATGGAGCCTAAAGGACAAATAAAAACAGGACATGAGCTCTAAAAGACCACTGGATGACACTTAATAATAACAGTACATGAGAACCATGTATATCTAAATTAAACATTACTTTAACATGAGTTAATGATGAGTTAATTCATATGATGTGTCATCTAATAGCTAATATCAGTTTTTGATTAGTGCATGCTTAAGCAACTCATCAATTCATATTAAAGTAATATTTAATTCAGGAATTTGCCTGAAACAATATTCATTCAGAAATTGCAAGTATAGTAAATGCCTCATTATTATTTTGAATAGATGATAACATTCATGGTCACAGCTGTATTTCTTCAATGTAAATGTAAATTTTTAAAAATAGTTACAAAGAAACGGAAAGTAACACATTGAATTGAACATTAACTTTTGAAGTAAAAAAAAAAAAAAAAAAAAGAAATCCTAATTTTATTTACAACTTTCTTTTTTTTTAAATAGTGAAATAACATATTATTGCCATACGCTCTTACCTGAGAGGTATTGAGACCCGCAGGTATCGGTCCACAGCAATAGCTAGTAGGGACAGCACAGATGCTTGGGTCAGCACCAGCACCACACAGCTGACCGCCAGACAGGCCTGGAACGGGATCTCCACCCACCCGTCCACCAGCACAGCCAGGGGCACTGCCACCGCCCCCACCAGGAAATCAGCCACAGCCAGAGACGCCACAAAACAGAAGGTAGGTTGACGAAAGGTCCGCCTTAAACACAAGGCCCAAACCACCAGCACGTTCCCCAGGCAGCATGCCATGGCGATGACAAGCTCCAGAGAGGTGTAGATCATCCAGGCCATGAGGAGAAACCAATACGAGGAACACGAGCAAACAACACAGTCTCAGCTGAGAAGGAAAATCTGAAGATGGGTATGAAGAAGGCTGTGACCATCTGCTCTGCTCTCCTCCACACACGCACACACACACACACACCCCTGATCTTCAGTATGCATCTCTGGGGGTCTAATTTCCACTCATAAGTCTTCTGAATAGACAATATTATTCACGGTCACATCTGTATTTCATCAAGTAATTCCATTTGCAGGCGGACAGAATAATGATGTTAAATTCCAAGTCACAATCAAAATGATGGAAAACTTGCTGCTCATATTACTTCTAGCAACCACACAGGTGCTTGAAAGACAACTTCAGCTGCTACAGTACTAGAATACTGTCAAGTGTACTGCCTACTGCTTTTTTACCCAAATATAATGTATTTTGCATTGTGCAACAATAAATGTTTCATAGAATGGTAATTTATACTGTTGTCACATGACCTTATAATATGCAGGGATGAACAGGTTAAAAAACAAACAAACATGGGAGTTAGAGTTAGTTTCCAAAATAGACATCCAGTAGCTCACAAATTGTTGTCAAAGGCAGTTTGCCTATTGAAAAATAATCTGTAGTCTATGACTAATATGAATATAAGATGTTATACATGGAAAACAATAACTAAGTAGAGAAAGCTTGCCATGCGATGCCATATAGATGCCATGCGTGACACCTCCCTGCTGAAAAAAAAAAAAAACCCAGCTAAAAACAGCCAACCAGCTTAGTCATCCAGGCTGGTCCTAACTGGTCGGCAAGCTGGTTTTAGAGGGGTTTTGGCCAATCCCTTAGCTGGTCAGACTAGTTTTAGCTGGTCAGGCTGGGAGACCAGCTAGAACAGCCAGCTAAAACCAGCTCGGAGACTATAGCTAAAACCAGCTACTTCCAGCTTAAACCAACTAAGACCAGCCAACCAGCCTAGGCTGGTTTTAGCTGTTTGTTGTTGTTCAGCCAATTTTCAAAACAGTCTGACCAAGGAAACAAATTAACAATTCATCACTTCATGCAAAGCCAAAACCTCCATCATATGTGTGGAAATCAAAATTACAGATAACAATCTATACATACTTTATTATTATTTTTTTTCTGAAATACTGTTATCACTCAAAATGTGAAGAAATATCAGCTGTCCCTATAGATATACCACTGTTCTACTAACATGTTTGACAAAATAACCAAGGCATTTCAACAAAAAAACCTTTATTTTGTGGAAAACACATTGATCAGAATTAGAGAACAGTAACCACTGTAGCACAAAAGAAGATTAAAATTTACATTTTAGAGGGTTACAGCTGTCAGAAGTTAGTAGGAGGTGTAGACAGCACATCTGCGGCTGCAGGACATCACTAGTTTCTCACACTGCGCTGGTATAATCTTGGTCCACTCTTCTTCCAATCTCTTCCATAGTTTGGTACCTGTAATGGGTTTCTTAGCCATAACTTTGTTGCCAAAGATCAGTAAAACCCACCTAAATTGCTACTCAAAACTAGCCCAAAATTGCATTTTGAGGGGTGTTCCCCATTAAAAACCGTGTTCCAGAGGGTAAAATATATACGTTTTTTGGTGGGGTTCCCCTGGTAAAATTAGCATTCCAGGGGCTAAATAGTATGTTATTGGGGTCGCTTCAATCTGCGGACATGAAAAACAACGCATGGCAACAGTGTTAAAGTAGCCAAATTCCGTGAGAAAACCGTGGACTTGGTAACACTGCCAAGGATTTTGCAGCAATTTTCAATCAGGTTTAGATCAGGACTCTGGCCCTTAGCTTCAAGAAACTGCTTTACATGTGTGATGGGGGGCATTGTCTTGAGTGAAAATTGCAGGCTGATTCCAGGGAAAGAACTGCATGTTGCTGAAGGAGGTTCTGATAAACATTTGCATTCACCCTGCCATTTAGCTATATAAGAGGCCCAACTCCTGCTGCTGAAAACATCCCTCAAACCATGACACTTAGGCTTCAGTCTCTCCTCAGTTTGACGGTGAACAAAATGTTTTCCATCAGACCCAAATAAATTAAACTTGCTCTCATCACTAAAGTGAACTTTGGACCAGTTCTCCTCTCTCCACACAACATGCAGCTCAGCAAAGGTGAGCTCAGCCTTTTGATTCTTTCTGCTGATTAGCGGCTTGGTCACTGCAGAGTGTGTTTTCAGTCCGACTTCTCTTAAACACGCGAAGACCAAACTGTTTAATACCGAACTGACAAGCAATTCCAGCTGCAGTGTCGAACCGATTCCCCATTGAGAGTCTCCGCATTATATGGACTTCTTGTGCATTTGTCTGAACAGGGACAGCCTTTTTGGGGGAACTGAATTAATATTTTGTCACTGTAAACCTGCAATATTCAAGAAATCACAGATTTGGAATGACCAACTTCTCTTGCAGTGGCTAAAACTTGGATTTCAGTCACCTTAGAGCGGCCCGCCATCTTGCAACCTCAGTGAAAATTAGAGGAATTTTTTTTTTAATACTGTGCTTCAGAATACAATTAATCTATGAAAAGCTTAAATGCTTAAAAAATGCCCTTCTACTCCTGTTAGGATGACTTCAAATAGGACTGCAGTGACCTTGGAATTTAGGAAATTACAGGTTGTTCTCTAATTTTGATCTCCACCTGTAGTTCTCCAAGTATGTGACCAGCAAATGGGCTTTATTACAAGAAAACTGTAGTTGACATTTAATTTAAAAAAAACCCCTGCAGAGTACACCTTCTCAGCTGGAGCGAATTTATTTATTTTTTTGCAGCTCTTTGGCGAGAAAAAGTGGAAAGAGAGCCACCTCCAAAACCTCTTTTTCTTCCTCTACTTCTCCTCTCTCCCTTCATCTACCTCACCAGCTTTAGCAGGTGTCTCATCAAGCTGATGAGGATGGTTATTCTCAATTATCAGGGAATTTCTCCCTCCATCTGCTGGTCAGTCTTTATAAATGCATCACGCTCATTTTAAAGAAATGAATGGTTTGCATCCCTGCAGACAACAGGGGGCAGTGCCGTGTTTGTGTATTTATTAGGCAAAGGAAAAAAAAAACTACTGTATTAATTCTTACAGTGAAAATAAGTTTTATATTCTGCTAACGTTTCATCTGTCAATGTTGATAATTTCCAAAATTATGAATGATAGTTTTGAAAAATGTATAAAGTAAAACAAAACATCTGACAGAATATAGACTTCTTTTAAGTGGAAAAAGTATTGTCAGAATATCTATATAGTCTGACACTATGACCTGCACAGTTTGTTTCCAAGGAATACACAAGAATGTCATCATTCTAAAAATAGTAAAAAAAAAAAAAAAAAAAAAAAAAAATCAAAAATTATCTTTTTTTTTTTTTAGCAAAAATAATGCAAAATTTTAGTCAGTCTAATTTCAATGTCTTCATTTTTAGATCCTAAAATTACTACTTCAACATGATTACGAATCTGATATTGATTTTACACAACAGACAATTAAACTACAACTTGTGTTTCAGAAAAAAATTGTATGTATAATTTTATATTGTAAGTTCTAATTACAAGAATTAAGAGTTTGTGTGGTTTTAACAGCAAGCCACTGATGAATGATACAAACAGCATCTTTTCCTTCTCATTAATCATTAACAATTCTGTTGTAGTGGCGGTTTACCAGAGTACACATGCTTTGCATATGTGACCGTATGAGTGTGAATATGTACATGGTGGGCTTGTGGTAAACTGCCATCAGATGAAGCGCAGGGCTGTCAGAGATGTTGCGATCTGTGAGAGCTCGATTCTCGTGATGAGGCTTATCAGTATGAGAATTCAACAGGCTGTATGAAATACAGATGCAAAAACAAACCCCTTAGTTTACATGCGGCTGCACGACGTTTCACAATTCAAATTCCAGGGAATTTAAACTGTTGAAATGTTTACCATATTTATATCAGGTTGTTTCCACTAACAGTTGTTAACATATACCATACTAACACCATGTTGTTTGGCATAAAGCATTGCTTTACGGTCATAAAGACCTTTTTGAATACTTTGTACAGCTATTGAAATACCATATGGTAATCACTTCAATACAATACCATGGTATTGATCAAAGTGTAAGGTTATTAGAATATCATTCAATCCAATCAGATTGTAAAAATCATTTTAGCATGTAGTTTTCTTTGTCTAAAGAATTAAAAGCTTTCAGTTTCAACATGTAAGATATGTTGCTGCACGAATAGGCATACATAAATTCTGTAGCGGATCTAGACAGGTGGTGTTGGGGAGGTGGAGGGGTTCAGAGGAACTCTAAAGCTCTCCAGCTCCAACTTACAGTTTAGTAAACGCAGAACCAGACTATTTAAATGTTGAGCAAGCTCTGTCAGAATCAGCAGAGGCCAATCAGCTTGTGCCATGTAGTAAATGATGTGATTGCTAGCAGATTGCAATAAGTAATAGTTGTGACTTGAATAAAAACTGACTAAACATTTTACAGTGTAATTTTATTCACCTTATTTTTTTCTTTTTAAGGCAAAAGTAAGCCTATGGATGAGACCTCTGGTTCATTCAGTGTGTTCATAATTAAGATAATACATTAAAATAATATGGTAAGACACACCAATTTGCAATATCAAGCAGCAAAACGAGCTGTTTTGTACAGATAAAAATAGCTGAACGCGAATGGGACTAGAAACCAGACCCATAAAATGTACAAATGGCTGCGCTCACTCTTACGAGAAGAAAAGGGTTGACAGATTAAACAGTCTGGCTGGGTTGTTATTGTCAAAAATACTTTCTGTCAGCACTCATATCCTTGTGGTTAGTGCATTGACATATAGCGCAACTGCACTCACGGCGACCCGAGTTCGAATCCCACCTTGAGGTCCTTTGCCAATACTGTCCCCTCTCTCTTCCCAGTACTTTCCTGTCAGCTCTCCACTGTTCTCTCATAATAAAGGTATAAAAAGGCCATAAAAATACAACTTTCCATGTTAAGATAAATTTATTCAGACACATCAGATGTCAACATTTTAATGTTATTAAAAAGTCGTTGAAATGAGCACAAAAACAAATATTTTATCAAAATAACAAGCAAAACGGATTTATAACTACATATAACGTAGTGTCATGGTTAAAAATCCTCAGATTTACATAATTCAAAGATCACTTTCAACTTCTTAGAATTTCATGTTATTCCATGTTATTGTACATACAATTCCCAAGTTCAGCTGAGCCTCAATTAAGCCAAATAACATTAGAAAATCAGTGTTTTATGCCCACATTACATTATGAACATTAAAAAGGCAAAACCATTTTCTGTAAAATACTCAGTATTTGTTCACACTTTCCCAGTTAGGAGAAATTCTTGGTGGATGAACCACATTAACTACCCATGAACCTTTGCGAGTTGTTCTGAAGGCCTCTCAGTGTTCTCTCAGTGAACTGATAGGTGAGTTTACGCTTCACTTTGCAGATCTCTCCCGTTCGCGAATAGTTTCGCAGGGCGCGGGCCATTTTCTGGTACGTCATGGTTTTTCGGTTGCCCTTGCGTCTGCCCCACATCTCAGCCAGCTTTTCCTTATTCTGAGACGAGAACTGGAACGTTCCGTTGTTAGACTGAACCCACCAAATGCAGCTCCGCATGTCTGGTGTCTGTAGCATCTCATATAAGAACTGAAACAGCCGTTCTTTCCTTTTACCTGAGAAATGACATTGTAAATGTCAAATGTATTTTAGTGACAGCAGAATATAACATTTACATGCCTTTGGCATCTATCTATTGATCTCTGTTCACAATGAAAGCAGTGTTATCGTAACCTATTTTGCACTTTAAAATGTCAGATTAAAAATTAGCCTATAGTGAAGTCCAGTTTCTAACAATTTCCATACTGGATATTTTTTTAATCAGTTGAAACCATGGAAATAAAACTACAAGTTGGGAAAACATGAACAACTTAACATTTGACACTAACTATCCCTACCCACTAAAATTATATTCTATGGCTAGATGCATTAACTGCTTAGACTATTAGAATCGGATGAGAAAAAAGACTCATAGTACAAAAATAAAACAAAGCTAATATTACAAAATATGACATAAAAAGCGTGTAAATCAAAAGTAAAACAGTCCAACAGTGACACCAGCAGGTAAAGATACAGCGGGAGTTTTAACAGACCCCCTAAAGCGTGCAGTGAGTTTGGTGGGGGGTAATTGAGAATGAATGGGGTAAAGTAATGTGAGAGGAGGCAATGCCTCCATCGTGATATGATTGGATATGACTGGTTATGATTGGCTATGATTGGTCCATACAATAAATCCCACCTCATGTTTGTGCGCATTCCGCATTTGCAAATCAGTCTGAATGAGCAACATATTGGCGTTAATGGGAAGACTGATAAAAAAGTAAGTAAACAACTAACTGAACTAGCATAAAAATGTAGATCGGTCTAATTTAAATCTGAAAAGTAATACTGATTATGTTAGCAATTCTGTGTCTTACCTGAGAGTGGCGCTAGAGCCAGCGAGTCATACACAATTTGACCCTTCATGTCAGAAGTCGGAGATGGTGGAAATTCTTGGCAACCAGAACTGGTGGACAACGAATCTGAATCACTGTATTGATTTCTCTCGTACTGGAAGTGTCCCTAAAACATAGACTATTGTTAATAACAGCCATGAACAGGTCAGTCTTCACTTACAAAGCTGTGTGCGGTCTTGACTGTAATATTACAGTGTTTACTGTATGTCTGGTGAGACCTACCCACTCATTGTGACTGGACTGACAGAGCCATGTCTGCTGCTGCTGCGGAGGCTGTTGTTCACGCGTCTCATCTGTTCCTGGTACTCCACCATAATGCCATTCATATGTATAATGTCCAGACCAGCTGTTCTCTATGGAAACACATCACTCATTATTATCACATATGCTGCTCGCTACAATCAACAACACATACAGGCTCTACGAAGATAGTTATTGTATTTGATGATAAAACACAAACTTTCTCATATCCAACTAAAAAGGCAGCTAAATATATACCATGTGTAGGCTGATTCCCTTGAAAATACTGTTTCTCTGCATTTTTAAAACATAGCTGTTTGTTTGAGCACCCAACCAGCCTGACATAGCAACAGCTCAACCAATGGTGTGAGTTTGAGGGCGGGGCTATCTGTTTGACCTGACCAATGATGGTTCTGGGAAAGGTAAATCTGTTTAAACACTGTATGACTGTGTTCAAACTAAATTTTTGCAGCTCAGAACACATTTTAAGTTTTGTTTTTCTGTAGCATTTTCCAAACATTGCTGTTTGTTTGAGCATCCGACCGGCCTGACATATGAACAGCTCAACCAATGGTGTGAGTTTGTCAGCGTGGCTATTTGTTTGAGTGTCCAATGACAGTTGTAGGGAAGGTAAATACAGTGTTTAAATACAGTGTGACTAAGTTCAATTTAAATTTTACAGCTCAGAAATTACATACTTTACAAGTACGTTTTGTTTCTCTTTGGCATTTTCAAAACGTTGTTTGTTTAAGCATCAGACCAGCCTGACCTAGCAACACCTCGACCAATAGTGGGAGACTGGGGGTGGGGCTATCTGTTTGACTGTCCAATAGCAATTGTGGGGAAGGTAAACCTGTTTAAACGCTGTGTGACTGAGTTCAAACAAAATTTTTGCAACTCAAAAATTACACACTTCACAAGGATGTATTGTTTCTCTGTAGCTGTTTCAAAACATTACTGTTTGTTTGATCATTGGACCACCCTGACCTAGCAACAGCTCAACCGATGGTGTGAGTTTGTGGCAGTGAACATCTGTTTGACTGACCAGTGGCAGTTCTGGAAAAGGTAAATCTGTTTAAACACTGTGTGTTCAAGCCTATTTTTTGCAGCTCAAAAATTTTAAGTTGTGTTTTTCTGTAGCATTTTCCAAACATTGCTGTTTGTTTGAGCATCTGACCGGCCTGACATAGCAACAGCTCAACTAATGGTACAAATTTGGAGATGGGGCTATCTGACTGACCAATAACAGTTCTGGGAAAGGTAAGTCTGTTTAAACACTATATGACTGTGTTCAAACTAAATTTTTGCTGCTCAAAAATTACACACTTAACAAATAAGTTTCATTTCTCTGTAGCATTTTCAAAACATTACTGTTTGTTTGAGCATCCGACCAGCCTGACATAACATCAGCCCAACCAATGGTTTACATCTGTGGGTGGGGCAATATGTTTAACTGACCAATGGCAGGATGCTCAAGGCAAACCTGTTTAAACACTGTGTGACTGAGCTCAAACTAAATTTTCACAGCTCAAAACGTACACACCTCACAAGTAAGTTTTGTTTCTCTAGCATTTTCAAAACATTGCTGTTTGTTTGAGCATCTGACCACTCTGACATAGCAACAGCTCAACCAATGATGTTAGTTTGGGGGCTGGGCTATCTGTTTGACTATCCAATGGCAGTTGTTGGGAAGGTAAACTTGTTTAAACACAGTGTGACTGAGCTCAAACAAAATTTTTGCAGCCCAAAAAGTACACACCTCACAAGTAAGTTTTTTAATACTAAATTCCATGGTTTGTACAGTTTCTCCAGACTAAACTTTTATCACTCATGACATGGAATCCACATTCTGAGACACAAATAAAACAGCTTTGTCAAAGAGGAAATTACTGACCTTACAAAACTGAAAATGCACTTCCATTCAGTTAACAAAAGGGAGAAGTAGCTCTTCCCTCAGTGGTCTATTACATAGTTTCAGTTCTAGTGTTTACTTGATTATCAGTCGCTCACCTGCCATGCTGTGCCCCTCTTGATTTCTCCTCGGCACACCTGGTGTTGACATCACCTCCACTGAGTGCTCCTGCAGGTACTCCTCAATCATGTCAAGGTCCAGGTTCCCAGACGATGGCTCTCTAGGGCCCAGATCTTGGAAGTACTGAATCTGTAGGTAAGTCAATGATGTTAGCAAACACTGAATCAGATGTAGTACAGACATTACAAATTGTTTAAGAGACAGTCACTTTCTTTCCTTCACAGGAGAGCATTCATTGAAATCTGAATACTATATATTGTTGAAAATAATAATATAACTACCCAGGAATAACATTCTAGCTGTTTAACATGAATATTGGAAGGAAGTTTGAATTTGAAACTTTGAAACAATTTGCCTGACTACTAAATTCAGCCTCCTCAGTAAAATTAGTTTTTTGCATGCACCAACAGACATATTTGCATTGTGAGTATGTGTAAGCATTTTAGCGGTAATATTTTGCCTCTGTTTTGACCGTTCTTTGTATACTGCATTAACACCCTGTACAGTATTTTAAAGCCACACTTCAACTTAATGTCTAAATGTCATTGCATTAAATAACAAAATGTCTAAGCATCAAGTGTCATTTATTTTATTTCAACACCAGCATACATTCCATGTAAAACAATATTCTTTACATATTTTTAAAGTGGTGTAAGAGTCCATTTTAAGAGTCACTTTTTTTCTTTGCGCCACTTTACATTAACACCAGAACTTTACGATGAAATCTGCATGCATATGTGTTGATGAAATATGAAACTATATGGACATCTGCTTATTAAGGTGATATTATTTCCAGCACACTCTGTGATGTTTAAATATGTCAGAGACATTTTTAAATATATATATATATAAAAACATCTGTCATGCATTTGTTTCCATTTTAGTCTAGCAAAAATAAAATATAATATAATACTCACATTTTCAAGAGTTGCCAACATCTGAAAAAAAGAAAAGAAAAAGAAATGTCAGATGAGTACAAACACCTAAATGTGACTCTACATGGCTACACAGAATGAACGGAATGCTGTTTGAATGCAGTTTGACTACATCAAGGTTTTTCTGAAACACATTTCACAACTTAAGCACTGGAACTGAAAGAGTAAAAAGAAACAGACAAAACTCCTGTAAAATAAATAAGCATAAATAACTGCAAACACAGCAGAATTTTGAAAGAGACTGTAGATATATGAATATCCAGTTACCTCAGTGCAGTTCCAGTGAATGAGATGACTATTAGTGTATCACAATAGAAAACTGGAAAAGACTGACTGTTGAACAAGAGCGTGGAAGAGAGGGTGGAGCCGTGCATCACCTGTAAATGTGCACCTGTTGCCTGATCTCATCCTTTTATACTCACCCAACTGTCTCTCTCTGCTTTCCCCTCCTCCTCCTGGAATCATAACGTTGAGCCGGCCTTCCAAATGCAAAATGCAAATCTCTATTAATCAAACATTCATCAGGGTTTAACGATTCTTTAGTTTGTCAGCGTCAAAGCCTTCTGGGCATGCGTTCTTACGTTGCGTCCTAAAAGACGGGATTTTACTCGTAACTGCCACAGCGATTGTTGAGCCAATTAGTGTATTACCCTCTCTGAAATCCTGCTAAATCCTGCTGTTGACATGTTTCTGGATGAACTACTCGAAAACCGCTGAAGGAGATACTTACATGTTTATTTAATGTCAGTTCGCGTAAAAATAAAATCACATGAACTGCTTTGTTGATGCGTGTGAATCATGATCTTACTGTTCTGTGGTCAGTTAAGCTGAATGACGGAACAGTAGCTTGAATCCATATCAAAAGACTGAGATTCTACAGATTCTAATGGTGTTTTAATGTTATATCAACAATGTCATACTGGTTTCCTATGGAAGCCCTTTTAATAAAAAAAAAAAAAAAAAAAGGTTATTGCGACTTATCTCACAATTCTGACTTTTTTTCTCAGAATTGCTTGATACAAACTCGCAATTCTGACTTTTTTTTCTCAGAAATGTAAGATATAAACTCAAAATTAAGAGTTATAAAGAATTCTCTGAACATATCAGTCTTTTTTTCTCCTTGTAACTGGACTTCATAACTCGCAATTGCGAGTTTGTATTTCATAATTCTAAGGAAAAAGGTCAGAATTGCGAGTTTATGTTTCGCAATTCTGACTTTATTTCTCGCAGTTGTGTTTATATCCCGCAGTTCTGACTTTATATCTAGCAATTCTGACTTTATAACTCGCAATTGTGCGTTTATATCTCAAAGTTCTGAGAAAAAAAAGTCAGAATTGGGAGTTTATATAACACGATTGTGAAAAAAAAAAAAAAAAAAAGTCAGACTTGCGACATGTAAACTCGAAATTGCGAGAGAAAAAAGTCAGAATTGTCGCAATTACCTTTTTTATTTTTTATTCAGTGGCGGAAACGGGCTTCCATAAGTTTCACCAATATCAATGTATTAGAATATATAATACATGTTACCTTTTAAATGATTGGGGTCATTTAGACTTTTTTAAAAGTATATTTATATATTTTCTTGTATTAATTTCCACAGTAATATTAAGCAGCACAACACTGATGATAATCATAAATGTTTCTTGAGCAGTAAATTAGCATATTAGAATGATTTCTGAAGGATGATGTGACACTGACTGGAGTAATGATGCTGAAAATTCAGCTTTGCATCACAGGGATAAATTACATTTTACATTTTATTAAAAACTTGTTGTTTTAAATTATAATAATATTTCACAATATTACTGTATTGCCTTGGTGAGGCATAAAATATTTAAGCAACTTCTTTTAAAAACATGAAAAATAATTTTAACACATTGTCTGTCTTGAATATACAGTCTTTAGACATACAAATGTTTTCTTTTATACCATGTTAACATAGAATGAAAAATATTTTATATTTAATATTTTAATATGCTATTTTCTATTGTATAAAGCATTATATTCTATTTTTTTACATTTGAATATTTTGATTTTATCTTATCTGGAGCCCAAAGATTTGTTGTACTATAAATAGTTTTTAGTAGATAATTGTTTGACTTGACTTGAATTGAGCTGAACTGAAATTTAATTATAGATTTGGACTGTACATATTAGGTTCACACCATGAAGCAGCATATAGTGCATGTGCTCATGACGCAGTTTGAGTCTACTATCAGATCCTGTTCTGATTCCCCCTTCTCTCTCTCCCTTAAAAGTCCTGTCTATATTTACTTTCCGGTACAATAAAAAGAATTGTGCAATGGTACAAATTAAAACACTTATATGGTACATGATAACCACTTTTTATGGTGCCTTTTCTACAAAATGAGGGTGAAAAAAAAACAACCTAACAAATAAACGTTATTTTTTATTCACATGTTCTATTCCGCGTTATTATTATAATTCCAATTCTTTAATTAAAATGTTCTAGTGTGTGTATCTCATGATAACATCCTTTTGACTGGAAGATAAAGTTCTTTGACAACAAATATTACATATTTTATGATATATGTCACTTTATAAAACATGAAAAACTGCATACTGCACACATGGCCTGTGGTGGAATAGCTCTTTTGTGACACAAAGCTTGTTACTGCATTGGTTAGACATGGGGAAGTACCTATCCAATGCATAGCATAGCAGGAATGTACACCTCAGAGGAACAGAGAAGAGGATTGGAAAGTGAAATGAGGAACAGCTTAAGGCCTACTGCCAGATCACGCTTACAAACTTTCTGGTAAACCCGGTTTGATTCACTTTTTTATCAGACACATTTTTTTTTTTTTTTTCTGATCTCTAGATATGACTTGAGTCCCTCAGTGCTGTTTCCACAAGTGATTTTGCCCACAATAAAATTATTCTCGGCCACCAAACCCTTTGTAAACAGCATTGTCAAGCTGGTGATTTAAAAGCATGTCTTAGAGTAAAAAAATAAATTAAAGAGACTGTAAAACTTGACAGTCAATTGCTGGCTCAACCTCTAGTTTAGCAACAAGGTAATAAATGTCAAAAAGAAAACAATTTCAAGGCCACAGCAAATTTAAAGTCTAGAAAAACTGAAGGTTTCCATGAATATGAGATTTATTGCAAATAGAAGTCAATAACTTAGCTGAAAATAATCCTGTACATATGTTACACTGATATCATCTAATTTTAATGGTTTTAAAATCTATTTTAACAATTTAACCCTTTGGAGTCTGAGGGTGTTTTGGGCACATATACGCATTGCAGAGCTAGTGCAAGATGAACATTTGTGGTTTTAAAAAATGGTTTAAAAAATGGTTACATTTTCTTTCTTTTTTTTTTTTTTTTTTAGAAAATGAAAGATTGTTTCGCTAGATTTTTAACTTTTATTCTGGAAGTGAACTAATTGTTTAATCAACCTAAGAACATACAAACAAAGCTAATTTCTATGGTTTAAACTGAGTAGGATTTTTTTTCTCTCTCTACAGTGTTTAAAATCTCTTTTATACAAAAGATCAGTTTTGATAGGCCTATATGCTTCAAAAATCTCTGTCATAGGTCCTTAATGTTACATGGTCAATATGGTATTCATGTTCTGCCAATATAAATTTAAATATCTGACATTAAATATCTGATCACCATATCACACACCAAGTTGGACCTTTTTAAGAACTAAAACTGTATCTTGTTGCAAAATGATGACACTTAATTTTCTTCAAAATAATGTTTTAATGAATATAATATATTTTACATATATTATTTTTTCATCATTTCTAGACTCCATTTGACCTTTTATTTTATGGACAAAAACAGAAAAAAAAAAAACATTTTCAAAATGCTTTCTCGGAAGAAAGAACGTCATGCATATTTGGAATGACGTGAAGGTGATTACATGGAATGATAACATGGATGGCTGTAAATAAATTAGTATAAGCAATGATCAATGTATGATTATACACTACACTTCTAAATCATCACTGTCACTTTTCAAAAAAGGAAGTAAAAGAAACACAATGTAGGCATTGTATGCACTAATATGGATATATTTGGAAACACACATCTTGTTCTTTCAGTCTTGGCCTTCCATCCATACCGAGACTGCATTTTTGTGTTGCGAAAAATATGTTTATACCAGTATTGTATCTGTTTCACTTTCACACTGTTGTTAAAGATTTGTTACGTTGTACATTTTTCATATCACAGCCCTGCAAAGATGACAGAAAATTTACTAAATTGCTGTCCTATGGCAAAATATGAGGGCAGCTACAATTTAGACCAAACTTGTTCTCATGCAGTGAAAAAGACATTGCGGAGCAAAAAGGAAACTGACAACACGCTGACAGACAAGACAGAGCAGGTTACTTCTGTCTTTAAGGTCTTAGCTTTCAAATTTTGACATTTTTTAAAGAAATTTGAACAATAAATAGCATTTTGTGGCTCTTTAATGTCGTGACAGATCACTGTATTGCCTCAGTTCAAACAGTATGTTAACCGATAGTCTTCTCATATTTACTTAAAGTACGAAATAAACATGAATGAACATCAGAATGTATTTGTGGAAAGACGTCAATACACACTTTTTTCAAGTTTAAGTCCACCAAAGTTAATCTTCTCTCCTGTCTGATTTGTTTGTCATGCAAAATGTTGGATTCGGTGTTATGATTGGTCAGATCGCCTATCAGTCAAGCTCTTTGTGAATAAAAAACTTCAGTGAGGTGAAAAGTCAACACTCAAACTTCATTCTAACTGCTAATGTTAACTGAGGGGGAATTTCTGTGTTGGGTTTTATGAAATCAGAGACAATACAATGACAAGGTCTTGAACTGTTAGTCGTGAGAAGTGATTAGTAATGACATCGCTGGCTTCAGCTGGGACAGCTGGGAAAATACATCTGGCTCTGCCTTGTCAGATAAAGTCCACCATCTGGAATATGGCGGTTTTTACGAACTAACTCAGCGCTCAGTTCATCCTAACCTCCGCTGAGTTATCAAACTGTCCCAAGCGAGTGTTTACTCTGTAAACAGGCTTTTGAAATCACTTTGCAACATTTGTCCTGTGAAAATCCCACAACAGTTGACCTGTTTGTGGACACTTTACTGGTCCTGAATCAGTTTAGCACCTGTTTTTGTACACATGCACACATGCAGAGCCAGAATAACGTCTGACTGAATGTAAACCCTAAACAGGAATTTACTAAGTGAATTTCCAGATTTTGTCTGCCAGAAAGTTCACTTTCATTTTTGTTATCTGAAGAAATTTTTACTATGCAGACTTGAAGACTCTGACACAGTAGCTGTCGTCAGAAGCATAGCCTCTGGTTATAACCAATGCTTGGATTGCGTAATTTACACATGATTGTTTTTATACGTTGCCAAGTTTTTGCTTTGTTTTGACTTTTAGTAACCACTGAGGTGTGAAACTGGATTTTTGGAATGTCAGTGTATTGAATTGGACATTACAAGCAGATGTCTTTTTAACTCTTGCCGCCTTCTTAACGACGAGCCAAGAAAAACAAGACGTAAACAATAATACCAACAATGACGCATCTGGTTCTACAAGGGAAAGCTGTAAACCAGACGAGCTCGTTTGGAAAACCCCTGGCTCAGAGAATATCTGGCAGTTGTGTTTTTCGCACCTGCTGCTGATTAGTGATGTTAAGAGACAAAAAAGAGAGATAGCTGCAGGTGTGGTTTTCAGAGACATGAGAAAGCAGATTCTTATCGTATAAATATTTTATTTTATTCGTACTACACATATAATGAAGAAGGCCAAATGTGACAGGTTTGATATTGAAAATAGTCAACAACAAAAGAGGGTCACACCTGAGAGGTATTGTAACGTTCTCAGAACTCTGGCCAACATTCTGGCAAGGTTCTCTCAGTGTTACAAACTAACATTCTTCCAGTAAAGTAGATAGAACCTAATAGAACATTTGTTAATGCAGTTTGTTAATGGAATTACGTGATTTAATTGCAAAATAAATGTTACTGTAATCTGTTACATCTGAATATTTTCACACACACACACACACACACACACCTGCCTGCTTTGTGTAAAAATGATTAACAGCTGAATCCATTAGAAATTTATAAAAGTAATCAAGCTGAATAGGTTACTTACAAAGTGTAGTCTATTACTGATTCCAAATTACATGATAAAAATTGTAGTTCGTAATGTAGTCCCTTACATTACACATTTTAGGTAATGTAATCAGATTACTTTCAGATTACATTTAGATTACTTTTGACCTAACTCATTTATTACATTGATTTAAACAGGATAGCCTTGTACCATATTGATATAAAAATACAAAGAGTGAGAAAATATATTCCATTCATTATTATTAACAAGATGATCTGTATTAAACATTATATTCAGAATTCAAAGCTTGTCAATGTCTATTACAGTATAAAACATACACAGAGGAGTACTGACAGTGAAATTCAGCAATAAGCTCTAAGAAAAGTTCATTTTCATTACACTAATGTAACAGGATCTAACAGTAGATGAAAGCCACTAGAAAATGAAAGTTCAAATGGCAAAGATTTGAATATGAACACACAACACATTATACTGTCAATTACTATACAGTAAAAAACAGTATTGGTAATGACCTAATTTGCCTATAGCCGTTTCTCTGTCTTCTGACTTTCTCTACCTCCCGTAGTTGTGCAAAAGTATATGTGGCTACAAATCAATACGACAGGTATTACAAGTGTAAGGGGTTTACAACATGTGCTAAAGTATTTACTGCACATATATTCACTGTATGTGTAAGTAGTATAAAGGCCCAGCAAATGAACATGTAGGCCAACTTCCAAAAACATGACTATATTGCTTTGTGTTTTGCATTTGTAAATGTCCTTTTGACCCTGACCTCTTCATTTTTCTTTTCCTCTTCTCTTCCTCTTTGTCTCTCACCATTAGGATTCCTTTTCCAAAGCACATAATTATCTGTGGCCCTATTTATGTAATCCTGAATTATGTAATTCTAACTCGTGGTGTGCCATCGGTTTTGCTAAATGTTTATATGAGGTAAATATGTGCTATTTGAGTTCATATTGTGATGCTTAAGGTAAATATATTGTGAGTTTTCTGAATGAGAACATGGTTAAACTTGCATTAAGTGAAGGCATTTTTGTGGCAAGTTTGGCAGAAAACATTGAGCACATTGGAACGTGTGTAAAGACAGGTTAAATATGTTAAAAGGGTATCACTTTACAATAAGGTTCATTAGTTAACTACATTAGTTAACATGAACTAAGAATGAACAATACTGCTAGAGCATTTACTAATCTTAGTTAAAGTTAATTTCAGCATTTACTAACGCATTGTTAAAATCACAAGGTGTGTTTGTTAACATTAGTTAATGGACTGTGAACTAACATGAATGAACAATGAACGACTGCATTTTCATTAACTAACATTAACTAAGATTAATAAATAGTGTAATAAATGAATTGTTCATTGTTCATTCATGTTAGTTAATACATTAACTCATGTTAACAAAGGACACCTTATTGTAAAGTGTTACCGTTAAAAGTTTTTAGAAATGTGTCTTTGTTTTGAGAAAATTGGGCAACCTGATCTCATGACAAAAACATACCTATGAGAACTTTTTCACAAAACGCGAAATACGTAGCGCCATTTACATTTCATGACATATTCGATGTGAAATGTCCACTGAGTGGGGAAAAAAACGAATGTGACGTTAAAATGCAATCGCAAGCATACCGTTTACGTTGTTTTTCGATCTCTCATCATGGTTTTCGTACCCAATGATTCTGCATCCTATATCCAATTCCGTGCTGCCTGAGCTACCGAGCAAGCCTATTATGTCCAGTGTTGTGCCCATTTTCAACCCCCTGCCAAATATTTACCCCTTCTCGTTGAAATCACTACATGATTGCCTAATCCTAACCCCTCTCCCACACCTAACCCTAAACCTACCAATACTAGGGGGGTAGTAATCTGGCGAGGGTCAACACCGGAAAGCGAAACATATGAAGCTGTAATCATAACTGTGTATGAAAACGATTACAAGCGCTCACAGTTTTACCCTAGTGTTCTTCTCTCTAGTGTTCATTTCAGTTGGAACCTGCAGTGATACCGTGGGTGTAGAAATTATTTGATCCCCTGCTGATTTTGTACATTTGCCCACTGACAAAGAAATGATCAGTCTATAATTTTAATGGTAGTTTTATTTGAACAGTGAGAGACAGAATAACAACAACAACAAAAAGTGAAATAAGTATTTGACCCCTTCGCAAAAAATGACCTAGTACTTTGTGGCAAAACCCATGTTGGCAATCACAGAGGTCAGAGTTTTCTTGTAGTTGGCTACCAGGTTTGCACTCATCTCACAAGGGATTTTGTCCCATTCCTTTTTGCAGATCCTCTCCAAGTCATTAAAGGAACAGTCCACTTTTTTGAAAATAGGCTCATTTTCCAACTCCCCTAGAGTTATACAGATGTGTTTTACCGTTTTTGAATCCATTCAGCCGATCGCCGGTTCTGGCGGTAGCACTCTTAGCATAGCTTAGCATAAATCATTGAATCCGATTAGACCATTAGCATCTCACTATAAAATGACTAAAGAGTTTTGATATTTTTCCTATTTAAAACTTGACTCTTCTGTAGTTGCATCGTGTACTAAGACTGGCGGAAAATGAAAAGTTGCGATTTTCTAGGTCGATGTGGCTAGGAACTATACTCTTAATCAAGGAACCTTGCTGCCGTACCATGGGTGCAGTAGGTGCAAAGATATTACGCAGCCGTCAACTCTGCCGGCTGCTGCAACTCTGCATCCACACAAACTTAGTGCCGGTCACTTTCAGGCGCTGACAATGTCTGACAGTGGGGATGGTGTTCTTGGGGTCATAGGCAGCATTCCTCCTCCTCCAAACACGGCGAGTTGAACTGATGCCAAAGAGCTTGATTTTGGTCTCCTCTGACCACAACACTTTCACCCAGTTCTCCTCTGAATCATTCAGATGTTCACTGGCAAACTTCAGACGGGCCTGTACATGTGCTTTCTTGAGCAGGGGGACTTTGCAGGCGCTGCAGGATTTCAGTCCTTCACGGCGTAGTGTGTTACCAGTTGTTTTCTTGGTGACTATGGTCCCAGCTGCCTTGAAATCATTGACAAGATCCTCCCGTGTAGTTCTAAGGTGCTGATCATGATCACTGAAACTCCATGAGGTGAGATCTTGCATGGAGCAGGGAAGTAAGTTAGACAAAAATACCTCCGATTGAGCGACTGAGGTGTTGTGTTGCTGGATGTAATAATGAACATAGTGGTCGTCATTTACTCCTGACATCTGAGCCGCTGAAGATGCAGTGGATTACATTTGTTTGTGAAGGGAATGCGCCTCCCGATCTACATAAACCCGTCTATGTTCGCGCGAATCATTCGTGCTCCAGCTTCACTTACAGCAGAAGTGAGTATAAGGGTTTTTTTAATGAATCTTTGCAATCGCCTTTCCTAATAATGTGCTAGTTAGCAAGTTTAGTGGCTAAACACAGCTAAAGTAAACAAGCTCGTCACTCCACAGAGAGAAGAGAAGGGCGGGGCGAGCAGAGCTCATTAACATTTGAAGTAACCTTGACCAGAACAAGATGATTTTTGCAGAGCTGATTTTGGCAAGGTAAAAAAGGTGTTATTTACAAAACCATTGAGAAATTTTAACCAAAGCATGTTATAGACTTTTCATTAAGACCTTAAAGAATCATATCAACTTGTGGAAAATGGGCATCCGATGACCCCTTTAATTCATCTCACTCACAAAAAACAGATTCAGTTTTCCTTAAAATTAATAAAAACAGTGAAATTCAACTCAGAATATGACGCAAACCTGCAATAATTAAATATGTTAAATAATACAAATATCCTTTATGCATTTAATCCCATTTTATTAATCGATGTCTTTGCTGCCAACTTTTGATGATCCAATTTAACCATACTAATAAGCAAAAATTACTCAAGATAATCTAACATTCGTTTTCTTTTTTTTTTAAATTGCTGAAGAGTTCACATTTTTTTTCTTCTGCGGTCTGCTGTACAGACGTGAATTTACTTTTGTCAAAGCCTGAGGCTTTTGGTGTGAAAAGGCTTTTACATTTGCCAAAAATAGAACTTTTCTTATTAAAAACAAACAAGCAAGCCCTGCCCAGATTTAAAAAGTAACGCAAAAGTAAAGTAACACATTAATTTCCATAAAAAGTAACTAAATAAAGTAATTAGTTACTTTTTTAGGGAGTAACTCATTATTGTAAGGCATTGCTTTTGAAAGTAACTTTTCCCAACACCGGTCTTAGCCATGGTGGAGAGTTTGGAATCTGATCGATTGATTGCTCCTGTGGACAGGTGTCTTTTATACAGGTAACAAACTGAGATTAGGAGCACTCCCTTTAAGAGAGAGCTCTTAATCTCAGCTCGGTACCTATATAAAAGACACCTGGGAGCCAGAAATCTTCCTGACTGATAGGGGATCAAATACTTATTTCACTCAATAAAATGCAAATCAATTTATAACGTTTTTAAAATGCGTTTTTTTTTTTTTTTTTTGTTGTTATTCCATCTCTCACAGTTTAAATAAACCTACTATTAAAATTATAGATTGATAATTTCTTTGCCAGTGGGCAAACATACAAAATCAGCAGGGAATCAAATAATTTTTTTCCCCCCACTGTATGTAGTTTACTGTTGTTGTAAGTGTTTTGAGATGTGTTGTTGTTGTTGGATTGAGAACTGCTTTCAGAATGCGACTGACCTCGACAGGAATGAGGAAAGTGTTTTCTAAAAATAACTGCTATATTCTATTAATAGTTAGACAAGTTCAACTTACTGTACAAAGTAAAGAAAGACGGCATCAACTGGGAATGAACTAATGAGGTAATGTGTAATGATGATGTAGACTTTTAGTTTAAAAGACATTTACAAAATAAAAGAAATTAATTTACAACTAGTTTGAAATAAAATAAGTTATTATACCGTGCATTATATAACATAGTACATTATACTGAAATAAAATAAGCACATTATAAGGCACACTTTAGTTTGGGGTTCAATTCTCACTATTATCAAAGTATTAATTATGATATTTGCCTCAATAAACTCCTAATTTGCTGCTTATTAATAGTTAGTAAGGTAGTTGTTAAGTTTAAGTAAGGTATGGGGTGGATTAAAAGATTTAGAATATATGGTCACGCACAATAAGGCATTAATATGTTTTTTATAGGTACTAATAAACAGCTAATACGCATGCAAATAAGCACCTAGTTAATAATGAAAATTTATCCCTAAAACTAAAGTGTTGCCTCATTATATTATTGTCAGATGTATTGTGTTATTAGCAAACATCAAAAAATCTGCAGTCATTGTAACAACTGTATGCAATTACAACATTAAATCATAATCATAATTGAAGAGTTATATATTTTTATTAAACTTTTAACAATTTAAATTTTTTTTTAAAAAATTGTGTTACATTTATTCCAGACATAACTTTTTCAAGGGTATTTTGAGTTAGATAAACATCTATTTTTGTCTTGTTTTTCATAAGTGGTGTCTGTTTGACTGTACTTGTGTACTCCAGCATGCAAATATACCCTTTATCTCTCTGATATACAAACAGGCCTTCATTGAGCCGTAGTGTATGTTGTGTATGTCTGAGTATATTGGTGGTTTGGGGGTGGCCTTTCACAGCTCTGAGCTGCTCGGAAAGCGTAAGGGTAATTGAATTATTGTCAGCAAAGTGCAGGTGTACTTTACAGTTTAAAAAGAATTCCCAACCGAATTCACACATAGCAAACTATAAGCAAATCAGTTACATGCAGATAGAGGTTTGCTGGGAATTTCCCCCAAAGGCCCACAGGCGTGATGTTATGGACAGTTTCAAGCACTGAACAAATAGAGCTGAGTATAAACAAGCCCATATTTGGGGGGGTTATTTTAAATTAGGATACATACAGTATTACTTGTATGAAGATTCAACTTTGCATACATTTACCTTGTAAGTCGTAGACTGAGTCTGAATTAGCATAACTGTGGACTAGTTTATATGTATCTAGCAAATCAATATGAAGTTCTTGGTGTGTCTGTCAAAATATCACAAAGAAATAGCTTGCTGATGGTTGTACTGATGATTGAAAGTAAATTAAATAAAAAGCTATATTAAATCTATATAGAAAATAGTGAAACTTGATATGCAAAATTCAACATATATACTACCGTTTTTACC
This sequence comes from Cirrhinus mrigala, assembly GCA_036247105.1. Classification (NCBI taxonomy): domain Eukaryota; kingdom Metazoa; phylum Chordata; class Actinopteri; order Cypriniformes; family Cyprinidae; genus Cirrhinus; species Cirrhinus mrigala. The sequence goes on from CM070029.1 coordinate 26,505,296, forward strand.
TTTGGAGTCTGTAAAATGTATTTATTTGATCAAAAATGCATTAAATGTTTTCTATTTAAATATATTTTAAAATGTATTTCATATTTATGATGGCAAAGCTGATTTTGTTGCATTATTACTCCAGTCGTCAGTGTCACATGATCCTTCAGAAATCATTCCAATAAGCTGATAATATATCTATATTATCATCAGTTGTTTATCAAATTGTGCTGCTTATTATTTTGTGGAAACTGTTATACTTTTTTTCATATGAATATGAAAATTCAAAAGAACAGCATTTGTTGGAAATAGAATTTTTTTTTAGCATTATTCATGTGTTTACTCTCGCTTTTAAGCAGTTAAGTGCATCATTGCTATTTTATATTTAATAATATAAAATGGTAAAAAAATTAAATTAAATTAAATTAATTTAAAAATAAAATAAAATAAAATAAAATAAAATGTATTTCAACTAAACTAAAAGTTCTGGGTGATTTGCAGTAGGTGTATCATTAATTAAAAAAAAATAAATAAATAAAATAATATAAAATAAAATGCATTTAAACTAAACTAAGATTCTGGGTGATTTGCAGTAGGTGTATAATTAATTTGAATAAATAAATAAATTAATTAATTAATTTTAAATGAATTTAAATTAATTTAAATGAAAAAAATAAAAAATAAAATTAATTTAAACTAAACTAAGGTTCTGGGTGATTTGCCTTAGGTGTATCATTAGTTTGAAAAAAAAAAAAAAAGAAATTAATTAAAATAAAATAAAATAAAATTCATTTAAAATAAAGTTTTTTGGGTGATTTGCACTAGGTGTATCATTAATTTGAATAAATAAATAAATAAATAAATAAATAAAAATTAATTTAAATTCATTTAAATGAAGAAAAAAAATAATTTCAAAAATTAATTTAAATTAAAAAATAAATAAAATAAAATTCATTTAAACTAAGCTAAGGTTCTGGGTGATTTGCAGTAGGTGTATCATTAATTTGAAAATAATAATAATAATAATAAAATTAAATTAATTCAAATTTAAAAATAAAATAAAATAAAATAAAAGCCTAAACTAAGGTTCTGGGTGTCAGGATCCTGCCCTGACTGTCTTGTCTTTGTTCAATGCTTCTCTGTTTGTTTTGTGTCTAAGCATATGGTTTTGTCTCTGTTTGTGTCTGCCACATTCTCCTCTTGTCCAACCTCCTTGTTTCCCCTGGTCACGCCCCCTTGTTTAGCCCTTTTCTGCTTGATTGTCTGTACCTGGTCCTCGTGTGTGTTGCTCCATATATTGGGTTCCTTTCCCTTGTGTCTCTGCTGGTTTGTTTTAGTGTTTACCTGTTTTTTGGTCCAGAATATATCCTTTGATCTCTTGCTAGTTATTTTGATCTTGCTCAAGTCATTTTGGATATCTTATTTAGTTATTTTGTTTCCTTTGTCTTCTCTAGTTCTGTCTAGTTTTTTTTTTTTTTTTTTTTGTACTGCAACTTTTTTTTGTACTTTTTTTTGCATTGTAATCTTTATAAGTGGTTTCTCTTTTTGATTTAGATTTTCTTTTGCCCTTGTTTTTGCAGTTCCAACTCCTTTTGGAAATTGGATTTGTTTTGCTCTTAGATTCTTTCTTTAGTTAGATTTGGTTGTTTATTGCCTTTTTTTTTTTTTTATTTATTTATTTATTTTTTTTTTCCTCAATTGTCTGTCTTGTGTCATTGTGTTGTCTTCAGTCTCCTCTTGTTTATCGTGTTTTGTCCTGTCCTGCCCTTACCCAGATTCCGTGGCCACTGACCCCTGCTGCCTGCTGTGAAGGAAACTCTGGCACCTGTTAATCCTGTCATGCCCAAGAAAGGCACTCATGTCTGGTCCTCAGAGCCTGTTTTGGTTCCAGATCTGGAGGCTCTTCCAGAGTGTCCTAATCCGTCTGCTATGACCAAGAGGCCTTATCTGTGCTGCCAACTAGACATGTCATTACCACAAAAGGGGATGCTGTCAGTCAAGTCATGTTTTCCGAAATCATTCCTGCCTCAGTCACAGATGCCTGCCCAGAGCAGCTGAATTCCCCTGCTTTGGCCATGGAGACTAACTCTGAGCAGTCTGCTCACCTTGTCATGACCACTGAGGCCATTCTCAAGAAGCCTGCTCTCACCATCCTGGCCACAGAGGTCATGTTCATGCAGCCCACTCTCCCTGCAATGGCCACTGAGGCCATCCCTGAGCAGCCTGCTATTATTACCACACAGGCCAATCCTGAGCAGCCATTTCTCTCTGCCACAGCTCCAGTCCAGGAGCCTCCAGAGTCCACTCTGTTCCAGGAGTCTGCAGAGTCCGTCAGGCCAGCCCAGGAGGGCACGTCAGAGTCAAGCCCAGTACCTGTCCTTACAGCCCAGAAGGGAACATGTGAGTCAAGCCCTATGTTTGTCCCTGAAGCCCTGGAAGGTGCATCCAAATCTGTATCTGAGCCTGTTCTAGCATCTTCTGAGCTGGTTTCCCAAGGATGCCCCCTCTCTGCTTGTGCAGTCTTGGCCCCTGAGTTTGTCCCAGGGTCCTGCACGAGTCAAGATTTGCCCCCGGAAGCAACAAAGGCTATTCCCAAGACCCCTCCAGTGAGACAAGCCCACATCTCCAGAAGGACCACCAACAAGATCTCCATCCCACCCTCCCTATTCAGTAGCCCTCTTGGATCCCCTAAGGCAGAACCTCGCTGGTCAACCTCAAAGTATTCCCCCGGAATCATTTTTCCTCCCTCCCAGTCCCACCCCCCTATGTTTCCTGGCTACCCTGGAAATCCAAGTTTTATTCCCCACCCAGCCCCCCAGTTGGTACCTCCCTGTACCGTTTTGCCCATTGGGAGGAGGGTACTGTCAGGATCCTGCCCTGACTGTCTTGACCCTGTTCAATGTTTGTTTGTTTGTTTTGTCTAAACACATAGGGTGCTTCTCAATATCCCTCCTCGTCTCCTCGCTCCTCCGTCCTCCATCCTATGACCCGGAAACCGATCGAGCTCAGCCATCTCGTAGGACATCTCAATTCTCTAATTGCACCGCGAGGATCGAGGAGTGAGGAGGCTGCCTGAGGAGTCATGAGCGAGGATACACAGGTCTATCCATTGCGGAAGTGTTTTATCAACTAAACGTGACGCATGTATAAATTCTCCTCCCCCTTCACATCTGTCCTAATAATTTACATTTGTATTTTACCTTTGCAGTTTAAATAATGTAATATATTTAAACTCGGTGTCTTGCTTTATTCATATTTGTTATGAATGCCTTAAATAACGAACTTTAACAACATATGGGCAGATCCCTTTAGCGCAGCTGATGACGCTTTGAAGTGACGCTTGAGTGGTCAGGAATATTCCAATGTTCATCCTTTGATTCCTCCATCCTCGCGTCTTTTCCTTGCATCCTTCCATCGTATCCTGAAGGGGTGGAGCTAAGACGGGAGGAAAGGAAGCAAGGAAAGGAAATGAGGATGCACAAATAAGAAATGAGAAGCACCCATGGTTTTGTGTCTGTTTGTGTCTGCTACGTGCTCCTTTTGTCCCACCTCCTTCTTTCCCCTGGCCACACCCCCTTGTTTAGCCCTTGTCTGCTTGATTGTCTGCACCTGGTCCACGTGTGTGCTGCTCCATATATTGGGTTCCTTTCCCTTGTCTCTCTGCTGGTTCGTTTTGGTGTTTTACTTGTTGTTGTTGTTGTTGTTGTTGTTGTTGTTGGTTTTTTTTTTTTTTTTTTTTTTTTTTTTTTTTTTTTTTTCCTCTCTGTTCTCAATTGTCTGTCTTGTCATTATATTGTCTTAAGTCTTGTCTTGTTTGTTATTGTGTTGTGTTGTTTTGTCCTATCCCGCCCTTACCCAGATTCCCTGGCAACTGACCCCTACTGCCTGGAAGCACAGCTCTCCTCTCTAACGTGTCAAGTCTGTGGTTCTGGTAGTACCTATCTGGCGGCTAGTCTGTGTGACATTGGGGTTTCTCTTCAAGCTACAGGTTCCCAGTGTTCCTGCCTAGTTCTTTCTCTGGAGCTGCCTTCTCTGTGCCTAAGACCGTTGCCATCTCTGACAGTCTCCAGGTCATACCTCCTGCCTGTATTGTTACCTGCCCTGCCCCTCTATTTGGACTTTCACTCCTCATTCTCCCTGTTGTAGTTTGTCTTGTTAATAAAATCACCTTTGTCTGCTCATTTGCATTTGGGTCCCATTTCTTGCAGTTTCCTGACACTGGTTGATTTGCAGTTGGTGTATTATTAATTTGATAAATAATTAAAAAATATAACTAATTTAAATTAAATAAAATTGCATTAAATAAAAGACTAAACTAAGGTCCTGGGTGATTTGCAGTAGGTGTATCATTAATTTGAAAAAATAAATTAAATTCATTTAAACTCATCACTTAAACTCAAAAAATAAAATAAGCCTAAACTGAAGCTGTGGGTAATTTGCAGTAGGTGTATCATCGAAAGCAGCTGTACAGTCAAATGCTGATCAATAATTGCTCATCTAACCATAGTTACTGATGAATCACAGTCTGCATGCAGAAAAACAGTTTCACAAATATCAACAATAAAGCTGGGAAAACCCTTCCCTTCTAACTCCTAATTCAACCGAGTGCTATTGTTTCATGCCGCATTATGGCACTTGTGCTGATCTATGACACTTAAAGGACAATAACTCCAGTGTGCTGACAACTCACACCTGTCATAAAACTTGATGATCTCAGACTAATTAGGGCAAATGTGGATAGAATTTGAAACACAAAATCTTCCTTAATGTTTGAGCCCTGCGAACGATGAGGTTACAGTGTATTATGTTACATATCATCCCTTGTCCAAAAATGATTTAGGACTAGGAATGTTGGTGATCAAACACAAAGCCTTACAGATCCAGTACAGTTATCCCACGGGACACAACTTTCCCAGCCAGTATCCAAAGGCAATAAACCTCTCTAGACAAACAAAGCCCATTTTATCTGCAGCTTGGTAGAACATACATGAATGTAAATCATGTTTTCTCAAGTGCGAAAGATAAGATATGGGAGAAGGCCTTCCAGCGTCTCATGCAGGACGAGCTTGAAACCTCAGAGACCTGAAAAAACCCACGGTACAAGGTGTGAAGAAACACACACATACACACACACACACACACATACACACACTTAGGCTTTGTTATGCAACTGTACTGTAGTCCCTCTGGTTATTCATACTCCCATTCTCCATCTGCTGTTAGCAATCACTCCTTCTAGGAGAGTAAAGACATATTGCAACAAGACATATTGTAATAACACAGTATTTCCCACGAACTGCTCATATGCATTTATATGGTTTCTTTCAAGATCTTTAAAACAGGTTATAAAAACACTTCCCTAGCTGTTTTTTTATCTGTATAATCAGATTATCTCTCACCTGAAAATCAAGCCATTGGCAGGTAGTAATGCTAAATGGTGTAGTTAGGGCATCTATGGTACTGTAGGTGCTAACTTGACCATGCTAATCAAACCAATCTTTGAGCCTTGTTAAATATAGAACCCAAGGGGTCAAGGTTTAACAGGTTAGCATTGTTATCTCTGTTTGTTTATGCTGATGCAAAACGCATCTTTCTCAAGTAACAGCCACTAAAAGTAGGCATCTGTATAAAAGTATGCAAAATATAAATCACCAGTATTTAATTTCAGTACTGTGACATTCTACCAGTGAGGGTTTTTTTTTTAGGTGGATCTACCTTACACTTCAAAAAGAGATAAATGGGTTTAATAATAGGTGGCTTTCTTCACATCTCCATGGCTGAGACCCACATGTTACCAAGTCAGTCAAACTACAGTATTTTCTTCTGCCACAAGAGGGAGCCATAGATAACAGATACTGAATCTTCATGCTATAACGTGGAAGACACAAATATAACAAAGACTCAAAGATGTTCTTCATTTGTTAAACCTCATGTTGCTCCAAACGACTTCGAGTTTATTTCTTTAGCAAAACAAATAATGAAATGTTAGCATGGAAAGAAGCATTTTACAGACTGACAGTCTCCATTCACAATTCAATTTCTTTGCATCTATTATCCCTTACCAAAAAGAAGTATACTTAAGTAAAGATCAAGTATATTTTAAAGTATACTTTATGTAGTAAGTATACAAATACCAGTATACTAGTATACTTTAAGTGTACTATTTCAATACTTCTTGGGACTAAATTAGCCCGCTCTCTAGTATATAAAAGTATACTTTTAAGTATACTTTAAGTATAACAGTAATAAACTTTAAGTACACAACTAGTTTACGTATATGTTTTTACTTTGTACTGCAAGTATACTAAAAATGAACTTATAGGTATACTAATTAAATACTTTTTATGCATTTTAGTACACTTTGAAGTATAGTCTCAGTAAACTACTAGTTTAGTAGTTTTATTCTGCAAGTAAGTTTTCTTTAAGTGAATTTCACATCATACTTGAAGTATACCCTATTTAGGTATTAATTTGTAGGGGTGTGCGGGGCACAAACTAACGCGGGGTTAATTGTAACACACGTGGTTTAAATATTTCCACACACCCTAGCATAACCAAATTTACGGTATTTACTAGTTGCCATAGAAACACTATCGCTGAATATTTATTTTACCATAGTAAATTTTTGGCTTAAGTAAATTTTTCTTTTCAGTTTTTAGCATTCATTTAAAATGAGACAAAATGCTATTATTTTAATCGCCAATCTGTTATTTATCAGTTTAGATTATTAATGCTTGGCAAGCCAGCAGAAGACCACTTTTATATTCCAGTCGCGCTGATGGGAAAAATTGTAACACTGCGTTACAATCTGCCCCGCTATATGAAACTATGCTGTTCTATGACATTAGCTATGTAATTTTCACTATTTACTTTTATGGATTTAAAAAAGAAACCACAAGAAACAGGTGAGTAAAGACAATGACAATCAATGAATAAAGACAATGATATGTTTAATGTTGAGAAATTATTTCAAGAAATGTAAAGCATTTTGGCTCGTTTATGTGTCTCGTTTTCTGTGAGAGCTTTGGAGGGAGGGGAGTGTTTTTTAGGATGTCTGAATGTGTTTCATCTATTTGAGCACATTGTTTTGAACTATACTGCATAACTGTTTTTTTGCTATCAGGGGGGTCCCACGTATGGCTACGATGTGTTCATTGTGAACCTCAAAAATTAGATTCTTTATTTAATTTTGAAAAAGTTAATAATTTTATTTTATTAACAAAATATTTTAGTTTGTCGTGTATATATATATATATATATATATATTTTTTTTTTTTTTTTTTTTTTTTTTTTTCATTTGATTCTATCAGATAACATTTTAAGCTGTCATATGGTCATGTTACAACGTGCCTCTCGCATGTTGTAATGTACCCCACCTACGGGGCATGTTATCACTTTTCGCTTCCTTTCTTTTGAGGCAAATAACGAAAAACGTATACACTGTAATTATGAAACAAAGCGACATATTTGTACAAGAAAAGTGTGAAATTAACGTGGATAAAAATGATCCTCTGAACACAAACTAAGAAATTCAAAAAGTGTTAGGTTGTGCCCCGCGCTCCCCTATACATTTTGTTATATGAATAAATGAAAATACAAAACATAAAAAGAATGTAAACAAAAACAATTTATTCTAGCTTCATGCATTTTTTTTATAAACAGTTGAATGTAAGTTTCATAAAAAATAAATTAAAAAAAAAAAAAACATTTTGAACAAAAAGCTAAAAAAAAAAAAAAAAAGAAAAAGTCTATTCATGATAATCAAAAGGTAGATGGAATCTATCAGCACCCCACAGCTTGACAGTCATTACCTCTTATTCCGTAACGTTACACAGTATTACATATCTATGGTTTTGATGTTTTTGATGACGATTGTATTAGATTACATGTGGAAGTATCCGCTGTTTCAGTTTCTTCTTCACTTTTGATGTTTTGGAAATTCTGTTCAGACGATGTGTAATAGCGCCCCTGGTGTATAACAATGAAAACATGGATAGCTCAAATATATTTAGACTTTTTCTAAGTATAAGTCTAGTCTACTTATATGTCATTTTAAGTATATTTCTGAAAAGTATATAAAGCACATTCCTGAGAAGTACATAAAAAGTAGACAAAGTATACTTTCCTATTTTAAGTTTAAAAGAAGTATACTAATAGCACACTTGAATAAACTTCTTTTTCGTAAGGAATCCTCGGACCAACTGTCACAAAAGGTTTGCGTTTCCCAAGAAGCTTAGCATTTTGCAAGCAGACAGAAAACTGGTGATGGAAATAATATGAAGTGGGAGGAAAAACTATATTTCAATAGTTTAATAAATAAAAACTATAATTCAAAGCAAATCTTTTACCACAGAATCAGGGCTTAAAGGAACACTCCACTTTTTTTGCTAATAGCTTAGTATAGATCATTGAATTAGATTAGACCGTTAGCATCTCGCTCGATGCTAACGGTCTAATCTGATTCAATGATCTATGCTAAGCTATTAGCAAAAAAAGTGGAGTGTTCCTTTAACATTAACACCTGCCAAATGCAGGTCGATTTCAGCAGTGGCGTATATAACACGGTCACTTCCCACTAGCCACTTTGGTGGGTTGAAATGTCAGGATTTCCATGGGTCCTTAAAATGTCATAAATGTAGAACTTTGTGTCGAATTAAGGCCATAAAACGTCCTAAATGCCTTTAATGGTAGCCTACAAGAAATGTATATAATTTTAAGACGTCTCAAATTTGAGAACTGAAAGACAAGAACTGTGATGTACTTTAATGTGAAGATTAAACTTTAAAAGTCTATCATTTCATTGAATAAATATTGAGCTGATGAGCTGCACGTTTCAAAGTCAAGTCAAAACGTGACACAGGCATTCTTGTTTTTTTTTTGTTTTTTTTTTTAAATGTATCTCTGAAATACGACACCGTTTTATCTAAGTCATAATATTTTGGGAATACAGTCAAAATTATATGAATAAAGTCTAAATATTGCAAGAATAAAGTCAAATTACTACGAGAATAAAGTCGAAATATTCCAAGAATAAAGTTGAAATTACGAGAATAAAGTATTTTGATATTTTGAGAATAAAGTCAAAAGATTTTGTTTTATTTTTTAACATGGTACTAAAACACTGTCGTACTGGAGGGAAAAGACTGTCTTCAGAAACGTTTCGATGGCAGGTTTGTTTCATCTTATCTGTCCACCTTTTTCTTTAATGGGGAAGTAGCCTATGGGTGAGACTTCCGGTTCATTAGCCACTATAAGAAAATAACGAGAAGAATAACAAACTACAGTAAACGGTAAAACTGTTTGCACTAAAACCCATTGTGTTCATAATTAAGATAATACATTAAAATAATATGCAATATCAAGCAGCAAAACAAGCTGCTTTGTACAGCTAAAAATAGCTGGATGCGATGAGACCAGAAGCCAGACAGATAAAATTTACAAATGCACCCGCACCTGCTCTTGAGAAGAAAAAGGTGAATAAATTAGCCTTTGTGAACTCAGAACTGCTTCGTATACAGCTGTTACCTGGGAAACTGCTTTATGGCTGTCGTTCCAAAAGCGCCACCTACTGGCATAACGTGAATGTGCATTTTCAATAAGCCCGTCTGTTGTTTTTGTTTAGACCAATGCGAAAACCAACCCCTATTTTGTACACAGCAAACATCCAGTTGTGAATGTAAACCTTTATATATTTTAAATTAATATAATTTTAATCTAAAATTAATGTAAATTTAACTGGCTGAGTGGCCAGTAACTTTGGAAAACCATAGTTACAATGGCTGGTGAACAATAAAGTTAATGTCAAGCCCTGCACGGAAAGCAAAAAATATATATATATTTTTTAATTGTTTTTTGAAAATCTAAAAATGCAGAAAGTTTTGAGTTTTCTGTGAGGGGTAGGTTTAGGTGAAGTGTTAGATTAAGGGGATAGATAATGCAGTCTGTATCAGGGGGGTTTTCAACGAGGAGGCAAGGGAGGAAGTGTCTTGTCTATATTGGATGAGCAAAAAAAAAACAAAAAAAAATTTCAACAGCAACACAAGCAGGTAAAGTAACAGTTGGAGTCCCCGTCTCTCTCACCTCCCCTGAGCCCATTGAGGATGTGGTGAGTTTAGTGGAGGGTAATCAAGAATAAATGGGGGAAAGTCACATGAGAGGAGGCAATGATTGGACATGACTGGTTTTGATTGGCTGTGACTGGTTCATGCGATAAATCCCGCCTCTTGTGTTCGTGCACGTTCTGCATTCACAAATCAGTCTGAACGAACAATATAATGCCGTTAACGGGAAGACTAATTTAAAAAAGTAAATAAACAACTCACACACTTAGATATAACCACTTTATTACGTCAAAACAATTTAAAATGGCCTGAACACATCTGTGGGAGTTTTTAGTGAGTAATCAGCTTGGTGAAATTTAAATTTACCGACCTTTGATGACTGATGATCTGAAAAATTCACTAATAGTTACACTAATAGTTAAAAGTTAACTATTAAAAATAATAGCTAAACATAAGTTCACAAATAAAATATATTGTTTAAATTGTTACTGCCTTGAGTTATTATTTTGAAATAAATGTAAAATGCTTAAAAACACTAACTTGATGAGATTCATACTTGGCTTAAATAAATAAAATATTGATTATCATTGTTTATGGAAAAATAACAAATAGAATTGTTTCTTTTTCTTCTTTTTCTGATGTAGTAATGTTTATTTAACCAAGAAAATGTTTGTTTTTTTTAGTACTTTGCCTCCTAATTTCATAACACCATCACACACCACTGGTCTGTACAGTATATATATATATATATATATATATATATATATATATATATATATATATATATATATATATATATATATATATATATATATATATATATATAAACATTATGTCTATAGGGATGTTGGTCAGCTGTCTCTTAGGGCACTTCTGTGTCTATTAAGCAAATTTAGAGCTAAAAACTCATATATTAACAGATATTAATTTGTCAATTACAAATTGTGTACTATACAAAACTAAAAATAAAATAAAATTACATAAATAAATATAAATAAACATTCAAAATAAGTAATAAAAAATTAAGTAATAGTTTTAATAATGGTTATTTCAGTTAACTAATTGAAATTGTTTCACTAATACAGGGGTGTCCAGACTTGGTCCTGGAGGCCCACTGTTTTGTAGAGTTTAGCTACAACCCCAATTAAACACACCTGAAACAGCCAATCAAGGTCTTACTGGGCACACTAGAAACTTCAAGGTTGGTTTGTTGAGTTTGTTGCAAGTTTGGCTAAACTCTACAGGACAGTGGCCCTATAGGACCAGGTTTGGACACCCCTGCATTAAAAAGACATTTTTGTTAAGAATTGTATCTAAGTGTCATGCATAACCTTTTGCTCTAGGAGGCGCTCTAGGATATTGTTTTGAACAAAAAGTATGTGAGATTGTACAAACACAAGAGAGAGCAGTTTTATTACAGTGCCAGCACATTTACATATATTTTTACTACAGCTTTATACATACAAAATAACAACACAACATTTATGTTATTTGTTACATATAAGAATTTATGGAACAAATGCATTTAAAGGAACAAAGTATACTGGGTTTGTCATCACTGAATAAGATAATTAGAAAGAATGAGAGAAACATATCATGATTCTCAGTGCTTTTATCTGCTAGGAACCTAAAATCAAGATCTTAATACAAATAAAGTCAGCACAGGTTTTTCGCATTGTGATTTACTCTTGTTGTTGTTGACAGAGATGAAGAGCTCCCACTTTCTCACACAAGCCTTTTTGGACAGAAACACCTCCTGCTTTTCAGGTCAATCATTTTTCTCCGGTTCTGGTTGGCTGAACTCAAATGGAGACAGTAAAATATTATCGGGCAATGTTAACATTCCACCTGAGCTGTAATCGCAGCTTGCATGCCAGATACAATCATCACTTACTCTACCTGTGTTTTTCTCTCTCTCTTTCTCCCTCTGTCGGTGTACATATCTGTTGCATGAATCCAAACACATCTTAAAAGTCCCATCTCATCTCTGTTCTCTCTTTCTGTTGTGCTGTTGTGAAATGATATCTGTTGTATGCTAAATTTCCATCACATGAATACCTATCCTACAAATAAAGATTCTAAAAGAGTTAGTGATGCAATTAAAGAAGCATTTTGGTTCCCAAAAGAACCTTTCCGTAAACAATTTTCAAAAGATTCTTTTTTTTTTTTTTTTCTTTGTGGGAAAAATATTTTAATACTCTAAAGAACCTTTTGCACATTGAAAAGGTTCAGCAATAAAGAACCTTTACATTTAAGGGAGTAGCATGTGAAACAGAATGCACTATGCAACAATAACCATTTTAAATAGCAATAACGCTACAGTTTTGCCGCATTACCTCATTATGTTGAGAATAGGGCCTACTGTCCATTTATCAACTTGGACAACTATTTTTTTCCTAGTTACCTGACTGGCTTCTGTGCATGTTCTAACAACTGTAGCATATTAGTTTATAAGTTTGATTTCCATCAAAAAGCAGGCCTTACTACCACTGCTCATAACAATGAAATATTCCTGCAAAAACACATTTTGAATCAATTAACTTCTTAATATTTACTTGCACACTTTGAATGTGATGCAGAGTCGTTGGAAAAGTTTAGATTCTAACCCTATAACCTGTCTGACTTGTCCCAAAGCAACACGTGCAACAAGTCTTTGCCTGGAAATAATTGAAGCAATCAAATTTGAGACAATCGATAATTTATCATCCTTATTTATTGCTGTTTAATTCATGCCCCCTCCTTACCTTTGCTTCTATAATTGGAGTGCCAATGGCAAGACTTAAAATAGAATCCAAAATAAGATCCTTTTCTTTCCTCTGTTCTCCCTGGCAGGCTCTGACTCGTGAATGTGTTATCATGTATACTAGCTGACTGTATTTTATACTGTCAACGTGATTCTCACGAGTGAGCCAGCATGAATGCAGCTTGCTGTCTTTGGGGTAAACATTCTGGGACATGAACTCTTGGGCAGGTTCACAGGTAAATGTCTTCATAACATCATTTCAAATATAAGAAAAAAGAAAGAAAAAGATAAATGTGTTGAGAATAAAACCTAGACTAAAACCCCTCACGTTTTTTAAAAATTTGAATTTTATAGTTAAAATCATGCAGCTTGCTTTTTTCAGTGGTGCACAATAAAACAGGAGGAAAATATGCAAAGAAATTAATAAACTTACAATGAAGGATATAGTGGAGCCATTTCTACAAGATTACCAAATAATCACCTTATCCACTTATTTTTCAACGTGGAAGTAACTATTTCCTGTGAATGTGCGAGATTTCCGATTTAGACTTAGCCGCTAGGTAGCCCAGAGTAGCAAACAGTAAAAGTATGTGCGCGATAAACCAGTGTGTTTATGATTACGATAATACATTCAAAAAACATTATAACAAATATCAATTTGCAACATCATGCGGTAAAACGGACTGTTTTTTGTACAGCTAAATATTGGAACCGGCTGACACCGGAAGCCTGGTACATCCAATTTGAAAATGACCACGCCGCCTCCGCGGACTTCCAACAGAGATTTATCATTGTTAGTACATTCAGACGGCAGTCTGTGCATTATACGTGGGGATTTTCTGAAGGGTACATTTTTACACCAATAGGTGGCGATTATTGACCGTTTTAATTGAGTTATTTAATCGTTGATTCATTCAAAACGGTAACTCATTAAGGAAGGAAACGCTGAAGTGTGTTGCTCGAAGAAGCGAGACGATTCTGCTTTGTGGAGCTACTTTCGTAAATGTAAGTAGAACATATATTCACTAACTAAATAGATTCAGTAACTAAAGTGTTACTGAATATTAATTTCTTGTTATTTTAGCTGTTGTTCAAAAGAACAAGAACTTACAATTTTGTTGCTAACTGAACCCTGTTGGAAAAAACAGCATATGCTGGTTTGGTAGGTTTAATACTGGAACGCTGGTTTTAGCTGGTTTATGCTGGTCCTTACCTGGTCATGTGCTGGTCTAGGACCATCTTAAACCAGCTAAGGACCAGCTAAAACCAGCATCCCAGCATTAAAACCTAGCTAACCAGCATATGCTGTTTTTTATTTCAACAAGCTATTCAGACAGCACTCATTTTTAAAATATTTCTTAAATATCACTGAAAAACTTTTATACAAATAAATGAATACAAATGTTATATTCAGGTCACTTTACGTTTGGCATAGGCTTTGTCTAATTTATAGGGCTTTAGCCCAGCCTTTTCAGCTTTCACACACTGACGAGTGAGGCCAATTTCTATAATTTCAGTGAGGACAATTCTATAGGTCTGGCAACTATTCCTTAGTAACATCCTAACTACAATAAAGAACACATTTTCAATGCCTTATGTCATAAAAAGCATCCAGAACACCTTAGTAAAGGATTAGCTAATGCTACAGGGAACTATAAAACTATATAAACAATGCAGCTAAATTCGGTTGTCAGTTCACCTTTTACTCCTTAAAGGAGAAGTCTACTTCCAGAACAAAAATTTACAGATAATGTACTCACCCCCTTGTCATCCAAGATGTTCATGTCTTTCTTTCTTGAGTCGTAAAGAAATTATGTTTTTTGAGAAAAACATTTCAGAATTTTAGTTTAAATATACAAATTATATACTTTTTAATGTCAAATGCTCGTCTTGTCTTATTCTCCCTGAAATCTGTGTATTCTAGCTCAAGACAGTTAGGATATATCGAAAAACTCCCATGTCATGTTCTCCCTCAACTTCAAAATCATCCTATATCACTGTTTTACCTTTTTTGTTAAGGGTGTTTGATCTTCTTTGCATCTTGTCTGGGATCATTTACAACCGCATTTGGGATCGTTTGAAGCCATTTTGGAAGTTCAAACTAGGGGTACCATATCAGTCCATTATATGGAGAAAAATCCTGAAATGTTTTCCTCAAAAAAAAAAAAAAAACAGTTTCTTTACAGCTGAAGAAAGAAAGACATGAACATCTTGGATGACAAGGGGTTGAGTACATTATCTTTTCTAGAAGTGGACTTCTCCTTTAATTGAGTTTTGTACACACATAATTCACTGAAATACCCCTTACAAAAAACTAACATTGGTTTATTATAGTAAAAGTGTAGTAACCATGTTTTTTTGGCGCATTGGTTATGATTTGTACAAGCATAGTTTTTCTACAAATACCATGGTTAAACTACAGTTAGTGAAGCAAGACCATGGTTCATTTGTGGTTACTATGTGGTAACTATGTTTTTTTTTTTGTAGTAAAACCATGGTTAATTTTCATAAGGGACAGGAGTGACAACTGCATTAGAAAACCGCATTAACCCCCTGAAAAATAAAGGTAGTGACAACCGCATTTACAGAAATTCTATGCAGTGTGTACGAAACCGAACTGAACAACTAGTTGTTAATGATAATGTCACAAGAAGCACGCCAGTGTGCGTATAGATGGCAGTTCCGGGAGTGAGTTGTTTTCCATAAACACATTGAATGATAATTTACGAGAGTCACTCCCATATTTAAATGTGGTTGTCACTCCTGAAAGTTGCAGTGCGTACATGGCCACAGAGTGTTTTCATGACGCATCATCAATCGGCCATATTGGCAGCACTGAATGTAAACAATGCCACTGAATACGAATGAAACTCATATTTTGCTGATTATGGCTGCTTATGGTCAATTATTGTCATGTTTTGAGCTGTACTAATCAGTCAGACCGGGAAAAACATTTGGAGTACTATAGATTGCTAAAAGCTATAACAAATCAGAAAGAAGAGTGCAAAAAACTGTCTGAGGAACAAAAGGCGTTTGTGGTTGGCAAACTGAACCAGGATGTTCAGGGGAAAAATCTTGACAACATTCATGCTTGTTCTTATGATTTCCAGTCAGGTAGGTGAAATATTAGGCTAATATCTTAATTAATACTGCTTGTACATATCTTTACCACCTATTCAATTTACTTTGTCAAAATATTGCGCCCTTTCCTGCTTACTAAGTCCTTCTCTATATGATTTAGCAGCTTTTACACATTTTTCCCATGGCTTAGACAGCATAAATTAGCAGAACAACATATTCAGTAGTACATTAACCGTGGAATCTATGCTGTTGTTTACATCTGAGTTTCGCCAATATGGGTAGATATCTGCATAACTGACCAAATCGTGACGTAAGTGCAAACCCTCTATTGTTTAGAAACCCTAAGCAATTTGAAATGCAAGCCCATTAAAAGCCCTTTTATACAGCCTTTAAAATGATACATTATCAGACACTGATTACTACAGCAAGGTCAAGGCTTAGAAATATAGAATCTAGGAGTTGTTTTGGTAGCTGTTTGCTTTTATTCTGAGACGTTCCCTCAAGTGAACTAAGCAGGTGGTCATAGCAGCCAGATATGACTGCGTTTACCCGTAATTGTCTGTTCCCAGCCTCAGTAAGTGGGTAGAACCAGGTCTCCAGTTTCTCCCTCTCATCAGGCAGCCGCTGAATGGACTTCCGTGCTTGACGGAGCTCGAATAACCTGTGGCAGATTCAGACAGGTGAGAGCCAGGTAACTGCTTCCCTTTTGTGTCTTAAAAGATTGCCGATGCTTGGATAGAGTGTGTGTGTGTGTGTGTGTGTGTGGGTGGATATGAGGTTGAGAGGGGAGTGTAGGCCTTTGATCTTCAGGGGCAGGGAACGGGGCAAATCTTCCAGCGGTCCCTGTAGCTCCAGCCGTATAGGTAACCCAACCCTGTTTTGGCCTCCGACTCAGCGAGCAGGTGCCCAGAGGTGGGAACTGTTTGCAGAGCTGTGTTTGGTGACAGCACGTCTAACTTTCAACTTCTTCTTTACTGCCGGCACATTGTTCACAAATCCCTGCTTTTCAGCGTCTGAGCTTTTCAGAATCGCTTGCTCTTTCTGTTTTGCTCTTCTGGAGAAATAGTGAGAGCAGGCTTCATTCATGCTGTACAGAAAAACACAAACCTCACGGTCTCACAGCGATGCAAAAATGCATACTTGAGTATGTTTTTTTTAGCCAGTTTCCAGTAAAAATATCTAAATATTGTAGTTTTAATATAACATGATTTATTTGACCAATAAAACTGCATGAATAAAAAAAAAACCTTTTAAAGAGAATATTCAGTTTTTTTTAATAGTTTAAGCATAAATCCAACAAAATGCATTGAGGTTTAAGCTATTGTTAAAAATTGTCATTTATAAATACATAAATTATCATTTTAATATGAGCTCTAATATATTTTGCCTTTCTGTTTCATATCTCTTATTTGAAGAATGTTTAGATATTTACAGTTGAAGTCAAAAGTTTAAATACACCTTGCAGAATCTGCAAAATCTTAATTATTTTACCAAAAATAAGAGGGATCATACCAAATTGATGTTATTTTTTTATTACTGACTTGAATAAGAAATTTCACATATAAGACATTTACATATAGTCCACAAGAGAAAATAATAGTTGAATTTATCAAAATAACCCTAACTTTCAAAATAGGTAACTTTCAAAACATACACTTACATACACTTGATTCTTAATAATGTGTTGTTACCTGAATGATCCACAGATGTGTGTTTTTTTTTCTTTTGGTGATGGTTGTTCATGAGTCCCTTGTTTGTCCTGAACAGTTAAACTGTCTGCTGTTCTTCATAAAAGTCCTTCAGGTCCCACAGATTCTTTGGTTTTTCAGCATTTTTGTGTATTTGAACCCTTTCCAACAATGACTGTATGATTTTAAAATCCATCTTGTCACACTGAGGACAACTGAGGGACTCATATGCAACTATTACAGAAGGTTCAAACGTTCACTGATGCTCCAGAAGGAAAAACAATGCATTAAAAGCTGGGGGTGTAAACTTTTGCAGGGAATGAGAATGTGTACATTTTTCTTATTTCGCCTAAATATCATATTTTTTTCATTTAGTACTGCCCTTCAGAAGCTACAGAAGATATTACATGTTTCCCAAAAGACAAAATAAGTTTATTTAATCTTTGAATTCAAAAAGTTTTCACCCCCCGACTCTTAATGCATCGTTTTCCTTTCTGGAGCATCAGTGAGTGTTTGACTCTTCTGTAATAGTTGCATATGAGTCCCTCAGTTGTCCTCAGTGTAAAAGGATGGATCTCAAATTCAAACAGTCATTGTTGGAAAGGGTTTAAATGCACATAAATGCTGAAAAACAACAGAATTTGTGGGACTTGAAGAATTTTTCTGAAGAACAGCGGGCAGTTTAACTGTTCAGGACAAATAAAGGAGTCATGAACAACTATCACTGAAAAAAAAAACTCAGCTGTGCATCATTCGGGTAACAACACAGTATTAAGAAACAAGTGCATGTGAACTTTTTAACGCAGCCATTTTTATAAATATATACCTTTATTATATACCAGGGGTGGTGAACTCTGGTCCTGGAGAGCCGCAGCCTTGCTGAGTTCAGCTCCAACTCTAATTAAAACTCACCTGCCTGTAGCTTTCTAGTAACCCTACAGACCTTGATTAGCTTGTTCAAGTGTGTTGGATTACGGTTGAAGCAAAACTCTGCAGGGCTACGACTCTCCAGGACCGACGTTCACCACCCCCGTTATATACTATATATTATATACTATATATTATAAACTATTATTTTCTCTTGTGGACTATGTAAATGTCTTTTTGTGAAATATCTTATTCAGGTCAGTATTAAATAAAAAAAATAACATGCATTTTGTATGATTATTTTGGTAAAATAACATTTTGCAGATTCTGCAAGGTGTATGTAAACGTTTGACTTCAACTGTATACTGAAAAACAAGACAAATATTAATTTATAAAATTATCTTTAAAATAGGTATGAATCCTATGTTTACAGATATTGCTTGAATAAAAAATGAAGGACAAATACAATATTAATATTATTCACATTTCTTATAGAGTAATGAGATTAAATAATGCTTAATGATTAAATAATACTTAAAACTTTCAAAAGAAAAAAAGACTGATCAGTCTCACACATGTTTGCAATCAAAACTCAATTTTTTACATTTCAATATCAAAACATACTCATTTCTCATTGGTTTCCTCATGATCAAATAATCTGAGCTCACATTCATTTTATAGCTTATTTATTTCTACTTCTATTGAAAGAGATTTTAGGGGGAAAAAACACATAAATGAGGGCTCTGTTAATTCTAAAGCTATGACTGCATTTTATGAGGAATTAAATTTTCCTCTGGGTATAGGCAATCCTCATGTTTTATTTATTTAATCTTTCTCATTCAGCATCTCTTACCTTTCATCACTTCTTGCATGACACGACTGGAAACCGAACTGACATAAATTAAACCTCAGAGAGAGGGGGGAGTATTGCATGTTTGTGGATCTATATTGAGGCTGTCCTCAGGCAAAGCAATTACCGCAATGAGTGTTTGCATGAGAATTGAGCTCTTGATGGTGTTTGGTGTGTGAAAGGTTGACCGATTTGCTGGTGTGTATGTGTGGATAATGCAGAGATAATGTGCAGCAATGACTACAGTTCTTTTTTTGAGGGAGTGCAACAAAGGCTCCACAGAAAATGGGCTCAGCTGAGGAATTTTAATGAATTAATGGAATTCATTTGAGCCCATTGTGAATGATTCTAAATCAGATGAATGAGCAGCGCTGGAGATCCTCACGCTGGACTGCAATGCTGAAAACATAAAAAGCATCAACTACTAGAAAAAGACTTTGAAACAGATGGGATGACTAAGATTAATGCAAAACAACTGAAGCACTCAAACTAATGTTATTTGATTCTCAGAAACTGGCCACAGTAAGGAAAAGAAAATGTGTCACGCTAACAATCAAGACCCCCCATGAACACAACAAAAACAAGCTTAAAAATAGTAGAATGAAGGAGGGTAGTGCTTTGGGCACTACCACACAAGACACATCATGGGAATTTTTCCAGAAGCCAATGCCAGCATAGTAGGAGATGATCACAATAACACAAATATTGTGTCCTTTACAAACAATTCACAATGGATAACATCATGTGCACAATAATACAGCCACAGTGAGAGTACTTAAAGAGTTTTACAGACATCTTGGAGGAAACCTTACACAGCTTCTGGAAACATCCTGGATATTTTCTGGAAGCTTGTATGTTGTGGTACATCTCTATAGTGCTTTTTCTAAAATGTTTAGGTAAAATTTATCGGTCGCCACTAGGACCCTTGATGGCAATCGATCAGGAGTTCCCCTGATCCTTTGAGACATAAACAAATACTATTTATCACCTAGCGAACCGGAAAATTCCATTGTCCACTTTTCCAACTGAAGAAACAGCGCAATTCATCACCGTTCCTTCCACTAGCTACAGCGAGATCCACCGAAGAAGCCATGCAAATGTCTCTCGCTCTGTATATTCATGCCTCTTGCGGTAAAGAGACACCCCGCTGTACAAGCTGGGACAGCAGAGTAGTAAATCTGTAGTTTGTTTGGCTGAGCATGGGGTTGAAGGGAGCCCGCAGCTTAACTCAATTATTGTTGTTCGGGTTATAAAACACCATGTAAGCGTTGCTCCGAGAGAAATGGAGTGAAACGATATTCGCGTATGATTTATATGGAGCAACGGCAGGAGAAGCGGTTGGTGCTTGACAGCTAAATTTGCGTTGCAGGATCTAGGGGAGCTTTCCGCGAAAGTCTGGAATGCAGCAGTTGTAGAAAAGCAATTACGAGGGAAGGATTGTGGTACCTCTAAAGGTATGATTGGAAGGCTCTGTCCGTCTCTACCGTATACAGTCCCCCCTCTCAGAGTTCGGCTCCCCTGCTTTCTTCCAACCATCCACTCCAGCTGCCTGAGGCAGAAAGAGCGCGTGAGAGAAAGTAGGAGGAGTGCTGCACCGGCCGGCTCCGCCCTCCAAAAGCTCCGGCCAATCCGAGGAGCGCTGCGAGCTTCCACTACAATAGGTGAATGTCTCCTAAGTGAGATGAGACGAGAGAGAGAGAGAAGACCTGTGTAAGCCCCTAACTGACTCATTCACCCATGGGAGTTTGAAGTGACAGAATAAATCTACAGAGACGAGGCTCAGGATAACATTTCAGAGAGCTGAGAGCGGACAGGCACATACACACAAACTGAGCTACAGCTGAGTGAGACTGCAGAGAGATAACACAGCTCATCCACAGGAAGACAAGAGTTGGAGTCATTGTCATGTTGGTGGTGTTACTGATCCTGCATGCCGTCTCGTGTGCCCATTCTCACGGGCCGCCGGGTGCCTCCGTGCCTGGTAAACAGTGCCCGTCTGTGTGCCAGTGTGAGGAGGATGGCATCCTACTGCTCGTGGACTGCTCCGAACAAGGACTATCCAGCGTGCCGGCTGATCTGAGTCCTTTGACGTCTTACCTGTGAGTACACCCTCCCGCTTCGATCACCTGCTTTGCTGAGACAGTGAGGGGTTGGGAATGAGTTCCCGAGGGATGTTTGGTTTGATTACGTTACATATCTTCGAAAGGACGCTGAAAGATTATCGTTTTATGCCTAAATGAGGGGTTTGGAAGATATGAAAGGCTCTAGGTTAATAACAGACTCTGTCATCTTAGATCAGTGGATCTCAAGTGGTTTTGCTTCTAGACTTTACGTTAGACATCAACGCAAACATTAATGATTGGTTCAGAGGTTAACAAAAATTGAATATGAGAATTTATTGATATTTCCATGAGCTACAAACGAATAAGAAGAAATAGGCTGACAATTTTGGTTTCTTAAGAATCTGTGGTTTCATGCTCTCAGCGGTTGCTCAAAACACATTTTGGTCTTCATAAATCATATTTACGCTCAAGTGCACCTGTATTCAATGTAGTCTGTGGCATGTTTTCTTTTATCTTGAGTAGTTTGTTCATGGTTTATTAGGATGAGTGCAAGTCAGGCTACCTGGCATTTGTCTGATCTGACTGTTTCTACTAAGTGACAGATGGATTTGTGCTGAAATGCCATTGTTTAATTGAATGCATGACCTTTATGTCAACGAGAACCATATGGGAAGTGTTTTTTTTCTCCTCTGTTTATTCCTTGTATTTTAAATGATCATTATTATTTGATTTATTTGTGCTATGCCAATTACGATCCCATTTCTAGATCGCAACCCGCCGGTTTAGGATGTATGACATACATGTGATCCGTCATGAGTGATTGGTGTTGACGTGCACCTTCAGGACCGTAATACAAACTGTGCTCACATTAGCGAAGCTACGTTGACCCAAACAGGACACTTTCAGCGCGAGTCAACCTTACAGAGCGCGCCCGTTCGTTACCAAACGTGAAAAGCAATGCTTGTTTCCCATGTGTCCTGTGACAGTTCTCAGTGCAGCGGTATCTGATGGGAACGTGTGTGTAGAGTGATGCAGTGGGGCGCTCCGTACAGTATTGGGTTTCTCCATGTCAGCTGGAAGCCTGTTGGGTTTAAGTCCATGCTAATCGCTAAGGCATGCCATATGTCCCCTGATTGTGAATGATGACGCAAAGGAGGACTCAAATGTTCGCTCATAAAACGTTGTGCAGCTCACGTGAATCAATAACTGGACAGAGTTGTGTTTCAGGCTTCGGAGGAAGCGTAGCTTATGGTTGGGAATTGGATTGCAAACACATGTACCGCAACCTTTCAAACATATTGAAACGTCTTGAGCAGTGTCTCTAGACAGTTGCAAGTGCATAAGATTGGATCTGTGTTTTATACAGCCAGTGTTATAGGGAATTGTATTGCGTTGTGCAATATATCGCATGACTTCATATTTGCAATTCATATCCATTTATCATTTTTATTAAACACTGTAACTAATTTGCCTATAATTGTATGAATATAATGAGGATTTATTGTGTTTCAAGAAAATTTTTTATTGGTCAAACTAATTCCTCCAGGTATTTCACAAATTTCATTAGACTTCTAAGTTTCATTGGTCTGTGCAAATCAGACCAGCAGTCTTTCACATGCAATGCCTCGTCTAACACTTTCTTTCTTCACCGGAGTAGAGCAGATTGATGTAAATATTGACTGAGCTTTGATGTGCATGTCATTGTTGAGATGTCAAAGTGTGTGTTTAAGCACGATGGGACCGTTCTGCAAGAAAGCTCTGTTCATCTGACGCCATTTACTCAAAGTGCTCATTCATCCGCCGTCTTTTTTTATGCCAAACTTTTAGACAAACCAAGAAAAAGTGTTTGCATTAGACACGTACAGAACATGCAACTGCTTTCCGGTCCGAGCTCGATTGCTTATGCGCTGGCCTGTCATTATTATTTCACTTTGAACAGCTATAACTTTTAATCCCTGTACTGAAAACTGGGGAAGGGTCTGGCCAATTGTTGCGTTTTTTTAAGTTATGGGATGTATGGTTGCCTAGCAACCTTTGCATAAATGTGCAATATTCAAAATGTCAGCCTACCTGCCTAGGAATATATTTTTCTCAAAGACCCATAAGGGATGTTATGAAATAATCTTTTTAAAATGTGCATTTTCATGAACTGCCTTTCTACATTTAAATAAATAAATGGATGTGTTTTTATGGATCAGAAATTAAAATGTAAAACAATCAAATCTTTCTATCACTGCAAAAGCATCCTATGCTCAGTGGATTCATTTAATATCATGCATCAATTACTGCTTATTTTTGTCTATGCTTATAGCAAGCAGCTATTATCCATCCCCATTTTATGCATGGCGGCTCTTGCTTAACATTAAAAACAGTTCACAGAGCGTAAAGCAAAGCACAAGTGGGAGCTGTGTGAACGTGCTACTGAGAAAGCAAGCCGCAGCGCTGGACATTCTGCCAGTATTAAATGCCTGTCCTGTCTCGCTCTGCAGCGATCGCCCATATGGGACAACAGGTGCCCTGGGGCGCGGAAAAAGTCTGTCACCAAGAGAGTCTGTTTTTGCACTGATTTTTGTTTGTTTCTGTTGGTTTCAACAGGAGTGGACGTTAGGTACATCAGATGAGGAAAAGTTAGAGTTTGCTGTTTTGTACACTAACATGAATAACGCTCGCCTAAACACACTGACTGTTGATTGATTTATATTTGTAGATACAGAAGATATAAAAAGCCTGGAAATGAGGTCTTCACACAAACTTTTCACCGTGCTGTTGCATTGAAAAGCAAGATTGCATGTGATCACATATAGCCAAAAGTTTGTAAATACCATATATTTTCCCCCAGCTAATGCTGTTTTGAAACTCCTGTTCAATAGTTCACTCAAAAATTAAAATGCATTTACTCAACCTCATATCCTTTTCAAACCTGTGTGGCTTTCTTTCTTCTGCGAATCACAAAAGAAGACATTTTAAACAATGTTTTAACTGTTTTGACTATACAATGAAAGTCAATGGGGCCTAAAACAACATTAGGCCCCATTGACTTTCATTGAACGGACAAAAATTGCTTAAACGTTTTCAAAATATCCTTTGTATTTCATGAGGTTGAGTAAATGACGCCAATTTTCATTTTTCACCATTTGGCCTCTTTTAATGTCAAAATAATGTTTGTCTTTCAATACAGACGCAGACAAAAGCTTTTTAGCCTTTTAGGAGATTACAAGCCATACAAGCAGGATACAATACATGCCATAGTTGGTATATTTCGTTTTTAAAACGTAAGCTAATAACAGTATATTATGATCACATATACAGCGTGACAGTTGCTTTACGTATGTTAGGAAATTTGGGGAACTGAACTTAGTTTCGATGCATTATTTGGCAATCCCAAGATTGAGATTTTTTTTTTTTATTTACTTTTTAGTGCTGTACTAAAACCTGTACTGAAGAGCTGTGCTTAACATCAGGTTAGATGAGCTGAAGATGAGTACAAGCATCAACCAGCTAAAACATCATCATACAACCAGCTCAAACCTCAAAGCTGTCAGCCCCATTCCCTGAAGCCAAGGTCCATATATTTTCATCTCTCTCAGGGCAATTTTCTACACAAACACAAATTAATGTTGAGCTCAAGCTGAGGGCTGCAGACACATGTTTTCGCTTACTGGCCCGCCTCAACTTCCAGTGCTTTGGCCTTGAAACCTTTTAGAGTCAGAAACAAGAACAGAGCGAGTGTGTGAAAGATGCCTTCAAGATCTGAAGTGTGTTGTGTTATCTGATTTGAGGGTCATAAATCTATTTGAGGCCCTTTTGGCCAGTGATTTATATTTTAAGGGTCAAACAGGAAGAGTTAACACCTAAATCACAATGTAGCAAATATTACAAACAGCTGGAACAAATTTTATATACACTTATCAGTTATAGTTAGGTTCAGTCAACACGAAATGCTGTTCTCAACCCATTTTACTTCCATAACAGATTTATGAAAAATACAGATGTTCACTGAAAAGATGAAACAAGTTATGTAAATATGCTCATATAGCTGTTGCCTATTATTGGGACATGCAGTAGAGAATTTGCAAGAAACAAAGTGGGAGACAGAAGGGGGCAGAATCAGTAAGGTACCGCAAGATTCGAACTCGGGTTGCCAATAGATTTCCCACAAGGCTATTGGCTCCAGCTATCTATAATTTGATAAAAGACTAGATGTTTTATTTACTAACTTTTTCAGTTTTTAATTCATATTGACTAAGTGCTGTTGACAAAACGGATGTTTAAAGTATGTTTCATTTTTGGAGTTAACCTAGTAGTTAGCGCAGAGAAGAGAAGTTTGAATAGGGCTCGCATCCTTTCCTGATCTCTTTCCCGCCGCTTTGTTGCATCATTGTCAATAAAATTGGTAAAAGCATTAGCGAAAATTTTCAGAAGAAGGCCTTCTCAGGATCAGGCCTCAGATCTTCAGGGTTGTTTATGCACTTTTGAATCCTAGCGAATTCAACTCTGGCAGCTTACATCATTAAACGGCTCCAAGGGCTCTAATGTTCTCTCCGTTTAACCACCTAAAGCTCTTCAATGAAACAGGGTGATAATGGTCTTTTCATCCTGGCAGTGGTGAACGCTTTGAGCTTTATAATGTGGTAAGTTTGTAGGCTGATCCCTCAGGGGGTGCTAGCAGACAAACTGCACGGACAATCACTTACAGCTTTGATGCTTACGGTACGACTGCAAAGCAACGCAGCGGGATTCACGTAGCGCAGAGAGCTGAGGAATAACATCACAGCTGAGGTGCTTCAGTGGATTTATATTGCTGTACGTATACCCTCCATCAACAGTCCATTACCAAAACCCAGAGTCTCCAAGAAGCAATACTCGAAAGTTAACAAATATATGAAACACATGGACAAATTTGGCGTTCTCGCTGACTGTTCCTTAGAGAACGAGAATAAAAACTTTCTTCAAATGAGGCTCCAAATGTCAACGGGATATCTGGAATGGCGAGTTTAATAAAACCTCCAGCAGACGGAGTCCACAGTTTACGGAGATGTACATGTTTGCTGGGGCGAAATTTCACTGTGGGTTCGTGACCAAAGCGAGCAGAAGGTGAAAGTAATGTATTACGTCTGGTAGAAGCGGGAAGACGGCTTAGAGTCTGATCATAGATCTCAGCTCACGGTACCCCAGTGGCCTGTTTACCTGCTTTGTGTGTCAGGACAGGTCACGGACAAGGCATCGGGGAGGGAGTTTGATCTTTTCAGAGCATTGGACAATTCAAACAGACATAGGAATCTGCCACACCGATGTGCAATGTAGTGAGTGAGTGAGAGGGGTCAGGATGTACAACATACCCTCCAGGCTGTTGGACAGAGAGAGGTATGTTTACACCTGACCCTACTTAGCACCAAATCACATTTATAATACATGACTGCAAGCTTCTACCTCATTTTATGTCTTTACTTTTCCCTACAGACTTCAATATACAACGTTTGCTATTTGTGGAGGGTGGAAAAAAAACACATTCTTTCATAAATTCCTCAGTTCCTCAATTGAAATTCTGGATAAAAGCCTGAATGGAAAGAAAAACAAATAAACAAAACAGGCTGTGCATTTTTTTTTTTTCTCCATGCAGAATGTCTTGTCATTAACACACGACTCCATTTGTGTACAAGCTAGTACACATACAGAGAGTCTCAGACTCAACCTCACCCTCAAACAAACATGGGAGTGATTGTTCATTTCCTTCTCTTCCCGTTACCTAACAGTGAAACGAGAGCAATTAGTGCCCTGTGAAGTCAGCCCGAAAATAGTCAGAGCCCATGCAGGATAAATAAACCAGTGGACCTACCGCAGACTGCCTCATCTCCAGAACATCTTTAAATAGATCCAGAGCTGGAGGAGAAGACCCGAATGCTTCTACTCAACACGCTGTAGAAAAGCCAAACCTGAGGAGCGAACTCTGTGTGGGACCCCCCAAATGTTATGTAGGATTGCAGAGATAGAGAACTTGGTCACGTGGTTAGCTTTATCATCGATTGGACAACTTTCCTTCCGGGCCACTTCCTTCCTGAGTTCCTGATGCATCTTTGAAATTAAGTCATGAGGCTTTCCTCTTTCCTTTTTTTCTTGTAGGAAAGAAGGAATGAAATTTCATATCTCAAGTGGTTCTCCTAGACAGCAATCAGATCAAATGGACAGCAAAGTGAATCATTTGCTTTGCGTTTCCAAATGTATGTAAGCACGTAAAGTTTCAAAAGAGTTTCAATCTGTTATCAGATGTGGCAAGATGCCAAGATCTGCCATCTTAAGTAGGACATTTCAGTGTTTTGTATGAGGAACTCTAGGAAAAATATCTCACAACGATGATTCTTAAGTGAACCTGAGTGCCTGATGCATGAAGGCACAACCACTGAGCAGTAATAGAATTTCCCTGTGGGTTCTGGTGAGGGAATAACAATTGGATCAGTGGGTACGTTTGGATTCTGTCCTTTTCAATGGCAGAGGATCATAAATCACCCCGGGGGCAAACTTGACAGTCCGTCACAGACCTCTGTGGGGTCTTTAGCCACATTTCACCATCGGCTTTTTGCATCTGACAGAAGCTATAAACTGTGCTTTTGAGGTGACATGTTCTCACCCCCTCAAACACCACTGGAAAACTTGAGGGAGGACAATGGCTGGGAAAGAAGATACCAGAAACTTGTTCATTAAGTGGAAATGGTTTATACAGAAGCTCAGATTTCAGATTCGTGAACCTAACCGTAAAGGAGCCCAGTCACACACCGAAGTGGTTAATTGCTCATCCAGAGATGCTTGGGATCCACACATGTGAGAAGCCGTCTACTCGAATAAAGGAGCACATTAAACCTACCGAGTTTCCAAATAGATTACTTTACATGCATACAGCTTACAGCGTTACACAGTACCCCCTAATGCTTTTTTAATGAGTTTGCTTACATTTGCTGCATTGAGAATATACAGTTCATCCAGGATTGCAAAATGTGGACCAGGAAGGATCGCTGGCCAGACAGAGGCAGATTCGAAGCAGGAATTTTAAACTGAGATTTTTCCTTATCTGAACTATTTAGGGCTGTGCCTTGCATCAGGAAAGATTACTGACTGAATCCTGGTTACTATCTATGTATCAGGCTTATTTGAAAAGTTTCCCTCACCAAACTAGGAAAGGGAAATCACATAACCTGCTTCCCTGTCAATTCCAAAGGAAGATTTGCGTCATACGTTATTAGTGCAGCAACTGGAAACATTCTGTAATAACACAAAAACATTTTCAATTCATCTAGGAATGCAAGTTGGAGTGACACTTTTCTTAGACGTCTGTTTGACGACTCTAGTTTACTCTGGGCTTTGCGTCTAGCAGGGAAACGATGAGAGAATGGTTGTTTAAGGAAGGAGCCATGAAGTATGCATGACGTGCTGGAGTCGCATCACTCACAGCTGCACATCTTTGAAAGAAGCAGAACTACAGGCCAAAGAAATCTATTCAGTGCCCACTGCGCCATAAACCAGCCAACTACACTCATACCTCACACGCACATGTCGAAATGCAAGGGGTGTTCTTAAACTGTGAGGAATCTACACATTAGGAGCCTTGTAAATAAGGTCTTTGAAAATCACACTTTTATTTGATGCCACACAAGAGTTGTGCCAAAGAAAAACATGGTGTGCGTTTTAAGAGTGACTGTGGGAGAACAATTGAAATCAAAGCCAATTTTTTGCAATAAACAAAATTATAGCTCAGAGTTACCCGGAAGGATTGACCCAGAAGGATCTGCTCAGTTTCCAATAATGCCATAATAAGGTAACTCTATTGCAGGAAAGAACCTTGCAGTCTATAAAGGTACAGTCCTTCGTGACTTAAACCACTGCATGTTTTTACTTGCCAAACTGCTGGCGAACATCAAAGGTATAGGCAAAAAGGCATTACAGATGATTTGCCACTTTGAATAAGGACAGTTGTTCTGCTTTGAGAGTTGAGAATAAAAAAGAAAAAATGCTCAGCATACAGTATCTGATGAAAATAAATAAAAAGAGCTGATGCTGAGGTCACCATCTGAATTTTGTGTTTCAATGTGTTCCATTGGCTTTGACATGCAGATTAGGTTTCCCAACTCTAAGCAAAACTCAAAGCAAATGTCAATGGAAAAACTTTGTCATTTGCCTATTGAACAATCTTTATCTGTAAGAACCATTTCCCACGGCCAATATCTTACGAAGTCCGGCAAACCATCTCATACATCTTCTTTAGAGTCTGCAGTTGGGATTGGGACCTCCAGGGACATGGAGAGCCCCAGCCAGTGAAGAGGATAGACGGAGAGGGCGTTTCTCCACCCGACCTGCAGCTGTCTCAGCTGCTCGCCACTGGGGACACCAGGA
The DNA here is from genome assembly GCA_036247105.1 of Cirrhinus mrigala. Taxonomy (NCBI): domain Eukaryota; kingdom Metazoa; phylum Chordata; class Actinopteri; order Cypriniformes; family Cyprinidae; genus Cirrhinus; species Cirrhinus mrigala. The sequence goes on from CM070029.1 coordinate 26,535,010, forward strand.
AATTTATTGCAATAATCATCTCTCTAGGCAACACATTAAATAACACACTCCTGCTTTGAAAAGGCTTTGATAGACGTTCTCTTTGATACTTGATTAGAGAGTGAAGTTTTCAGGAGGTGGCAAACAGTCTTAACATGTAGAGAGATGTTGGATGTTTTTTTTTTTCTTCTTCCTTTGGTGTTAATGCGGTGGATTGGTTATTTTACTATATATGAATGGAGTAATTTGAGTATCAAATACTGAAGCTATCCAGACTGTATTTTAGATCACATTTTATGTTTGCATCATGTTTACCACCATTCCTTAATATTCAACTTCCACCTCTCTACATCTCTCCCAGAAGCTGGTCAGAGGGGTTTAGTGTAAACTCTTATATGTCAAAAAGGAGTTTTTGTTTGTAAAAGGCTGAACAAAACTACAGATCGGGCCCAGTAATGATTTATCGGTCGTTCCAGATGAATGGCGAGCAGAACATACTGAATGCATCATAAAAATGAAAACACGTGTGATTTACTTAACTCTCTTCCCAGCACAAATGTCACTGAAATGAAGTCTGGACTACATCTGAAACATAACTTTAAAAGTTATGAACATACTTTCGTAGAACTAGGTTTAAAATAGGGCTGTCAAACGATTGACCACGATTAATTGAATACAAAATAAGTTTGAGTTTGCCTAATAAATGTGTGTGTAGTGTGTGTAATTATTATGCATATATAAATACACACAAAGTAATGTATCAATGTAAGAGAAATATGTTATGTACAAAATATTTTTATTTATATACAATAGAAATTATATAAAAATTATAATAAATACATATACTTGTAAATGTTTCTTAAATATATACATCAATGTGTATGTATTTATATATACATAATAATAACACATAGTACACACACATATATTAGGCAAACTCAAACTTTTTTTTTGTATGTGATTAATCGCGATTAATCGTTTGACAGCCCTAGTTTAAAATAATGTAAAGTTCAGGGTACAGATTAATGCAAACTTTAATACTAATTAAAGTGCAAGAATATATCTGTTTTTGAGTAAAGAGACAGACTGTATAAGCATTTTGGGATATGGCATGAGTAGGAGCTGCACCTGAGCAGTTAGTGCCTATGTCTAGCCATGGTGTTCATGTGGATTGAATCTGGCTTCCAGTGTCCCCTCTTGTCTCCATCATAAATGCCAATTTTCAGGAACGCAATGGAACGCAATTTTTACTAGGGGACCCCCCTTGAAATGCGATTGGGCTACTTTTGGGCTAGTTTTGAGTAGCAATTGGGTGGGCTTTGTTGTGAAAACCTGGCAACCCTGTTACCTGAACCAGCTAATTTATCAAGCTTCTCAAAGTGCCATTTTAGTCTTAAGTGCTGAGAATTCATGAAATTTAGTCTTACTTACAAACTTAAGTATAAAAGCAAGTTAACAAATTTCTTAAAGCTAATCACTCTTACTCTCCCAGTTATTTAAGACAGCTCGAGAGGTCTCTCAAGTGGTTAGGAGTTGCCAGTAGGGGATAGTGAAGCTATCTGCACTGTATGATGAATAAATCTCTTACCCCTTATTTACACTGCACACGTCAGCGGTGCATTACGGCTCTGACACGGACACTGGAGCTGATGGCAACCACGTGCACGGCAAGTTTCTGAAGCAACTCTCTGCGCTGCATCAGTAAAATTTTTGACGAATAATGACAATAAAAATGATAATCGTCTTGCTGTTGTCAAAGGCATCAGCAGCAGGCAATATCTCTGACTATCGTTGATACACAATACTATCGTCTATCAGTGCAACCCTAAATTGAAGGTTGTGATGACGCTTCGTTTCGTTGCCATAATGTATTCTCTTGAAAATTCTATATTGTCAAATGTAAACTCCTATAAGGAATTTAACCATTCAATGTGAATTTATCTGAAAATATTCTTAAACAAGGAAATCTATTCAGTGATTGTTCCATGTGTATTTCGTCATCCAAAATCCTGTTCATGGCACAGCGAAGTGTCATGAATCATCTCTAAGACTGACACTTAAGATTTAGTCCTACGCTTCGCTTAAATTACAACTGAGATGCTTGATAACTAATTTTTAAGTGCAGCTTTGAGCCAAAAATTTTTTTACACTTGAGTCAATTTTTTGCAGTTCTTGAGAGTAATTCCTAGATGCTTGATAAATACGGGCCCAGGTTTTGGCTGTTTTTGCGCAGACAGATCGTTGTATAACATCTAAGTACTGTGAAAGCTATAGAGCGCAGATGGCTCTTTATTGCTTTAAAATCACTCTTGTGGTACTTTTATGTCATACAACGATCAGTCTGCGCAACGCCGCTTCAAGTCGAACGCATTTGGAATGTACGCATTTTTGGAACCTCATGCACCACGATTGGTCGATTATGTACAATGCCTATATGTTATTGGTCAAACTACTTTAGATCATTACCTTCAGCAAGTATAAAAACAGGAAAACAAAGCCAAAACCTGGATATTTTAGACAATATAGAAATCCTGGCCAGGACGTGTCCCCGGAAAATGGCACATGTGGCCACCCTAATCTAGGACCCCTTTTCTACCTGAAAGAGGTCTGAAAAAAGTCGGTCATAGCCTAGTCTCAGGATTTCCGGAGAAGTGTGTGTCGCATTCTTTAACATTCTGCCTAGAAAAAAATGCTGTGGCGCCACACCCCCTCATGAAAGAAGAACGCCGTCACGTTTACAGCTGTGACAACGAGCGCTTATCAGGATCAACTAAATGCTGGATTTTCAAAAGTATGTGAAAAAATGTTACGTTTGTGGCATAGAATCTTTAAAATATGTTTAAGAGTTTTACACACCAGTCTGTTATTGTGGCGCCATTTCCACATCCCTAAACATAACGCGGCACAAAACGAAACATGATTGGTTGCTGTACCTTTCAGTCATATGGCCTCTTGGGCGGGCAGTGGCCATTGAAAGCGGCCAAAATTCCTTCAAAAAAACCTTCTGCCAGTCTGAAGGTCTGGCTATGTCATAGCCTGACGGATAGTACACATGGTGTGACATGCACGTGCACACAACCTGGGTTTGAATCTGATATTTTTATGATCTCATCGTACATTTACATACATTCAAATATTGTTTTAAAAGGTAGATATATCTCAGACAGTGGCATTAATATCCCAGTTCCAACATAGGCTCATTGGAAATAAATCCCTCTATATACATTTCTGCAAAATTGAAAAAAAAAAAACAAAAAAAAAACAAAAAAAAAAAAACATACCTATATGTACGAATCAGCAGTTTCCAGTTGAAATGAACACTAGAAGCAGTAAAACTCTAACAACTTTTATTCCTTTTCACACAAAGTATGATTTACAGTTTTGCAAAAGCCTAATTTTTACACAGTTACTTGCAGAATATTATGTTATGATTTCAAAACATCCTGCACGATTTAAAAATGATACTACTGAACGTTTTCATCACTAGCGGTAGCTCATACACGATACGATGTTGCACTTGAGTAATGAAGAGCTCCGGTATGAACCCCGTGAAACTACGGTTTGACAAAACAGCTCAAATCCGCATAAGGAAGTAAAAATAGCACGGCTGCATCAACAGATGTATTTTTATATAACTTCTGCATTTGTTAACACTGTCGGGTTGGTTTAGGGTTGGGTTTGGTGTAGAGGATATTTCCAACACAATAGAGCATTAAACGCCCCAGATATTTGAATTCTGAACAGCCGCAATACGTAACTCAAACAGTGTAATAAAAAATGCAGCAATACGTGCCTGTACCAACGTAATAAAAAAAGGTGACATGGTATATTTGTGTATATAGATCCAACAAGCCTAGGCTGCCCAGCTCCCATTCTTAATGAGCAGGGTTGGCTCTGGATCTCGAGATCCACTGTTCTGCATAGTTTAGCTCCAACCTTACCAAACACACCTGAACAAGCTAATCATGGTCTTTATAGCTACTAGAAAATTACAGGCAAGTGAGTTTGATCAGTGTTGAGGCTAACCCCTGCAGGACAGTGGACCTTGAGTTGAGAAACTCTGTTGTAAAGACAAGACAGTGCAAAACTTTCCCTACAGCATATCAATTTCTAGTCTTAGAATGTTTTGACAGAATGTTCCGAGGCATTTAAGTCCTGAATGAGTCGAACAAAATAGAGAATGATACTAAGTTATGGAAAACTATACATCATGTGGCTAGTGTCCTCATCTCAGTTTGTAATTGTAACACGAAGCACTCTCTTTGGCAGTTTTGACAGAATGTTAATCCACACATCAGTCCTGATATGCAATTTCATGGATATATTTTTATGTCATGTGCAAAAGTATGGTGAGACAAAGCCACAGAGACAGTTCAGAGGTCGGTCTGTCCTTCCAAATAGTTTTTCTCTAATCCTCATCCACTCGATTCACTCATCCCTTCACTCTCAGATATTTGCGGCTCTGTCTTCCACAGAAAGAGCAAGACGCTCATGTCTTTCTGTCTTCTTTTCTCGTTTTCTCCCTTCTCGACCACAAATTGCTGTCATTATGTGACGCATTGCAGTGGTGATGGCTAACCAGAGTCTGGCCTGTGGAGAAAACCACGACAAGCGAATTAAGAGCTGAGGGAAATTGAGGGCCTGTGTGTGTGCGTGGACCACCCAGACTCTCATAACCAGAGGGTGAGACCACAAGCAGGAGCGACTCTGTTCTGCCGCCCGCATCTCGGTCCCTCACTTTCTGTCTATATTTAGATCCATTTGTTTCTCCTTTGTCTCCTTCTCAATCGCTCTTTCGGCTTTGTTCTCTTGGTCTCACACTCTTATCTTTGCGGTCGTATAAATTGAAGCCAAACCCATGAGACCCCATAAGTTAATTTTATCGGGCACTTCACTTATATGCTATATAATTTAATGTGCTGAATCCATTTCATGCTTATATATACTAAAGAAAGGAACATTTTATTACTTAGAGGCTGCTGTTTTATAGTTTGGAAGAAGTAATAGGGTTCTCAGTTGCATGTTTGTCTCAGATGTTTCTCCTAGACATAAGACAATTGATGACATGACGGAAGTACTTGGTCTTGGTTTCACTATCACAGTCCCTGAGGATGTAGCAAATCTGTGCTATTAGAAATCGTGAACACACATTCCTATCAAAATCGGAAATGTTTGCGTGTGTCTTGGCCCTAAGACTTCCTCCAAGCTTTAATCTCTTCCTCTTAGGTTCCTCTCTTCCGCATTGCATTCCTCTCCATAAAGCAAAAATGGTTTCCATGCGGATTGCCTATTATGTCAGTGGAGCGATGGTTATCGGTCCTGACCCAGGTCAAGCAGCACTGTAAACAGTACTGTGTTCAGAGGCGGGGCGGTTGAGGAGAGAGGAGCCACGCTGAAGCCAGACGACGGGACGAGCCCACTATCAGCCCCAGCATCAGGCTGCTGGCTCCAGACTGCTCTCTCTCAAACTCCTCGCAGACCTGGAGCCTCCCACCCCCCCATCTTACCGGGGAGGGAATGGGTGTTGGTTTGCGGCTAATTCTCCACGTGGCTGTAGAATCCACAATGCATAATAGATCAGAACTTCACAGGGTAACCTGTTACGCTGGCCTTTGATGACAACTTACGAAAATCACTTATGAAAAGCTATGCTAATGTTAGTTGTTTTGCATGTCACAGTATATCCGGGTTCAGTAAGTTGAGCTCTATGGAGGCGAACACAAATTCAAGATATATTCTTGTTTTATTCTATGATATAAAATACATCACTAATACCCCGGCCAAGCTTTTACTTGTCTTGAAAAAGTGGATAAATATGACTACAGAGCTTTTCTGGGACATAAAACACAAAACCTATTCACTGGTGTGCTTTTACAGCCTTCAAATTCACACTATTCTAACAGATGCTTAGCGGTGGTGACGCCATGGTATATTTATTTATAGCCAGAAGTATAGCTTTTCACTTCTGGCCATTGTATTTAGGCTTTGTAATTTCTAAAAGAAGATTATCTTCATGAACAACACGTCTGAGAATCATGAACTTTTATTGATCACAGAGATGTGTTCTTGCTATAATCCAAAACCAGTAGAAAAATACTGTTGGGTTTTTGTCGAACTTCTAGACTTTCATTGGTATCGCCTTCAAAAAAGTATTCCAATATTTTGATACTTTTTGGGGGATACTGTTATAGATATACACTCCCAGTTAAAAAGTTAATTTTTAATGTTTTTTTTTTTTTTTTAAGAAGTCTCTTCTGCTCACCAAGCCTGCATTTATTTGATCCAAAATACGGGAAAAGCAGTAAAATAGTGAAATATTTGTAATATTTAAAATAACTGCTTTCTATTTGAATATATTTTAAAATGCAATTTATTCCTGTGATCAAAGCTAAATTTTCAGCCTCATTACTCCAGTCTTCAGTGTCACATGATCCTGCATAAACCATTCTAATATGCTGATATGCTGTTCAGTAAACATTTATTAATATTATTATTATTATTAAAACAGTTAAGTACATTTTTTCAGGATTCTTTGATGAATAGAAAGATTCAAAGATCACCATTTAGGTGAAATAAAAAGCTTTTGTAACATTATACACTATACCAAAACCTTGGAGTCAGTATTTATTTATTTATTTTATTTTATTTTATTTTTTTTTTGAGGAAAAAAATTATAGAAATTAATACTTTCATTTAGCAAGGATGCTTAAAATTGATCGAAAGTGATGATAAAGACATTTATAATGTTACAAATGTTATTACAAATGCAAATCATATTACAGTTATTTCTAAAGCATCATGTAACTGGAGTAATGATGCTAAAAATTAAGCTTTGAAATCATTCAAATAAATTCCATTTTATAATATCTTTAAATAGAACAGTTATTTTAAGTAGTAAAAATATTTCAAAATTTTCTTGTTTTTTCTGTACTTTGGATCAAATAAATGCAGGCTTGGTGAGCAGAAGAGACTTCTTTAAGTGTAGTCTGGTGTATATAAATTGACTTTGCAGTACAGATTTTTGTTTTCTGTTTTATAAAGTAATATCCCGTTACTATTTTGCTGTGAAAAATCAATGAAAAGTGCATGAAAAGAACTTACGAGAAGCACATGATTGACCTATCTGAATAAATAGAACCAAATTGCTAATAAATTCAGAACATTTTGCAAACCTGTTCCTCAGATTTGATCAAGAGTGATTTATTTGTGAATCTGGCATCAATAGTTCTGATTCTAAACAAGCGGATACAAAACATTTTGCGGAATATTCTGAAATATTTTTAGAAAAAGTCTCTCTCAGCTCAATATACATAATCACTGTCAGACATCACTTTTATTTCACTGGGGTTCTTGCATCAGTAAAAAGGGTCTAGCGACGGTCCTGGTTGATAGTATGGGTTGGCCTATAAAACTATATCAGCAGCTCTCTGTTGACAGCTTTTGTGGCTTTTTTCTTCATAATGACATCAGTTGTATTATTCCTTTTTACGACTTTTGCATTATGACATTTCGCCTTTTAAAAAATATCCAAATTCATTTTAATTCAGAAATTCTAAACATGCTGATCAAAGAAGAGGTGCATTCAAGTCTTGTATTTTTAATGCTTGTTGGAATCAATTAAATTTTTTTTTTTTTTTAAAAAAAGCAACATAGCATTGAACATATTGCATAAAAATATTGTGTTTATTGGCTTAATATAGTTATAACCCGAGTTTAACTTAGTTTAAAGAAATTTTAACACTAGTCTGGTATAGTGACTGGCATTTTGAGTTTGTATTTTGCTATATCTCACCACATACGTTCCATTGTAAGTGCATTACTCTAAATGTCATTTTTGCTTTATTTTCCGTGGCACTTAAAAGCATGCAACAGATGTTGTCAATAGAAACCCTGAATATTACAGTTTTATGTAAAAGTAAATCTGCAGTCTGAAAGCACTGAATGTGTACATAGTGCGCTAATATGCGGTGAGAAGCAGGTACATTCAGAAAGTCACCGATTCTCTCTTTGAAGACTCAAAGGAAATGTGTTGACAGGGAGTCTGTTGAGGAGGACAGGGTGCGGTTTGATGTTGCTCACATTGCTGCCGGCTCAGTGTGTGTTTGGCTGCAGGCCAGGACGATGTTGTTAGAGAACAGCACTGAGTGAAAGATAGATGCCTGTAATTACTCAAGGGCCAGTACATTGAGGAGCCCGCAGAGTTCAGATGACCACAAAGTCTCTGTTAGAACTTGTTTTGGTGACACTAGATGTTACAGTATCAGTTGAGCCCATTACAATTGATTAAAAATGACAGTAAAGACATTCATAGAATCATTTCTGAAAGATCATGTCACACTAGAGTAATGGCTGCTTAAAATTCGGCTTTGCTATCACTGGAATATATTTAGTAAATATATTGAAATAGAAAAAAACAAATGTTCCTAAACTTTTGAACTCGTGTGTATGCATCCCGGCAACACTCTTACAACAATCCCTCTGGAAAACTGTCTTTGATCTAAGCTTTCTCTACAAGTCTTCTCAATATATGCATGATTTATCTTAACATGACTTTTACCAAATGCCACCAAAATCACTAGAAAATCATCCTCTGTCTGTGTGCTGCCTATGAGTTTCATTACTCAATTAGGAATGACAACATTAGTGTTGGTTCATAACCTCTGGATTAGTGGATGGCCCTCATCCCAGGACGTTATGGTGACTGCACAGTTCATCAGTGACTTCTTCAGCGTTTTTTAGGCGGATAGAAAAACATGTTTTTGACAGCAACAATGGAGTAGAGAATTTAATAACTTCCTTCTGCATTCTTATTGAGATCAACAGTCCACATTCCTTTAGTCAAATTAAACAGCCAAATAACTGTGGAGGGTTGTACAGATGGCAAAAACAATCATTTAATACCAATATATATTAACAATAGAGGACAGAATAACAATCCTGTGCCAACACTGACAACAAAACAGAAGTTTTCCCGTTAATTGTCTAATTTTTGGACATGTTCTGGGAAACTTAAGTGCTGAGTGCTTAATGGCTTCCTCTGAGACTGTGAAAAGTTAAACTGTGTATTTGTTAACATAAGGGTGATGCATGTCTTTTTTTTTCAGTATTTAAATTCGTTCTCCTTTTCAAACTCAATACGCAAAGACTATAAGTAAATTCGTCTTTTGTTGGTTGGATTTCTTTGTGGTGCACATCAGACCATGAGACTATTTGTTTGAGAATTCTAACCAGACTTGCACAGCAACAGCCCAACCAATGGCACGAATTTGGGGCGGGGCTATCTATTTGCCGACCAATGGCAGATTCGTCAAGTGTTTGGAAAACCTGTCAGAAAACAGTAATTAGGTGCACTGCCTGACATGAAGAATTATATGCAGGTTAGAAATTTTGTCTGACGTATACCATCAATTTACCACAATAGAAATTTGTGAGCAGCCAGCTGGCTCATTCTGCTTCTCCAGAGCAGCTACACAAGCTCTGAAGATGACATAGCCGTTTCACAATTGGCCACATTCACAAATGACAACGTGTTTAGTCTTTATTCTGACAACTTCAGTTGCACTAATGCTCACAAATCAGTTTTTTATAACAGTAATATTATGTTGTGACATGTCTATCAAAGTAAAAAAAATAGACCCCACATTTTTTTTGGTATTTAAACTGTTCAGAATGGAAGTTTTTTGGCTTTTAGTATGAATATTTTAGCCTTAAGGTTATATATAAATTTGTGTGCTCCAAAACAATGACAAAATTCACATTTACAAGATATAAGCAATTAAATTAACTTAGTCTCTAACTTCCACCAATAAGGATTAATGATTTTGTGATCTAATGATTTTTTTCACCCTGCACTTCAGCTTCTCATCAAACTTTCTGTCCAATCAAATGCTCTCTAGAATCTGAAACGTCCCACCCCCTACACCAAAAATAGACGCTGCAGCTGAAATCGGTCACATGTTCACAGAGTTAGTATTTTCTGTACAGTGAATGGCTTGTAGTGCACTATATACGGGATAGGGAATGATTTGGTGTAAATATGCTTTTCTTTGGAGTGAAAGAAGTCTGGTTTCACACTGTGTCACGCAAACCGATTATGTGTGAATTGGCTCAGACAATAAACTGCATCAGACCCATTTGAATTCAGTATGAATGAGATTAGGAGGAGAAATGGTTAGACAAATGGCACTTTAGTAACCGATTCATATTGAGTCTAAAGGGGGAATCTATTAGACCAGTGTTTCCCAACTACTGTGGAAAATTATCAAAAATTTTCTATCTCTATTATATTTTGTTATTATTATTTTAAATCAGTGCTGTTGGTCATTGTTATGTCTGTTTGTGGTTTTTACAAATATTTAACCTATAAAAAGCATTCAAAAGAGCTGATGTTTAAACCTCGTAATGCCATTGGATCCTCACACTGTCAGTCAAACCTCATAACTCCACCCCGCCTCCATTCAGAATAAAGCGCTGCGATGCGCAGTTTGAACACAGAAATCTTCTTTGCATTGCAAGGGCAAAGAAAGAACTGATGTTTGAATATGTACAACGTTTTCTTTACTCAAGAAACGCTGTCTATAGAGGCTAATGTTTTTGTGTGTTTGAAGAGCAGACAAGAGCATTAGCCTTTGTGATCGAGTTTTAGCTAATATACATTTGTACGTTTTAAATACCCTGTGTATAGCGATTCATCTTTTATATCATGAGATTTAGGCCATTTAGGCCAAATGTATTAAACATCAAGAAAAACTTGTAAGTTGATGAAAACATAATGCAATTAATTTACTGCCTCAGATGCAGCCGTTCTAATGACAGACAAAACATAGATCTCCGTCATTCGCTCGTTTTAACTCCATTTAAGCATGAATTTCAGAAAATGTTAAGTGCAAATGTCTGATCATATATAAAGCCAAAATACCAACTCTGACGATGCATTGTTTAATTATTTGGGGGACTATCTTTCTTTCTTTCTTTCTTTCTTGAAGTGCTTAGTGGTGTGTTGTAGGATTTTTTTACTGATCAAAATTGTGCCACGTCAGAAAAAAGGTTGGGAAACATTGAATTAGACTGGCTGTCATACACTGTCAAATGCGGCTTTACCAAGCACAACGGCTCTGGCCCAAGCTGTGATATAAACAAAACTCTATTGGATATTTTAAAAAAGGGGGTGAGGCTACTTAATATGCCGCGCCCTGGCTTCCTGTTTCAGTTGAAATGATGTCAAAGCGCTTCAGTGGACCTTTAAGCAGTAGATAAAGTATTGAATGAAAAATGTTTCTGTTGCTAGTTGAAAACATCTGAAATGCCAGTGTATATAACATATTTTATCTAATCCACTTTATTTGTAATAAAGTGTGCCAGTGTTGCATGAGTGTCACATTGGGAAGCAGAAAGTGTCCAACTTTGGAAGCGTTGACGTGACATAATACTCAACTTTTTTATGCAACAGCCCAACCAGTGGCATACGTTTGGGGCGGGGCTATATATTTGCCAACCAGTGGCAGATTCGTCAAGTGTTTGGAAAATCTGTCTGTAAACAGTAATTAGGTGCACTGCCTGACTTGAAGGTTAGAAATTTTGTCTGACGTATACCATCAAATTACCACAATAGAAATTTGTGAGCAGCCAACTGGTTCATTCTGCTTCTCCAGAGCAGCTACATGAGCTCTGAAGATGACATAGCTGTTTCACGATTGGCCAGATTTACAGATGACAAAGTGTTTTGTGTTTATTCTGACAACTTCAGTTGCTCTAATGCTCACAAATCTGTGTTTTTTTAACTCTATTGGACATTTTAAAAAGGAGGTGGGGCTGCTTAATATGCCCCGCCCTGGCTTCTTGTTTCAACTGAAATTATGTCAAAGTGCTTCAGTGGACCTTTAAGCAGTAGATAAAGTATTGAATGAAAGGTGTATCTGTTGCTTAGATGAAAACGTCTGAAATGTCAGTGTATTTTTACATATTTTATCTAATCCACTTGATTTGTAATAAAGTAGGCAGGTGTTGCACGAGTGTTACTCTGGGAAGAACAGTGTCTAACTTGGGAAGCGTTGACGTGACATAATTTTCAACTTTTTTATGTGTTTTGGCCATTCATTTTACATGACAATGGTGTTTTGGAAGGCTGCAAATGCAAACTTTTGAAATCTGGTTTCAGAGTGCATGGTTTTTTTTAAAGCAATATTGCTATCATCTCCGTAAACTACAAAAATGTTAATTTTTAAAAACTGAGATACTGTGTGCAGCATAATGCCAGTAGGCATGCATGATAAAGCGTTTATTGGACATTTTTACAGATCCGTGTTAATGGGAATTGCTGACAGTGTTGTCGTCAATAAACTTTTCTGTCGTCAGTACATATAATGTACTTATAATGTCTTAATTTATAGCTCCTCTTCCTAGTGAAAACAGCAAATCCAGTCGCATCCAGCCATAGTCTATTATTTTTGCCTATTTGTGCCACATAAATTCCACTATTTTTACCCAATCTGACCCATAAAATGACTTTTGTTAGTGCACACTTGTGTTATCATGTTGTTTGACTTGAAAATACTTGAATCCAGTTAATTCAATGTGGATGTTACCACACTTAACACGTTCGTAAGTCTTCTTAGACATTTTATAGCTCACTCTAGGCAGTTTGTTGATGTCTCAGCGACACTTGATGCACCCACTCAGTGAAAGTCCCTCAGGAGCTAAAGATGCAGTGGCGTTGTGAACAAACACAATGCGGCTTCCGCTGAAGACAAAGGTACAGTTATATTCCTGGGGAAAGAGGTGGCAGGCATGAGGTTTCATTCGCCCCACCTTTAAGATGTACATTGCCCTGGGACAGATGCTAGATGACAGGGTTATTACACCCCAACAATAGCTTTAGTAAGGGCGGAGGGAGAGACAAAGAGGATAGTAAGCTTAGTCACAGCGATATTTCCTGTTCCTGTCAAAGGAATAAAGAGAGCTAAGGTGTCAGTGTCAATGTTTGCGCTCACGGTTTGAGATTGTGGAGTTGATACAAGGTGATGATGGGAGGGCAGGAAGTGTGAGGTGATGATACGGTGGGACTTGTCCAGTCTGTACTTGTAGGAGTTGCTTTCGAATAGGCTTATTTATTGAAGGTAGTTTGTGTGTGAGCAAACAAAAGATGTTGCCTCCAGTTTTGGACACTGTGTGGATCTCGGATTCTCAAAGGTTTCGCGATCACTCCCACAGGGTAGGATGTGCACGCTCACATTGCAGAGATTCCTCCTGCGCCATGGAAATCTGCCGGACCCCTGTCCTGTCATCAACCCCCATTCTCTCCCGCCACAAAGGGGGCATTGTGTTCAGTCCCAGACCCGGGCAGACTGTCCTCAAACCAATCATGTTTGGCAAAGTGAGCCTCGTTAGAACAGAAGGATTAACAGGAAGATGAGAGCTGGAGTTGCTGACAAGATGATGTGTACAGGAACTCCTTTAAAACCTTCAATGAGAAGCGGTCTGATATGCACGTAATGTGGACGTTATCACAGAAAACATCTCAAAACATCTTCCCTTTAAAGCCTTCACACAGAAATGAACATTTTAGCATTATCTGCTCACCACCACATTGTTCCAAAGCTCATAACCTGTTGGTTTTTTAAAAAGGAGAATTTTTGAAGAATGTTCATGCAGCTCAAGCCGAGACTATATTATAGACAATTTTATTATCAGTGTTGGGAAAGTTACTTTGGAAGTGTAATAGGTAACAGAATACAAGTTACCATATTTAAAATGCAATAAGTAGTGTAACTATTTCATTTTCATATAAATGTAACTGATTTCTACATTTCTAAATTTCTAATGAATGTTTTTAACTGTTAATTTTCACAGTAGTACTCAACACTGATTACTGTCAGACTTTCAAGATTATAATAATTTAATTTTCAAGCACAACCACCACAAAATCAAACTTTAGCACCTTTTTACTTTGAGATCATTCTAAGGTTAAATTCTGATTTAAATTAATAACTATGATTCTGTTTTTGAAATCAAACATAGCTATGATAGGAAACACTGGCATCTAACAATGCCTTGGGAAAAAAACAAACAAAACAGTTATCTTAAAAAATAAAGCATATACATAAACAGGAAATAAAACATTAAATAAGCATGTGTCCTATTCTGTGTCCTAAACTCTGGAAACATTGGTGTCTTATATTTTAGAGCAGACAATGGAGTTCAATCAGATGTGTATGTTTGTGCGAAAATATTCAGATGTAACCCCCTTTGTAATCGCTAACATTTTCTAACTGTAATTTAGTTACACACTTTTTCTCAGTAACTGTAAGAGATTACAGTTACATTTATTTTGTAATTAAATTACCTAATTCCGTTACATGCAACTAGTTATTCTCCAACACTAATTATTATATATATTATAACAAATAATGTAATGTTATATAAATATTGTGCCAGATCCCGTCAGAAAATATCAGTTTGTCCGGTATCAGAACAACTCGTCAGCAGAGAGGTCTAATACCCAAACCCTGTTTAACAGGAGGTCTTGTCTGGTACCCAAAATACCCAAAACACTACTAACAGTCTTCTGTCAGCCAAGAAGTTGACTGAGGAAAAAGCCAGTGAAAGTGAAGAGCTGAAGCAGGAGACGAAGTATAATGGTAAAAAGGAGCATAGTTTATTGAATAGTCTTAGTTGCGCATGTCTCAATGCTCAGACTTCATCTGAGGGACACAAATCCAACAAGTATTGTTATACCAAACTGATTCACAACAACATCCCATAAACCTTGAGTTTCTATAAACATTCGCTTATATCTCTTGTTCATGAAGACAAACAGCCCTTGAAGCTACACAGTCATAAGACTAAACAACAATGGAAAAAATATATATAAAAAACAACTATAATATAATATAAATGGCTAATCAGTTAATGAATCAATAAAATGAATATATAAATGACTATAATGATTATTATAACTGATTATATGATTAAATGGAATAATAAAATGATGAAATGATTAATGATTATAAATGAATAAATGAATGAAGAATAAATAAAAAATATATAAAAAGAAAGCAAAACACAACACAAATGTATGGTTGCTCTGAGGCAACACACACAGTTTGCATTTGAGGATTGTCCGATCCTTCAATTGTTAATTATTTTTGTCTGTTATTTACTGATAATCTTGCAAAAAAAAAAAAACAAAAAAAAACAAAATAAACTTTTTCTCAGTAACTGTAACAGATTACAGTTACACTTATTTTGTAATTAACTTACATTATTCCATTACATGTAACTAGTTAATCTCCAACACTAATTATTATATATAACAAATAATATAATATATAAATATTGTTAATTATTTTTGCCTGTTATTTACTGATAATCTATACAAAAAAAAAGCTTTTTCTCAGTAACTGTAACAGATTACAGTTACATTTATTTTGTAATTGACCGTTACATGTAACTAGTTACTCTCCAACACTAATTATTACATTATGTATATTATGAAAACTAATATAAAATTATATAAATATTATTATTATTATTATTATTATTATTTTTGGTCTGCTATTTACTGATAATCTTACAAAAAAAACAAAACTTTGTCTTAGTAACTGTAACAGATTGCTGTTACATTTATTTTGTAATTAAATTACATAATTCTGTTACATGCAACTAGTTACTCTCCAACACTAATTATATATATTATAACAAATAATATAATATTATACAGATATTGTTCATTATTTTTGTCTGTCATTTACGGATAATCTTGCAAAAATATTTCAGAATCGATTCTGAGCTTGTTTTTTCCCGCATGTGGCATGTGCGCTATATAATATTATATTCTAAAATATTATTAATTGGTTTTGTGTGTTATTCACTGATAATCTTTCAAAAACAAACAAACAAAATCCAGATTTTGAGTTTGTTTTTTTTGTTTTTTTTTGGAGAACTATTCCTTTACAATTTGTGGTTGCATTTTCATGCTCTAGCATGGGGATCTAGAATTTTTGAAGAATGTTTATGCAGTTCTTTTCCATACAGTGACATCTCATAATGACCATGTCTGTTAGAAAAAAAAAAAAAAAAAAAAAAAAAAGAATACCCTGAAAATACCCTTAAAATAGTATAAATTCACTTTACACTGTTTATGTTCAAGTCTTTATATTTTAATTAAAATGTTATATTGTAATTACATATGTAATTAATTAAATTATAATATAATTAATTAATTAAAACAGCATTCAAGTTTGGACGACATGAAAGTGAATAAATAATGATTTAAATAATTTTCTGGAGGAGCTATTGCTTTAAAACATCACTTTAAGACTAAACATTGTAGAGTGAACAAGAAGGAACTTCCACCGACAAATCAGCGCACACATTTTCATTTGTTGTCGAATTTTCATTATCCGACCTGGCTTTAACGGCTATATAGACATCTTAACACCATTTCCTAGCTATTTCCTCAACTCTCTAAGCTCATTTGCCCGAGTACGGTACATCTCGACCCAAAAGACGACTTTGTCAGCATGCTTAGCATGACGTGGCAGGCCGCAGTCAGCACGCAGCGAGGGCCCAGCTCTCCGTAAACTCCCCTCCCACCCATCCAGGGCTCAGATCTGCGGCCAAGTGTGGTGAGTAAAGCCTGCTCAAAGCTCTCTTCCAGCAGCAGCCAGATCCGCTGGCAGGCAGGTGATAAATAGTCCCAGCGTTAATGACACTTAATGCTTGCCCAAATCCCTGCAGTAGCATCAAAGACGATAAGAGTCCCTGTGCTAATGCCACTCTATGGAAGGAAGGATTACACGGCAGAGAAAAGGAGAACGCGGTGACGAGACAACGGCGAGCGGGAAGAAAAGCGGGAGATCACAGCGACACTTAGAGCCAACAAAGGCGGCGGGAGACGTGGAGGAATGCGTTTTTGGTGGAGGACCGGGAGGGGCTGGGTGCAGGGGTCCTGGGATGGAGCAGGGGAATAAGACACTCGAAATGTCTTCATTAAAGGGAAAGTTCAGCCAGAAATGAAAATTCTGTCATCGTTTACTCACCCGTATGAACACAGAACGTTTTTGCACAGTTATGGTTACAAACACTCTCTCTCTCTGCCTTCCTACTGGTATTTTAAATGTGTTTCGATGGGCAAAAAAAGGCCATTTGAAAATTTCTGTTGATATCGTGGAACAAATGGTTTGTTCTCTTATTTCAAGTCTTCTGGAGTCAAAGGGCAGCTTTGTGAGACATACTGACCTGAAATTCATTATTCAATGAAAATCTTTCACTCAATGGGTCTGATTGATGAATGAATCATTCCTACCGGTTATGTGAATCAGAATCAGGTCAACCAATGTATTAAAGATCAAAAGAATGATTCATTCACAAAAGTATGATTCATTCACAAATCTGACATTGTTACTTCTCTCATGAAAGCGATGAGACATTTTCATTTTTTTTTTTAAAGTAAATAACTTCAAAATTTGGCCTGTTCTCACACAAATGTAATAGGCATGACTTCACTTGGAATATAATGCATAATTTGTTTGTATGACGTTTTCATAGTGCATTTGCATCCAATTTTTTATTTTATTTCATTCAATTATACTGGTTTAAAAGAAAAAAGCTCATTTTTTGGTGAGCTATTTACTTAAAAGAGGCAGCGTCATTTCCATGCCCTTGTAGACTGAAGGAAAATGAGGGAGAGAAACCGATATGGAGATTGTTTGAAGGACACAGGCACTTTAAATAGAGTCCTCACGGAGAGCGCTGGCGGAGGCTTAGGTGTCACACACATTGTCTCATTTCAGAGAGCTGCAATGTGGCAACAGCACAACTGGCAAGCGGTTCAGACAGAGTCCAAAGGTTCTTTCTTACTAAATTACAAATCAGTAAGAATCGCACATTAAATAGCAGATGAGATGCTTAAACTGTCATCTCAGATTCCAGAGACTTTGTTTTGCGGGTAAGATGATCTTTAAGAGTTCTTGAAAGAATCAGTCAAGGAATTCTGTTGTAATCCAGGTATTTTCATTAGACAATTGCAAATATCCCTTCAACAATATGATTCAAATGCTTTTGCATTTACTAGCCTTCAACAGTGGTGGATGAAGTATGCAAATCAAGTGCTTGAGTAAAAGCACAGATGCCCTAAATAATATTACTCCAGTAAAAGGACTCATTTTCAATTTTACTTGAGGAAAAGTATGAAAGTACTTGATTTTTTACATACTTTAAATGTTACTGATTGATATTACTAGTGGTTAGTCAGACATTTAATATGTGGATATTACATATGTAATATGTGGACCACAAAACCAACACGGGTTAAGTAACGCGGGTATATTTGTAGCAATAGACAACAATACATTGTACGGGTCAAAATTATTGGTTTTTCTTTTATGCCAAAAATCATTCGGATATTAAGTAAAGATCATGTTCCATGAAGATATTTTGTAAATTTCCTACTGTAAATAAATCAAAATGTAATTTTTGATTAGTAAAATGCATTGCTAAGAACTTTATTTGGACAACTTTAAAGGCGATAAATTCCAGAAGTAATAATAAAAATTTATTTAGTTGTATTTTTTTTTAATATATATATATATATTTTATATTATTCCGTTTAATTATGTTGTAAGGGTATAACTATTTTATATATTATTTATGTTTTTTTTTTGTTTTATTTAATTATTCTGTAATATAATTGTTTTATATTATTTGTCATCTTGTTGAGGAGAGGTGATTATTTAATTATGCACTATATTTTATTTATTTTCTTTTATTTGATAATTTGAATATTTTTTATTTAATTATTCTTTAATTATATAACTATTTGGATATTATTTTATGATTTTTTTTTAGTTTACAATAGCCTCTAACGCTAGCTTGCTCTATTATTTTTCTATTCTATCTGTTTTCTTTTTATTATATAATAATAATAATAATACTAATAATAATAATAAACTCGATACTTGTACTGCTTTAGGCTAACTGAGACTTGTCACAGCACTTACATATCATTGATCTTTTGTTGATTTTGCTTGCTTCCATTGTCCTAATTTTGTAAGTCACTTTGGATAAAAGCATCTGACTAAATAAATAAATATAATTGTACAAATATTGTCCTATCCTAACATCAATTGAAAGCTTATTTATTCGTATGTCTATGTATAAATCTAAATTTAAAAAAATTGACCCTGGTTTTGTGGTCCAGGGTCACATATTGATCTGCAAATAAGAAACCTTGTTTTATTATCGACAATTATTTACACTTTCAAAACATTAAACTTCAATACACTATAACATCTGTTTAAGTTACTGATAATTAAAGTGTGCAAACATGTGAAATAACATACCATATACAGTACTTTGAAAATGAAAGAAAGCTAAATTAGTATAAATGTGTAATGACAAACATATAGATATTGAATGGGGCAAAATGCATTGATAGGAACACCATGCAGACATACTAGTTTTATAACTGCTAAAGCAGGAGGGAAGATGCATGGCTATTAATTTGCATTATTTTACAGTAACTTTTGTTTTTGTGCCATCTGTCGCATATACCAGTGATATCCCGGTTTTTGGCCATTTTGACTGAATCACTGAATCATTGGATGAGTTGTTGACTCAAAAAAAGCTGCAGTTGGATCATACTGATTCACGACGGAATCATTCAGTGCGATTTGTGAACTAATTCAATAAGCTTACTGGAAAGAACCAGCTTGTTCACTAACGGGTCTTAGAGGGGGTGCAGATTTCTTCACAAAGAAACAATGTTTATATGAAATATAGTGGAGCAAAAAGTATGATATTATGCTTTGGAATGTAGTGAAGTAAAAGTTTTGTTTGTTTGTTTTTTTCCATTTGGAAGTGGTGCATTCAAACTGATAGGGTTGTAAACTGTTGTGTTAAGTTACTTTTAAAAGTAATGGATTACAACATTGCGTTACTCCATAAAAGCAATTAATTGCATTACTTAGTTACTTTTAATGGAAAGTAATGTATTACATAACTTTTGCATTGCTTTTTGTTACCTGAGCTGGGCTTGCTTATTTGTGACCCTGGACCACAAAACCAGTCTTAAGTCGCTGGGGTATATTTGTAGCAATAGGCAAAAATACATTGTACGAGTCAAAATTAAAGATTTTTCTTTGATGCGAAAAATCATTAGGAAACTAAATAAAGATCATGTTCCATGAAAACATTTTGTAAAATTTCTACTATAAACATACTATAAACATAACTTTAAAAGGTGATTTTCTCAATATTTTGATTTTTTTGCACCATCAGATTCCATATTTTCAAATAGTTGTATCTCGGCCAAATATTGTCCTATCCTAACAAACCATACATCAATGGAAAGCGTATTCAGCTTTCAGATAGTGTATACATTCTCAGTTTTCAAAAAATACAAACATAACCATATGAATGGTTTTGTGGTCCAGGGTCATATTTATTTTTAATAACAAAAAACATAAAAGTTGAAGGAAGGCTGAAGGAAGTGCCTCTGTACCTCACTCCCAATTTCTCAGGAGAGCTGTCAGTAAATAAATGAGAAAACAAAGAAAAAAGTAACTGATGTAAATTTAAAAGTAATGAGTTATTTTACTAGTTACTTGAAAAAATATTCTGATTACATAACACGTTACGTGAAATGTGTTACCCTCAACACGTTGTAAAATAATAAAATGCAACTATACACATAATTGACATGATAATTTAGTCATGTCATTAGACATTTCAAAGCCATTGCCATGTATGTGGGTCAAAGGCTGCCGGATATTGTATAGCGTGAACAGACTTTCTGTGAATGTTTCTGTGTCTGTCCAGAGGAAGTAGGACTATCAGTCCACTTCCTGTGAGTATTGTCCGACGGTGTGACCTTTGACTCATGCCTCTAGTCCAAACGGCGTCATCTTTTGTCTATATGCAAAAAGAGGCCGGCGGAACAGAACAATGTCTGTTCTACTTGCGTCCGTGTGGGAGGTAGAGGGAATTCTGGGATATAGAGAGCCTTCTGTGTTAAGGCGCATGTTGTGTAGGCTTACCCTCTGATGCTGGTGTTTGTATCACATTTGAATTTCTCTGAATTCAATTTGCTGTCGGTGCTTTATAAAAGCGCACAAAAACATCCTCTCGGGGCCTAAAGCTCCGTAAACGTATTCACGAGTGCATTAGAGGAAATTCATGCCGAAACGAATGGCGGTTATTCATCTCAGATGGACTTTAAAAAGGACGGTGTGATAAAAAAAGAATAACGTCAGTCTGGATTTAACAGGCGGCAAGGCTTTAATGGAGTTTATGATGAACAGGAATTCTCAGCCCTATCAACGTATGTGTGTGTGTTAAATCAAATGACATCCTAGCAATGCCCAGAGGGCAAGAGAAGTATAAAGCGCAGCTCCCATGACGCATCCACAGACTAAACATCCAATTTAGCCACCCAGACATCTGACTCTCTCTCTGCTTCTTTTTAAACCATTAAGCATTTGTGGTATATGGAAAATAAAGGACGTCCAATGAGAACGCGTCTTTCCCTCCCTCATTCTTTCTGTCCTCATTTTCTTCCTCCCTGTTCTTTTTTTTTTTTTTAGCGCTCGCCTTGTGTTTTTCGCTCAGGTGAAAGAGTGTCCTCTTGTTCATTGTGCGTGAGTGAAAGGGAGGCCACTCAGAGCAACAAAAGACAGAATATGGAGCTCAGGAAGCTTGACAGTATGTAAAAGAAAAACATGTCTCTAGGAAAACAGAAGGAGGGGAAGTGAGTATTGTTTCCTCCTTCCTGTGTCATTGTGAATCTGTGTGAGGAGAATGCTAAGCCAGACGGCCTTTTCAAGACTCGAGGAAGGGCAAATATTGTTGTCCTTTTCACCAGATTTCTCTCTCGGTTTTCCACAGTTTTCCGTCAGTTCGGGGTCGGGGTATCGAATGCCTTTCATTGTCGTGTTCGCCGCAGTCAATTACATAATTGACATACACTCCGTTTTTGAGAGATTTTCTTTTTGGATTACTCTGCAAACATTTCCTTTTCAAATCCATTCTGGCACCTGCTTCAAAATACACCTTTTAAATGATCAAAGCAATTTAAGCAAGCACTCAAAATAGTTCCTGTTCTCACTAGCATTTTCCTGTATTTATTAGCTGTTATCGATGGGAGCTCGTGTCCAGACTTGCGTGGGAACACAGTGACTTTTGAACGGAGGGATGAAAAAGATTTAAAGGCATAGTTCAGCCAAAAATGACAATTGTGTCATTATTTACTTAACCTCATGTCTTTTTTTTTCCAGACACCTTCAACATTTCTCACATTATCACAGTGTATTCGCTGTTTAGAAAATGGTAATAAAATATGACTAGAACTCAAGAGTTAAACTGTGTCAGAACAAATTCATCTTGATAATGTCAGATAACTTTGATAGAAAGGTATGCAACAAAACATTGTCAAGTCAAAGTGTCAAATCTAATTTTTGGTCCTACATTTTTTTTTATCAATCTCACTTTATGAAGAATTTGTGGGTATAATATATCACAGTTTACTTTATTTGCTATCCTCACATAAATGAACTATAGTGTCCTGCACCCACTAGTAAAAATATATAAAAAATGATATCTGGTGTCTGAATAATTTTTGGTTTCACTGTACATGCTGTTATTTGTTTGAGGAAAAAGGAGGATTTTGTAGAATCTTCATGTATCTCTTTTCAAAAGTTCACAGTTTCTACATCTGTTAAGTTCTAAAATCTAAAATTCTAAAATTGTTAATCAAGAACCACCTTGATCGGATCACTGAGCTAGTGAACTAAACTTGAGACCCAGATTCTTTTTTTATACTCTTAAAGGTTCTTGATCTGCATTGTTGGTTCCTTAAAGAACCTTTACAATCCATGCAACACTCCTAAAAAAGTGAAGGTATTTTATTGCCATCAGTAGTTCCTTGAAGAACCTTTAACATTCAGTGAACATTTCCATTGGATAAAAGGTTCTTTAGATTATTGAAATGTTCTTCACATTAAGAAAAGAGTGATTCTTTTAAGAACTGTTCTCTGAAATGTTCTTTGGGGAACCAAAAATGGTTCTTCTATGGCATCACTGTAAAACAAACTCTTTAGGAACCTTTATGTCTATGAGTGAATCTTTCCATTGCAAAAAAAAAACCTTTTTTATATTGGAAGAAGGTTCTTTAGATTATTAAAATGGTCTTCACAGTAAGAAAAAAAATGGTTCTTTTAAAGGGATAGTTCACCCAAAAATGTAAAATCTGTCATTATTTACTTAACTTCATGTCATTTCTAACAAGAACCACCTCAATTTGATCGTTGAGCCAGTTGAGTGAACTGAACTCCAAACCCAGATTCTTTTCTACACTCTTAAAAATAAATGTTCTTGATTTGCACTGCTGCCTTCATGAAGAACCTTTACATTCCATTGAACACTCCTAAAAATAAAGGATCTTTATTGCCATCGATGGTTCTTTGAAGAACCTTTGACATTTATGGAAGCTTTCCATTGGACAAAAGGTTCTTTATAGTGGAAAAATGTGTTCTTTAGATTATTGAAATGTTCTTCACATTAAGAAAAGAGCGATTCTTTTAAGAACTGTTCTCTGAAGTGTTCTTTGGGGAACCAAAAATGGTTCTTCTATGGCATCACTGTGAAACAAACTCTTTTGGAACCTTCACATTTCCATTGCACAAAAATTTCTTTTTACTGTCTTTAGATTATTAAAATGTTCTTCACACTAAGAAAAAAATGGTTCTTTTAAAGGGATAGTTTACCCAAAAAGGAAAATTCTGTCATTATTTACTCAACCTCATGTCATTTCTAACCCACACGCTGTTATTTGCTTGAGGAAAGAGAAGGATTTTGTAGAATCATCATGTATCTTTTTTCAAAAGTTCTAAAACTGAAAATTCTAAAACTGTTAATTCAAAAACCACCTCGATTGGATTGTTGAGCCAGTTGTGCAAACTAAACTCCGGAATCAGATTCTTTTCAACACTCTTAAAAATAAAGGTTCTTGATCTGCATTGTTGGTTCCATGAAGAACCTTTACATTCCATGGAACACTCCTAAAAAAAAAGGATCTTTATTGCCATTGATGGTTTAAGAACTTTAACATGTATGGAAGCTTTCCAGTGGAACGTTCATGTCTATGAGTGAATCTTTCCATTGCACAAAAGCTTCTTTATACTGGAAGAAGGTTCTTTAGATTGTTAAAATGTTCTTCACACTAAGAAAAAAATCATTCCTTTAAAGGGTTAGTTCACCCAAAAATCTGTCATTATTTACTCAACCTCATGTCATTTCAAACCCATATGGTGTTATTTGTTTGGGGGAAAAAAAAGAAGGATTTTGAAGAATCTTCATGTACCTCTTTTCAAAAGTTCTACAACTTAAAATTCTAAAACTGTTAAGTCTAAAACCACCTTGACTGGATCGTTGAGTCAGTGAACTGAACTCCAGACCCAGATTCTTTTCTACACTCTTAAAAATAAAGGTTTTGCATTGTAGGTTCCTTGAAGAACCTTTACAATTCATCGAACACTCCTAAAAAATAAAGGATCTTTATTGCCATCAATAGTTCCTTGAAGGACCGCTAACATTCATAGAACATTTCCATTCGACAAAAGGTTCTTTATAGTGGAAAAAAGGTTCTTTAAACAATTAAAATGTTCTTCACACTAAGAAAAAAAAAAAAGTTTGTTCTCTGGAATGTACTTTGGGGAACCAAAATTGTTCTTCTATGGCATCACTGCAAAACAAACCCTTTTGGAACCTTCATGTCTATGAGTGAATCTTTCCATTGCACAAAAGCTTCTTTATACTGGAAGAAGATTATTTAGATTATTAAAACGTTCTTTACATTAAGAAAAAAAATCTTTTAAAGTGATAGTTCACCCAAAAATTCTGTCATTAATTACTCACCCTCATGTCATTCTAAACCTGTAAGACCTTCGTTCATCTTCAGAACACAAATTAAGATATTTTTGATTAAAAACCGAGAGCTTTCTGACCCTGAATAGACAGCAAACAAACTACCATGTTCAAGACCCAGAAAGGTAGTAAGAACATCGTTAAAATGTCTTCAACGCACCTTGAAAGTGTCAGTTGTGTTGCTGTCTATGCAGGATCTGAAAGCACTTGAATGTTATCAAAAATATCTTAATTTGTGTTCTGAAGATGAACGAAGGTCTTATAGGTTCGGAGCGACATGAATTGATGACAGAATTTTCATTTTTGGGTGCACTATCACTTTAAGAACTGAACCTGTTCTTTCGGAATTTAAATGATGGTTCTAACTCCCTTTTGGAGCGTTTATTTATTTAGAGTGTATGAACTTAATCTGCAAATCAGACTGAACGATTTGGATTACTTTTATGATGATACTTTTTTTTAATTTATTTTGTCATTCAGAGCCCTGGACATGACATGAGGAAAGAAAACAGATCTTGTGGCCAGGAATGAGAATTCAGTATGATTCATTAATTTGTGGCCATGTTTTATTAATTTGTACCCACATTTTAGTTCAACCGTGTCCATGTTGTACTAATTCGATCTGTCATTTCAATCTATGTCATGGAGAGCTCTGTACTACTGTTATGAACTATTGCTTAATGGAAAATAGCTGCATGAAGATTGTTCAAAATAGAGAGCAGAGAGATTCAAACTAGTTTGGCCTGACATGGGGTGAGTAAATGATTTATGAAGAGTTTGGCAAGAAGAAGAAAGTACAGGAGGAGATAAAGCCACAACCTGCGTAAGGAGAAATGAAAGCGAGCGAACGTGTGAGAGAAAGACAGATATGTCTGGAGGGCCCGATTTTCTCTTTTTGGGTTTAACTGAAGAACAGCAGGACTAGAGCAGCCGTGTTAACGACAGAGAGTGGTTGAACGGGATCCAGCGCTTTGAAGAGCACGGCAGCACCTGAGGATGCCCTGTTTGTCTTGTGGCTTTCCACCAGTGGCTCAGGATTCACAGGACTGTGTAATGTTTACCCAAACATGTCAGCTTTTAAGGCTGGAGGGTGATGAAGGGGAGGATTAGGTCTGCCAGCCTGGAGGAGGACGAGAGTATGAATGGAGCAGAAAATGCTGAACGACAGACAAAAGGAGAGATACTGGGGAGTTGTAGTAGCTTGGTGGGTGGGACTGCATGGAAGTGGTCAGGAAGAGAAAGAGGTCAAACTGTTTGAGATGATAGGGACCACCGGAAAAACATTATTCACATCCTCTGTACATCCTTCATTGAAGCCGTTGAGTGAAGAGAGAGGATTTCACAGGAAATGCAACTTCTCTCACCAGCAAATGCCTACTGTCAGTTGCAAATTATGTAATCAAAGGTGCATGCCGTTTCGCATGCTTCTGTAGTATATATAGCGTCTACTAAAACAATCATACACTGATGGGAGAGTTCATAGTGTGTACAGTAGCACAAATGCATTTTATTTCATATTTATAATCGGAGGCTTTTTATTGGCATTTATGTATTGTATTGTTCCATCATTAATGATTTGATCATGCAATTTGCAATGCTTGAAAGAAGACTGAAAAAGTGTGCGCTTATGGTTGCAATCTTAGTATGAATTAAATAACAGAGTGGCACACGTGCAAGTTGGCAAATGTCCCTAAGTTTGTAAAGTAAATTAAAGTAAAGTAAAATAATAAAATAAAAAAAAATAAACCTATGTAAAGAATAAATAAAATTAAAATAAATAAATACTTAAAATAACAATTGGTCATGAAGTTAAAAAAAGCAAAGAAAAATAAAATAGGTGTAATAAAAAAATGTAATGGCATGGAATGTAATCTCAATCTAGTTTGTATCATGATCAAAATAAAATTAATTAAAATAATAATAAAAATAAAATAAAACCACTGGCCGTGAAGTAAGAGAAATGTAATAAAATAGTTTTTAAATAGCAGATTGTGGTAACTAAGTTGCTGGAGTTAAAATACAAGAAAATATAATAAAAAAAAAAAAAATTATTAACATTTTTTTTTTAAATAAAAATAAATAATAAAAAGTAACCAAAAGCAAAGAGAAATTAAATAGGTGTGATAAAAATGTAATAAAATGCAAATAAAATAATGTAATAAAATAAAAACCCTGGTCACTACAGTAGGTGGTAGAAGTTAAAGCATAAAATAAAATAAAATAAAATAAAATAAACCATGATAAAGAAAAAAATATTAAAAATAAAAATAAATAAATAAAGTAACCATTGGGCATGTAGTGAGAGAAGTTAAAAAAGCAAAGAGAACTTAAATAGGTGTGATAAAAATGTAATAAAATGCAAATAAAATAATGTAATTAAAAAAAAAAAAAACCTGGTCACTAGGTGGAAGAAGTTAAAAATAAAATAAAATAAAATAAAATAAACCTTGGTAAAGAAAAAAGAAAAGAAAATAAGCATTGGTCAGTGAGAGAAGTTAAAAAAAAATAAAATGGTGTGATAAAAATGTAATGTAATGCAAATAAAATAATGTAATAAAAACCCTGGACACTAGGTGAGGGCAGTTAAAAAATAAATAAAGTAAAATAAAATAAAAAATAAAATAATTTAAACCTTAGTAAAGAAAAAAGAAAATAAAAATAAATCACTTAAAATAAACATTGGTCATAAAGTGAGTGAAGTCAAAAAGGCAAAGAAAAATAAAATGGTGTGATAAAAACTTAATAAAATGCAAATAAAATAATAAAAACCCTGGTCACTAGGTGAGAAGAGTTATAAAATAAAATTAAATAAAAAAATAAATACTGAAAATACTGGTCATGAAATGCAAGAAGTTAAACAAAAAGTGTGACAGAAATGTAATAAAACAACATTTGATAAATGTAATAGAAATAAAACCTTGATCACTAAGTGGGACATGTTAAAATATATATATATATATATACATACATAAATAAAATGTAAAAAATAAATCCTTAAAATAACCTTTTATTAAACATAAAAACGAAATTACTAATGTAAACCTAAAATTACTCATGTGATAAAAATGAATGCTTAGAAATATACTCAAATATAATGTAACAAAATGAAATTCCAATCCCTGGCCATGAAGCAAGAACAATGTGCTGAAAAGAGAGGTGTGATTTTGCACTCAGGTGTACAGTACGGCCTGCTGCTCCATTGTACAAAGAGGAACCCCTATCCTCATTCTGTCTTTTAAAGGGCAACTATGATTTTTGCCTTATCGCACGTTATGTTGTGAAGTTTCAACTTCAATCACTCCTTCCTCTCCAGGGTGGTCTCGTCTGAAGCTCGTGCAAAGACACTTTGAGAACGTTTGGCCCCTGACCTACAGGAAAGTGTTTGTGAGTTAGTGAGCGTCCGTGGAAGGCAGACAAAAAACAGGAAGCGTGCCAACAAAGCTCAGATTGTTCCAGTAGTGCTGATAAATGGCCGGCTGTCATCAAGAAGCCGAGAAAGACAGAGAATATCTCTAATGAACGCTCGCACGGCCCTTATCGTCAAACGAAGCGGCACAAGCGTATCGGCCCGCCGATGTGGGAATCGCTCGCAGGTTGCAGGAAACGATTTCAGTGTTGTTTTGGGTCTCCGGGTCTGTCTGATATGCCATTACGTCAACTTGGAGTGAATGATGAATTAAAGCACGGCTCCGACCTCCACACTTTGTTTCACCCGAAAAGGGCTTGAGGTTTCTCACCATGGAGACTGTATCAACTTCTCCCAAACAGCCTCCTAATCTACGCATCTGTCTCACCCACTTTTCCCATTCCTTTCTTCTTTAAAAATATTCTCGGCAGGAATTTTAGCATTCGTCAAATGAAGTTCCCAGAAGTTTCCTCGCTGTTCGCAGTGGACTCGCCCTAAAGGTTTTTTTTTTTTTTTTTTTTTTTAACTAATGTGGTAGGTCTGACTCAGAGATTGAAGTCATCATCATCATCCAATTCATCATCATCATCATCTTTGTCAACTTCTGACACACCTTAATGTTTTCTGAGACTGGAAAAGTTCTGAGTGCTCTTGTGATTCTCAACTTTCCATTTTTACTCGGGCTTCAGCGGCGGAGAGGGTATTTTCTTACGCTGATTCCAGGCAATCCGTAGAGTAAATGGTGTTATTGTAAAGGGAACGGCATGCCATGCTTTTGATGATGAGCTGGCGTGAGGCAGGCGAGATTAAAGCATACCTGTGCCAGGGTTTGGCGGAAGGAGCGAGCCCTCGAGAGCCACTTCAAAGATGGCTATTACATAGTCTCCTCTCTGTTGCTGTGCCTCGACACGACCGGCAGAGCAGTCTAGTCATGTCCTCGCCGCTGGATTCCTTCGGCACCCTGCTTTTGCTTTTGCCCATGTCCTAAAACGTGTACTTTTACATATATGTGCATGATGTGAAACCAATTTTCGGTGTATTTTCTAAAAAAAAAAAATAAAAAAGAAGTTCTGAAGATGCATTTTATACATGGAATACTTTAAATTGCCTTCTTATACATTGTAAATATATTTTAAAAATATTTGGCCATGAAGTGTGAAAAATAAAGTGAAATTATAATTATAATAATTAACAGCATGTACTTATTATAGGATTAGGGTTAGAATTGGGTTTGGTTTACGGCTCGTTGCATGTAATTATGCATCATCTTACAGTAAGTACTGTAAGGAAATAAGGGGTTACCACATATTTTTGGGGGGATATTTATTCATTCTTAGTTTTTTTTTTTTTTTTTTTTTTTTCCATAGTTGAAAAAAGTTGTTCAAAATCACATTTCCAAGAACTAGATACATTCAAGCAGATATTTAAGTTTTTCTTTTCATAATCTTGAATATCCTTATTCATCATTGAGGCAAAAGTAAAATATCAAGCCTTCAGTAACAGAAAAACAAGGATTATAAATGCATATTTTATTAGGGTTAGAATTAGGGTTTGGTTTAGGGTTTGTTGCATGTAATTATGTGTCAGCCTACTGTAAGTATGTGTAACAAGGACACTGTAAAATAAGGAAATAAGAGGTTACAACATCAACAACAAACCTTCAGTATAGCAGAAAGGGTAAGAGAGGGGTAAGAGAGAGACATCCTTATGTGTACTGTAAATATCGTTAAAAAAAAAAGCCATGGGCATGAAGGGTGAGGAAAAAATTAAATAAAATAAAATAATAAAATAAAATAAATATTGAGTAATATTAATTAACAGCATTAGGGTTAGTTGGGTTAGTGTCTTCTTACAGTAAGTACATGTAACAAGGACACTGTAAAATAAAGAAATAAGGGGTTACCACATATTTTTGTGGGACTTAATATTAAAAAAAGTACAAAAAAAAAAAACTGTTAAAAATGGTGAAATATTTAATGTAAAATAAAAACAAATTAATATGTACTTAGCTCTGAATTTCATACTTTAATAATTATTCATTCTTAGTCATTTTTATTTACATAGTTGCAAAGTTGTTTAAAACTGATATCCTTATTCGTCACTGATGCCAATGCAATATTACAAACCTTCAGTATAGCAGAAAGGGTAAGAGAGAGACTTCCTTATGTGTATTGTAAATATCATAAAAAAAAAAGGCAGCCATGGCCATGAAAGGTGAGAAAACAAAAAATAAAATAAAATAAAATAAAATAAAATAATTAACAGCACTAGGTTTTGGTTTAGGGTTAGTTGCATGTAATTATGCATCATTTTACAGTAAGAATGTGTAACAAGGACACTGTAAAATAAGGAAATAAGGGGTTACTACATATTTCTGTGGAACGTAATGTTAAAAAGTAAAAAAGTAAATAAAAATCTCTTAAAAATTGTGAAATATTTAATGTCAACTGAAAACAAATTAAATTGTACTTAGTTCCAACTTTTATACTTTAATAATAATTCATTCTCAGTCTTTTTTTTTTTTTTTATACCTTCAGTATAGCAGAAAATAAACATTATAAATTCATATTCTATTAAATGCATTACATAGTTATTTTATTGTACTATTCAAATATTACAGTACAACCCAATATATACACTCCTTATACTCCTTGTTTATTTTGAAATTTGTTGAGGGAATATACAATGTTGGCTAGTACAAACAATAATTTGTCTGTAAATGATAAGCATCTTTATTATTTAATGGTAAGAGAGAGACATCCTTTTGTGTTTTGTAAATATTGTAAAAAAACAAACAAACTTGGGCATGAAGAGTGCGAAAACATAAAATAAAAAAAAAATAAAAATAAAAACTTTGGGCATGAAGGGTGAGAAAACAAAACAAAATAATAATAATAAAAAATAAATAAAATAAAAATAATACTACGTAACATTAATTAACAACATGTACTTATTACAGGATTAGGGTTAGGATTAAGGTTTGGTTTAGGGTTCGTTGCACATAATTATGCGTCATCCTACACTAAATATGTGTAACGAGGACACTGTAAAATAAGGAAATAAGAAGATACCAGATCTTTTTGTGGGACTTAATGTAAAATAAATAAATCTATCCGTTACATTTTTTGAAATATTTAATGTAAACTAAAAACTAAACAAAAAAAACAATTCCGAGAACTAGGTGCATTCAGCAGATATTTTAAACGTTTTTCTATTCATAATCTTGAATATCCTTATTCGTCATTGATGCAAATGCGAAATCACAAACCTTCAGTATATATAGCAAAAAAACAAAAATTATAAATGCATGTTCTATTAAATGCATTATAGTTATTTTATTGTACTATTCAAGAATTACTTCATACACTCCTTATTCTCCTTGTTTTAACTTTTAAATGTGTTGAGGGCATACAAAAACATGTTGACTAGCACAAACTGTAATTTCTCTGTAAACGATAAACATCTTTATTATTTGAGGGGTAGGAGTGAGATAGATTTTTCATCATCTCGAAACCCTTATGTGCCATTGACTCGACATGTAAAGGCGTAAGCCTGTATTTAGCAGGGAAACTTTTGTTATCAAAGCACATTCTATTAAACAAAACTATTACTGTTTTATACAAATATGATATGTCTGCTGGCATATTCCTGACTATCATTTCTCTGTAAATGATAATCATCTGAAACATTTACGAGGTAAACACAAGACTATGCCGGTAGAATCAACACATTCTCTCTAGCTGGGCTTATGTCATGCGTCCTTAGAGAGCTAAAAATGCTTTTGTAACCTACACTTCACCTCTGTCCCGAGCGTTAAAGTCATGAAAACATGGCAGGGGGACACAGGTGGTCCTATTTCACTTAATCATCCACTATATATAAAGGAGTCATTCTACAGTTGCAGTGGCAGATGCTGTCGCTCACTTTTAGATGGCGAAAACTTAAACTGCAATGTACACTATTCCTACACACCAAAAAAAAAAAAGGATTTAAATCAGTTTTCACTGCAAGTAATGCAAGTAAGTTCCACAAAAGAAATTCAGAAACACATTAAATGTGAAATTTTGAAGTAGAAGAACTCAAATTGTATTTTCTTGTAAAACACAATTAAATAATCATCTTTTTTTGTAGTCATAGATTAATGCATCTCCTCACCGTATAAGTTAAATTTGACAGCTGTTTCAAATGAATATGTTACCGCAGCTGTAGAATGAAGTTGAAAACAAAGGCCAAAATAACATGTAAATGTATGATGAGGAGGGGGAGAGACAGCAGAGAGAGGCAGCAGCTGTTTGAAACTAGTAAAGTCTTCATTGCATGTGTTGACGTTTACGAGTATCATCTTTCCGATAGCCGTGCATCAAAACCCCTACATGTGCAAACGCTGGGGGGTGAGATTGCGAAACAGCCTCGATATATATCATCTCTTGCAGAGTATACTGAAGCGGACGAGACTGTTATGAACAAACGTGCTGCATTGCCAGAACGCACTTAGTAATAATTGAAATAATCATCAGGGACCATGTGTTCAGTGCCTAAACATGGTTGCCAGATATTTCCTTTAGTCTCGAAACATTGTGCGTATGACCTCTTGTGAACCGGTCACATCTGCCTTTCTTTAATTAAAATAGAAAAAAAAAAACTATAAAGAAAATCAATATCTTCTTGATTGCAGTGGTTGCAATATGAAGCTGCATGTGCAGTGTGAAGAACATGAGTTTCTCCGTGAAGGCAGCAGGAGATCGGTTACACATCTTAATGTCTTAAATCAACATTGCCCATTTGGCTAAAAAACAAAAGACATTTTCATTAATTGTAATTATTGCACTAAAAAAGCAGCATGTGTTAGTTGAGTGTGGAAAGAACTAAGGATTACCACATGAGAGAGCGGGTTTATAGGAAACTGAAGGAAGGAAACTGTCAACAGCAGGATTATTATCAAACACTAAAACTGAAGACGTAAGACACTGACTTTATAAACTGAAATAACAAAATTAACTAAAGATAAGATGAAAAAGAGTGAATGAAGAACTAAAATAAAAAAGAAGCCAAAACAAATGATCATTTTCATAGTCATTCAGATTCAATTCTAACCTTTTTCCGACGCCCCACCTATAGATGTGATGCAAATAAGCTCTGCCGATAATTATCTAAGTTTATCTACACAGTAGCCTCTAATAAAATCTAACGCTAGGTGATTTGACCAGTCAGACTAATTCAGAAAAAAATGAATACAGACGAATTGAATGAAAATCCAAATCCACTATCTGACAGTAGGAGGCGCTTTTAAAGAAGCAGAAATACTCTGGTTACTCCTGTACACAAAGTTCAGCACAACTTTCTGTCTTATCACCTATTGCAAGAGTACAGAGACAAGAGGTTACGTCTGAAATGTAAGCCAACTGGTTCCCTCACTGCCTTAAGGTCACATTAGCGAAATTTTGTGAGCAAATAAAGGTCCATTGTCTCTACTCAGTAGCATAAAGATCCAAGAAGACCTGCTCATGTAACGATAATGATCTCAAAAGATGCAATAGCAACTGATACCAGAGGCTGCAGTCTATAGCGCCCTCGTTAGCATGCCCACCTCACATCCTGGCGACCCGGGTTTGAGTCCCACTTTGAACAAGGCGGGGCGGTTAGGACTGGAGGGGTTACATTGGTGCTGTGACCCAGATGGGAATGAGCTTTAGGGGAGCGAGTGTAACGGAAGCCAGCTTGCCCAGGTACGAGTCCTATTCAGGACAAGAACAAGGCAGGTCGGTTAGGACCGTAGGATTTTTATTGGTGCTGTGACCCAGATAGGAGTGAGGTTTAGGGGAGCGAGTGTAACGGAAGCCAGCTGGCCCAGGTATGAGTCCTACTCAGGACAAGAACAAGGCAGGTCTGTTAGAAACGGAGGAGTTTTGTTGGTGCCGTGACCCAGATAGGAGTGAGGTTTAGGGGAGCGAGTGTAACGGAAGCCAGCTGGCCCAGGTATGGGTCCTACTCAGGACAAGAACAAGGCGGGTCTGTTAGAAACGGAGGAGTTTTGTTGGTGCCGTGACCCAGATAGGAGTGAGGTTTAGGGGAGCGAGTGTAACGGAAGCCAGCTGGCCCAGGTATGGGTCCTACTCAGGACAAGAACAAGGCGGGTCGGGTAGGACCGGAGGAGTTTTATTGGTGCTGTGACCCGGATGGGAGTGAGGTTTAGGGAGCGAGTGTAATGGAATCCTGCTGGCCCAGGTATGAGTCCTACTCAGGACAAGAACAAGGCAGGTCAGTTAGGACCGGAGGAGTTTTGTTGGTGCCGTGACCCGGATGGGAGTGAGGTTTAGGGGGGTGAGTATAGGGAGCGAGGTTTAGGTCTTCAGCATCTTTGTTAGAGTGGCCACCTCCCATGTCAGCGACCCATGTATGAGCCCTCTCAGGCTAAGAACAAGCCAGGGCGGTTAAGACTGGAAGGGTTACATTGGTGCCGTGACCTGGATGGGAGTGACTTTTTGGGGTTGAGTATAATGGATGCCAGCTAGTAAGAGCTGCACAGGTAAACCTCACTTTCCTGATCTCAAGAGATGCACTAGCGGATGACGCTATAGACTGCAGTTTTTAGCATCCTTAGCTCGCAAGCCATGCACGTCGGTGATCTGGTTTAGAGTCCCACTCGGAACAAGACCGAGGTGGGGCGGGTAGGACCGGAGGGGTTACATTAGTGACCAGGATAGGGGTGAGTATAGCGGAGGGCAGCTAGTATAAGCTGCACAGGTAAACCTCACTCGCCTTATCTCGAGGTGCACTAGTGACCACCTCCCATGCTGGCGACCTGGGTTCGAGTCCCACTCAGAACAAGAACAAGGCAGGATGGTTAGGACAGGAGGGGTTACATTGGTGCTGTGGCCCAGATGGGTGTGAGGTTTAGGGGGTGAGTGTAACAAAACCAGCTAGTAAGAACTGTGCAGGTAAACCCCACTCCCTCTCTCTCAAGAGACGTGCTAGTGACTGGCGCTATAGACTGCGTTTTTTTACCACCCTTGTTAGCGTGCCCGCCTCCCATGCCGGCGACCTAGGTATGAATCCCACTTAAGACAAGAACAAGTCGGGGTGGTTCGGACTGGAGGGGTTACATTGTTGCCGTGACCCAGATGGGAGGCCAGCTGGTAAGAGCTGTGCAGGTAAACCTCACTCCCCTGATCTCAAGAGAAGCACTAGTGATGGACGCTATGGTCTTTAGCACCCTTGTTAGCAAGCCCACGTCCCATGCTGGCGACCTTGAGTCCCACTTGGAACAAGAACAAAGTGGGGCAGTTAAGAACAGAAGGGTTACATTGGTGCTGCGACCCAGATGGGGGTGAGTGTAATGGAGGCCAGCTGGTAAGAGCTGTGCAGGTAAACTGAGTCACTCTAGTGACATCAGTCACTAGAGACGCACTAGTGACTGATGCTACAGGCTGCTGTTTTTAGCATCCTTGTTAGTGCATATGGCTCCCATGTCGGCGACTCAACTCAGAACAAGAACAAGGAGGGGCGATTAGGACCGGAGGGGTTACATTCACACAGAAATCACTTTTAAACCAAGCCAGGTTTTTGTTGCTCAGTGTGGTGAATTTATGTGAACAACTTGAACAAATGAAATTTGCGCAGGGAATTGTTTTGCCCTCATGCGAAACTCCTGAACGCAGGGATTCCGATTAGAATGACTGGATTTGATGTGAAATTTCAAAGAGAAATGTGTCTGCACCTTTCTTAGGCAATGACTCTGCAAGCAGAATTTGTGCACAAAAGTACCTTGCGAAACTGAATTTGGACAGACTTCTGATCAAACTAATCGAGAGGTGAGAACCAGAAAGGCGTAAGTGACATTTCACCTACTTTACAGAAGGGCCAAAAACTAAAATTTACCATAGTTTGATCTGACTTTATGTACTGATTTCAATTGTTTATAATTAGGGCTGTCAAACGATTATTCACGATTAATCACATACAAAATAAATGTTTGAATATATGTGTGTGTACAGTGTGTAATTATTATGCATCTATAAATACACACAAATTAATGTATATAATTAAGAGAAATATGTTATTTGTGTACAAAATATATTTATTTATATATAATATAAATTATAGAAAATGAATAATAAATACATATACTTGTAAATATTTATTAAATATATACATGAATGTGTTTGTATATATATATATATATATATATATATATATATATATATATATATATATATATATATATATATATAATATATAAATAATTACACACAGTTCACAGACATATAGGCAAACTCAAACTTTTATTTTGTATGCGATTAATTGTTTGACAGCCCTGTTTATAATTTAAAAAAAAATTGTACGCTCATGGATTCTGTGGCATTGACAGCATGAAAATGTTCATGTCAGTATTAACAGGCGCAATAACAACTGTTAATCGAATTTTAATGCCAAACATCTGATGTTGGTGTGAAGAGACCTTTACACATTGCTAATCTAGCAAGCTACTAACTAGCTACAAAACTGTGCAAAGTAGAGCTTTACGGAGACACTGACTGATGGAGATTTATAGTGCTAAATATTTACCATTCACCATATTGCCTGACCTCCTTAAGGCAGTATATATTCTGATTGGCTGTTGGTCTGGGCAATATACCTACAATTTGACATCTCAATTTATCTTTCAAAATGCTGATAATGATGTTGATGATAATTTTGCTTTTTCACTTTTTTCACATTTCATCATCCACTCCCATGTCTCCTTTCACACTGCTTATCGACATTTTGAAAATTACGAGTAACATTCTGCACTACTCATGACATAAAGGAGTAAAATTGCCTATATGTGCCAACATTTGATAGTAATATACTGCAACTTTATATGGATTATTCAATTATCATGATAATATTGCTAATATTCTACATATTGCCCAGCCCTAATTGACTGTTGGTGTTTTTTTAATCAGCTACCACCCTTTAAAAATTGTTGTGAAAGAAATCCAATGATTTTGTTTCTCTGTGCCATTATTGTTATATTTTTGGCGTGGAGTTTTTTAAATTTGAATGACTTTTACAACTATGTCGTTATAATTTTGGTTATCGTCCTTGGTGTGAATGGGCCTTTATTGATAGTGGACAGATTATGCTGAGATTTTATATGTGGTTTGCTGGGTCCGAGACGTGTTTCACACAGCTATAAATCTATTTTTATGATAAAGATTTAATATTCCGTTAGTTCTGCGTAGCTGCTGTAGGCAAGCCGTCGACACCTTGATGGCAAACGCTCATTAAGCCATAAATACCAGCTCATGTGTGCGATATTGGGAGTAGTTCAAAACCCAAATATTCCCTCCAGTTTAACAGGTTTGTGTTGACTGCATTCCATGCCACCATGTCAGTGGAAAACAGCGGTGGTCAGGTCAACTCAATCTGTTTCTTTTTCTGAGTGAAGTTTTCCAGGCCCCATCTACAGCAAATTAGCTTTTCACCTTGTCATGGTTGACACACTGACAAAACAAATAAATAGCAGAGTATCAAAGTCTCCGTGATGAATATTTTCAGACTTTTCAGTTTATCTTCTCAAGCCTGGTGGTCTACGGTTGTGAGAAGCTGCCCTTTTGGCTGTTTCAGACCTCCAGGGACAACAAATGAAGTAATGTTGCAGTTTGGTTGCATCAATGTCGACTCGACATTGCCTAAATCAAAACCTTGCTAAAAATGTTCAAGTTCAGATGTTCAAGGACTTTGCAGAAAAACCACTTTAGCCCATTCCCAATTCATCTTAGCTCTAGACCAACACTGCAGCACTGTTACACTTCTGGAGCCCTCGGCCTGAATAATTTATTACACCTGTAGGTTGAGTAACACCATTCAGATCCATCAGGCTGTATCCGAAAGCTGGAAAAACGCTGCCTTTGCAAACGTAGCTGTCTACGGTATCCCTCAATCTTGTGTGTGCGGTTAATGGAAAGAATAACAATGGCGCCTGACAGAGCAGCTAAAAGAAGTTAATGATTTCAATCATTTAATTTTCTTCAACGTATAAATAATTTCTAATGAGAACATAAGCACTTTAGTTACTGAATATTTGTTTGGGTATGTCTAAAGCTCATGTGAATTTATTCTAGTTTGTCAGACATAAAATTAATGTATTAACATGGACCATTTACGGGTACATAATGTACTGTTCCAGTGACAAGCTAAACTAAGACCTCAGCAGACAAGGGGGAAAAAAAGAATAATAACTGTAAAATATATATTAGAATACATGGTCTATTAAGATTAAACAGCTACATTTAGACAGGCATTGATGCATTTTTGCCTAAAACTAAAACTGTTGTTTTTGGTTTTTAAAATAAAGCTGAAATAAATAAACATAAATATTAGATGACAAATGAAAAACTTTTGTCCTGTCAACTAACTGAAATAAGTTTAAAATTAAGTACTAAAACATATAAATGCATGTTTCCACCACTGAATAAAAAACTTTTTTCTCGGAATTGTGTGATATAAACTTACAGTTGCGAGTTACAAATTCAGAATTGGATGTTTATATCTCACAATTCTGACTTTCTCACAAAAGTCAGAATTGCAAGATAAAAAAAGTCTCAATTACTTTTTTTTTATTCAGTGGCAGAAATGTATATGCAATTTATAAAGCATATACAGCAAGCAAGGATGACCTAAGTGTTGATCAACAACAAACAAACAAACAAATAAATACTCAAACACACAAAACAAGATGTTATATGTTGAAAGTCAAAGAAAAAAAGTTCTACGAGATTTAATGCATTAACTAACATTTATTAACAATGAGCAATGTTTGTTCATTTATATTTGTTTATGTTAGTTAATAAAAATACAAATGTTCATTGTTTGTTCATGTTAGCTTAAGTTAGATACAACTTTTGATTTTAAAAGTTAAGTTACATCAACTTAGGTAAATTACAATAACAGATTAATTGATGCTTTAAAACTTTTTTCATTGTTAGTTCATGTTAACAAATAAAACCTTATTATAATTAGTGTGACCTTATTACATAGTGTCACCAAAAAAAAAAAAAAAACTGATTAAACTGAAATTAAAACTGATAATAGAAGCTAATGCATGATATAGGGTTTGTACAGATACTGTAAAATGAAATTCCAGGACTTTCAAGGACTTTTCAAGCACTACTTTTTTTTTTATTTTCAAGGACTTCAATCAGAGATCTCACTTATCGAACAATGTCTTCCATTTCAAATTCTAAAAAAAGAGAAATAGATAAATAAAAATATACTAATAAACAAATGGCAAAAATAAAGTGAAGCACATGCGAAATATTACTACTAAAGTATTACAAAGTATACTACCCTTTTACTATAGTAAAACCACTTTTTCTTAAGGGATCTGTGTTTGTGTATACATGTTTTTTTTTGTGCTTTTATAACTCTACTGTATTAATAGTTTGATGTTTTCTACTGTTTAAGAAAAAAATTCTGAAAAAAAAAGATTCACAAAATCACTCTGAAATCCTGATCTGAAACAAATGATTCGCGAACCTACACCGAAGTTTCAATCTAAAGCAAAAGATTTGCGAACCCGCACCGAAGACCCAATCTGAATCAAATGATTCACGATCCGTGCTACAGAGTTCCAATCTAAAACAAAAGATGCACGAATCTGCTCTGAATTTCCAATTCGAATCAAATGATTCCTGATCTGTGCTTCAAAGTTCTGATCTAAAGCAAAAGATTTGCAAACCCACACCGAAGACCAAATCTGAATCAAATGATTCACGATCCGTGCTACAGAGTTCCAATCTAAAACAAAAGATGCACGAATCTGCTCTGAATTTCCAATTCGAATCAAATGATTCCTGATCTGTGCTTCAAAGTTCTGATCTAAAGCAAAAGATTTGCAAACCCACACCGAAGACCAAATCTGAATCAAATGATTCACGATCCGTGCTACAGAGTTCCAATCTAAAACAAAAGATGCACGAATCTGCTCTGAATTTCCAATTCGAATCAAATGATTCCTGATCTGTGCTTCAAAGTTCTGATCTAAAGCAAAAGATTTGCAAACCCACACCGAAGACCCAATCTGAATCAAATGATTCACGATCTGTGCTACAGAGTTCCAATCTAAAACAAAAGATGCACGAATCTGCTCTGAATTTCCAATTCGAATCAAATGATTCCTGATCTGTGCTTCAAAGTTCTGATCTAAAGCAAAAGATTTGCAGACCCACACCGAAGACCCAATCTGAATCAAATGATTCACGATCCGTGCTACAGAGTTCCAATCTAAAACAAAAGATTCACGAATCTGCTCTGAATTTCTTATCTGAATCAAATGATTTGCGGTTCACGCTCCGAAGTTTCGATCTAAAGCAAAACGTTCATGAACCCGCTCCGAAGTTGCGATCTAAATCAAATGATTTGTGATCCATGCTCTGAAGTCCCGATCTGAATTTGATTTAGATCAGGACTTCAAGGAATCATTTGATTTGAATCATTCAATTCGCTAAATGATTCACAAACCCGTTAAGATCTAAATTAAATGATTCGCAATACGCGCTCCGGAGTCCCCAAACTAAATCAAATAACTTGCAATACACAAAGTTCAAATCTAAATCAAATGATTCGCGTTAGGCGATTTGAAGTCCCGATCTGAAACAAATTATCCGATTGGAGTGCTTCGAAATAGTGAATAATTTTGCAACACAATGGTTTAACTGATTCTGAGATTCAAAAAGCTCAGTTTCACCCATTCCTACGTTCTTTTTAAAA
Organism: Cirrhinus mrigala; assembly: GCA_036247105.1. NCBI lineage: Eukaryota > Metazoa > Chordata > Actinopteri > Cypriniformes > Cyprinidae > Cirrhinus > Cirrhinus mrigala. Next base: position 26,576,066 of record CM070029.1, read on the forward strand.
TCGAAATTCGAAAATGAATGACTTTTTTTAATTGGATCTGGTTTTTGCTAGTGAATTGCTTAAAATGAATGATCGAAGTCACAAGTTTGAATCGGAGCGGATCCAGTGTAAATGACTCAATTTGGTTCATCCGTTCCTCTTTTCAAATCTTCAGCCATGTTTATACAACACTGTCAGTACTACTACCTGCTTATTTAGCTCGACTGTTTTATGACATAAACTGAAATAAGCGAAAAGGGTATGATGTTTTTTGAATTGCGTGAATTTTGTGTAAAAAGATATGTGCCTATTGACAAAATTAAACACTTCATGCGTGATACATTGTCTTTCAATAATTCAAGCACTTTTCAAGTAACTCTTCAGGAATAATGCTATTTTCAAGGGTTTTCCAGGCCTTAAATGTCAAAAAGTCAAATTCAAGTACTTCAAGCACTATAAGCACCTTGTACAAACCCTGATAATAGTTTAGTAAATACTATAATAGTACATAAATTATACTCTGATGACACTACCGATTTTGTTGTGTTTACAATTTCTACCAGCAGGGTTAACCTAGCTAATTTGACTATACTAATCAGTTAAACTTATAGATAGATCAGCTGAGACTTCAGAATGCACTAGGGCTGATGGTGAAGTATGAGAGTGAAAACAAAGACATATTGCTGACCCCAAAATGTCCTTTGATGAAGAAGGTCAAATTTAGAAAAGAAAAATATTAGATGATCAGGATGGCTTGATTAGATTGAAGGCAGAAAACATCTGGAACACAACTACACACACGTTTACTACAAACCAGAGAGGAAATGACATCTGTTGAACAATAATTCAGAGTGGAAAGTTTTTCCTCTTTTATTGTTTTTTTTTTTTTTCCTCTCCACTCTTCCTCTCTGATGGATGGTAAAATGTGCAGGTGTGGGTTTTCTTTGATATGAGAGTCCACATGTTTCATTCGGAGGGTTCTTGGCTGCCTTTGGAAGAAACTGTCAGAGCCAGAGCCTCTCGTTTTTCAGAGACTGTCCAGGTCTCTGACTGAAGGTGTTGTCTAGATCAGGCAGGGTTTCTAATCAACACTATTGATTAGACAACATTGGAACGGCCGATAAAAGCATCAGGTCCGTCTCCTATCGCGGGGTTCGGGCAGTGCGCATAATCGCACACAAACTCTGGAGTCCATTAACTAATTGAACTGGAAATTGAGAGAGGCATCCATGATAATAATAATACAAAACACAAGGCCAGCTTTCACATGTCGTAATCAAGGCTCGTATTGTTGCTGTGCTTTTGAAGCCAGCCAACTGATTCATTTTCATTCGAAACGTGAGATCTACTGTGTTGGATTACTCATAATTACTGTAGTATAATCAATATTGTGCAGTTTTTCATCCTGATTGCACTTAAAGCTTAATGAATATCGTAACGTCGAAACTGAGGGCATTGATCAACGATCATGAGCGTGTCTGTCAAAAGCTCCAGCTATTACGAGAAGGGTAAAATATGTGGCCGTGGAGCCATGATGGTAAATTAATGAACTCATAAAGTAATCAAGCATAAACTCATAAACTAAATACCACTATATTTCTCTGCAACATGCAGACCTTAATTAAATAAATCAGTGGTTTCCAACTGTTGGGTCACACGCCAAAATGAGTCACACAGTTCTGGTCTGATGAACAGGGTAAAACAATGCTAAATATAAAAAGGAAAATACAAACTATATAAACATGTATAGTTATAATAGACTTATGAACTTTTAAATGGGAGGAAAAAATATTTTCGCAAATTATATGATTCATATTGATTCCAATAACTGGCCTAGTTCTGCTGTTGTTTATGCATTTACAATTATTTTTTTTCCCTATTCTTTCTTGTGTTAATAATTGTGCATATTGTTTGATTATGAATTGTTTGATTTTTATACAATGCATTTTTATTTAAAATTATATATGTTACTGTTCAAAAGTTGGGGATTAATAAGTTTTTTTTTTTTTTAAAGAATACTTCCATTTATACTAAAATAACACTAACACTTAGCAAAGATGAATGAAATTAATCAAAAAAAAAAAAGAAAAAAAAAAAATCACAAAAATATGAAGTATCACAACTGTATTCAACATTGCTAATGTTTCTTAAGCACGATATGAGTTTATTAAAAACATTTCTGCCGTTGACGTCTCTATTTCTCTTCTTTTTTTCTGTTTTCAGGGATCTCAGTATGAACAACATCAGTGAGATTCAACCCAACGCTTTCCACAACCTGCACTTTCTCAGTGAACTGTAAGTACACTTGAACGGCATTTAAACGGCATTTCAACCTGGACTGCCATCTACTTGAACTGCGTAATTCACCTCTATGGTGTGACAAAACGGTGTACACAAAAAATCCAGTTGATGAGTGGTTATTTATGTGAAGTAGTTCAGTGAAGGTTAAGTTGGAGACTGACGTAATTCCAGATGTGTTATACAAGACCTAGATAGAAGTGTACCATAAAATCAGGAATAAATAAATAAATGAAATCATCAGCTTTGGTGATAATGACCTTAGCATGCATTGTATATTTGGCTAGTTGAGGCAGTCGATTTGTTTTTATTAAAACTGTATCCATATTTTTACCTATACGTTTATCTAGATGAAAATGAATGATGAAAACTTCACATTAAGGTCCCATTTGACCTAAAAATACATCTTAAGCATTTATTAATCTTAAGTAACGATGATTTACTAATACATCAACGAATGATATTTACTAATACATTATTAAAATTAAAAGCTGCATCTGCTAATATTATGTCTTAGACCTGAGCTAACATAAACAATGAATAGCTGTCAACAAAGATTAATAAATACTGTAACAAACATATTGCTCATTGTTGCTCAATAATGGAATCTTATTGTAAAGTGTGGATATTGTACTTTTTCCCTAACTAGTTTACTAGTTAATTTTATCCTGCAAACATCAGTTACTTTTTTTTTTCTTTTTTTCTTTTTTTAAGCAAATACAGCTAAATTTGTTAAAGCAAGATTAATTTTAACGTATTGAGGATTAAATTATTAAAATATTTATTTATTTCTTGCCCCATTTTTTCTTGTTTTGAGCATGAACCTGGCTACATTTTGTTAAACTTATGTTTGTTTGTTTTTGTTTTTTTTACCAGAAAATAAGACAATCAAGAGAGAATTTATATATATTAGAAGTATTCCATGTAGTTACTAATGAGCTAATATGAACGCTAAAATGAATAAATAAATAAATAAATAAATAATGTTGGAGGAAAAATAATAAAATAAAACAGTTTCAGAAATGTCAGCTACCCATTTTATTAGGTCTTTATCACACCAGTCTTGTATTTTTTGGGGACAATGCCAATTTTTCAGTTTTCATGTCACATCTCTGAATTGCTAAAACAGATTTTTTTTTTTTTTTTTTTCCAAATTCCAGTGTTTTCCATTATCATTTTTCCGTTTTTTTTTTTTTTAGACTCTATTTTAATGGTTAAATTAAATTTTATTAATAAAAAAGCATGTCTAATTAATTAAAATCATACAACTTGCACAACAGCAATTTATTAAGAGTTAAAAAATGACATTTTTTAAGGCCCTATGAAATACATTTTATTTTTCTCAAATTTAGTTTTTATTTTATTATTTATTTTAATTTTTACCAAATTCTGTGTTTTCCATTAATTTTCTGGATTTCATTTTATAGTTTCATTAAATTTTAATAATCAAAAACATCTCTAAATAAATAATTTGTTTTATTTTATTTATTTATTTATTCAGAAATACTGTGTTGTGTATTTACATTTTTCTGATAAATATTCCAGTCACAGTTTCTTCAAGCTAAACCAAACGTTTATTTTGACGGGTTGCTGTAAAGACCTTTAAGTTTCTGTTTGTACATGCTATGACAGTAGTTTTGGTTTTTCTCAAATAAAACAATAAAATGCACATAAATTGACTTTTAAAGCAGTTCTAGAGATTATGTATATGTGTTCATGTAACATCTCTTCAGTATGTGTGCAGTAAACCCTGCGCCTGCACCATTCATTCACAATGAGACATGCAAAACATGCAGGATTCGTATTTAAATACTCTTTTTGAGGCTTAATGTTCACAGACACTAGTCCATATCGTGTTTTGATTTAAGCATACTGGCCTACTTTGGTTTATTCATCCAAAATTTAGCATATTCCTTAACCTTATACAGTAAATTCCTGATCCCTGATTTCACATTTTCACATCATGGAAATCATAGGACTCCAGACAGATTCATGCAACACTCATATGTCAGACAGAAATGTTTTGTTCAAAGCTCAAAGACGTACAGAGATGCTCCAGCACTTCCTGCAGCTTCATCAGAGCCACATAAAAGATCAAACGTATTTTATACCAACATCTAGCATGTAGCTCTGTCTAGACCTTTACATGTCAGGCATCAATCAAAAGAAGTTGAAGGCTAAAGCAATATAGCATGTCTGCTCACACTTTTCCCCCTGAAGGACCAATTAGCTCAGGTGAGACCTAGCGTAACCCCTTTGAGAGTCTCTGGAGAGCGTTAAGGTTCAAATGAAAAGCACCTGGCCGCTGTGGCGGCTCACACATGGTGCCGACGGCAGCAGCAGCAGCAGCAGCAGGTCTGCGCAGCAGCTGGGGCTCTTGGCCACCTGACTGACACAAACAGGATGGATTGGGAACGGCAAAAGCTGTCAGAAAGTGTTGCGGGACGCGCAGACGGCAGGAGGGCTGCAGGAAATGTAGCATTTTTGTAGGAGTCAATATTTATGGTGTGGCTGTCAAAGCAAACGGGCAATTCCTCATTCCACTTCACTGAATTAGTCCAAGCTTTCCTGGGAATGGTGTGCTTTTGCTACATTTCAAACAACAGGGTGATGTGGGGGGAAGATTTCAAAGGTTTAACAAAATAGCAAACCTGAAGTCGCTCTGATGTCTCAAAATTTCTGTTCAACTAACAAAAACATTCTTGACTCAATACATGAAAAACGCGATCAATCGCAATCAATCGCATCCAAAATTTGTTTACATGCGTGTATACTGTGTATGTTTATGTGTATATAAATACACACACATCCAGTGTATATTTTAAAAAATATTTACATGTATTTGCATGAATATATTTATATTCATATAAGTGATATTATATCTAAATATTTTTATTATGTAAACATATTTTTCTTAAATATATACATGCATGTGTGAGTATTTATATATACACAATAAATATACACACATATAATATGTAAACAAAACTTTTATATGGGATGCGATTAATCGTTTGACAGCACTAATCAATACCATAACTGTATTTTGACAAACTAAACTTGACTTTTTTTTTGACTCAAAAAGAGGGATATTTAAAATTTAAATTAAATAAATGTTAATTGAAATAAAAAAATATTATAAATATATATAGAAAACAGAATATATTACATATATACTATATTTATTTTATTTCTGCTCATTTCCAAGACAGCATTTCTCATTTTTATCTAGTTTAAAATATACATGTATTTTGCTCGCTATAAATAAAACGTGAATAGTTTTACTAAAATAACTAAAACTTCAATAGCACTACACTGTAAAAAACAATTTGTTGCGTCAACTTAAAATAATTTGTTACCTGGCTGCCTAAAAATTTTAAGTTCAGTCAACTCAAAAAAAGTTTATTCAACTTGAAATGTTAAATTATACTAAGTGACAACTTAGATATTTGAGTTGATTCAACTAAAAATGTTAAGGCAGTTGGATTACTTACCCATCTGTTAAGTTTAACAAACACAAATATCTAAGCTGTTACTTAGTACAGCTTAACATTTCAAGTTGACTAAACTTAAGTTGACTGAACTTAAAATTTTAAGGCAGCAGGGTAAATTATTTTAAGCTGACTCAACAAATTCTGTTCTTTGTTTTTTACAGTGTTGAAATGGAATAGCACATACTTTATTTAAAAACAACAAAAAATTAAAAAAAACAACAAAATGACAAAAACTAACTAAAATTAATATAAAAATTAATATCTATTTAATGAAATTTAATATAATTAATATATATTAATGAAATGAATATAAAAATATCTAATTCAAAATATTAACAAAAAATATAATAGTACTATAATAGTATCTCAATTATACTAAAATAACCCTTTGTTAATTCAGCTTTCACACAAATTTAAGACATTTAAAAAATTCCAGAAAAAAGAAAAAAATGCAAAATGAATTTATTAATATAATTTATCACATTTATTCAATCATATAAATTATTGAAATATATTTAAATAAATACAATTTAATTTAAAAATAAATTGAAACAGATTTAATATTGATGCAATATATAATCATATTGTATATGATTAGATATTATTATTAATATATGATTGTTTTGGCACAGACCTAGAATATACCATTCTTTCCTAACTCATAAGTAGAGGGAAGAGCCTAATATTTCACAATATCTTAAATGAGTAAAATGTCCTTGTACTTTTGTAAACTCTTGGAGAGAGAGAGAGTGAGAGAGAGAGAGAAAGGTTTGTGCTAATTAAAATTCTGCACTGCTTCATTAACTTTCATTAGGAAATTATATAAATGCACACATCACCACACACAATACACAATAACAAATACAGTATCTAACGTGTTTATGCAATAGTGTGAGAAAAACAATTGTGTCATATTGAAATATGATTTTAATGCCTCAAGCGTTGCTTGGCTTATATCCCAGATCCGTACTAACATTGTACACCTCTTTAAAATCACATAATTTTAATTTTGACTCCAGTTATTGTTAAGGAATATAATGGGCTTCTTTGTTTTTGTTCAATAACTGCATTATGAACAGCAAGAAACTCCTCGAGACAGTTTGACTGAAAACACATTACAGCGATATTAGTGGGAGATAAATTTCATGCCTGGCTCTCTTTGAAGTGCTGCTGGAAATGATGAATTTGTGTATTTTCACCCTTTCTGGTACTCATTTACACCCCTAGGCACCACAGTTTGCGCAGAGTAATTTCACGAGTCTAAATTACAATTTTGAGGATCATCTGTAAAGTTCTTTGCCCCGGGGACGACGGCGGCGGGCTCTTTGGGAGTTTTCGCTTTTTCTTTTAGTCTCCGTAGCTGCCTACCAAACTCCAGTGATTAATTTGAACGATCAGATGCGATAAAGCGTGTATGATGAGAAAACACAGACAAGTCTTTATGTTTATCGTCCAGAGAGGCGTATTTGACCCGACCCAAACGCTATCCCTCCACATCCTGTGTTTGAGTTATGCGCTGCGTGTCTACTTCAATCAGGATTGAGGCTGGGCCATCAATATCTACTTGTTCACTTTTGTAACACTATAACCCACCGAAGTCCCTCAGCATTACATAAACTACTCCCATGACCTGCGGCTGTCAGATTCTGGCTGCTGGCCTATCAACTCCAAGGTCATCTGTGAGTGTGGAAGGGGGAAGAGGAAGTCTTGTTGTGCGCCTCTGGGACAGATGAAACGCAATCTGAGCCGAGTATGTCCTTCCACTTCCTAAACCCCACCTTTTGACTTCGGCTCTACCTCACCTTCTTCAGAGCAGATGAGCTCATACGATAACTCTCATCCAATGTTTTGTGTTGCTTATATAATGTAGCAAATCTAAACTAAATGGAAATGATTTCAACAGCTTTGCTCTGCACGCCACTCACCAAACACTCAGTTAAATCCAACTGAATATTTTAGGTAAAACTTTATAAATATATATAAACAGTGCAATTATTTCATCATTTTCTTCAGTATTTTCCAGTAATGAGTGAAATATGTCAGTCCAGTATCTCAAATGATTACTTTTAGACTGTTGCAATGCATTCTGGGATTGACTTTTTCCCTGAAATATGTAGTGCTGCATTGAACTTTGGCCAAAATGTAATGTTTTTGCACATGCAATTGTTTGTTAGTTGCAATTAAATTAAAACATATTATAGTTCACATTTTTATTAAATGTAAAAAGCTGAGCTTCACAGTGCTTTTTGACACCAAGTAGGACTTAAGTACGTTTATATGTATATCTATTTTTTATTTTAGTCTTAGTCTTTTAAATTTTTCTTAGTCCTGTGTCAAATGTAATTTTTTTTTTTTTTTTGGTTATTATTATATTTGTGACCCTGGTCAAAATGATCTATATTTCTATTTTGTACATTTTCTACTGTAAATATATCAAAACTTAATTTTTGATTAGTAAAATTCATTGATAAGAACTTCATTTGGACAACTTTAAAGGCAGTTTTCTCAATATTTTGATTTATTGCACCCTTAGATTCCAGATTTTCAAATAGATGTATTGCGCAGAGTAATTTTTTTTTTGCTCAAAATTATAACCATTATCATTATGCTGTCATTTGCGAAATTTATTTTTACATTTCAGGTATTGCACTTTCACCAATGAGCACAAATCAACAGAATGTCGACTCATACACATGGTTTATTTTACCTCATCTATTGTACTGGTTTGTTATAGGCTATTTATTTTATAAATACAGTGCATGGTTGCCAGATTGCAAAAATTAACATAATAAACATGATTAGAATTCTTGATGTCTGGCAACCGCACATATAAAAACTTGCGTAGTAGAGATTTGTACAGCAGTTGACACAATACTATTTTGTTTCCTTTTTCAACGAAAATAAAGATTTTGGTAGCATTTTTATTTTTTAAAATACATTTTAGTCTCGTCTTTTATTGTCAACGATATTGCATGTTGATATAGTCACAGTTATTGTTTATTTACCTTATTGTCATCTAGTCATTGGAAAAAAGCTTGCCAACGAACATTTTTCATCATAGTTTTTATTAACCAAATTAACACTAGTTCTAATGTGTACTGCTGAATGTCCTGCTGTACTGCTGAATGAAATCAAATATATCAAATTTCTGTAGAAAAATGTATATATTGCCTATTAAAAAAAATAAAATAAAATAATGGATTTAAATGCATTTATTTTATACTAAATTTACTAGTTTAAGTCTAACAACATAATTACTGACATATCGCTCGAGACTTGCTGACATAAAAACTGAAATTAAACTTTATTTGGAGTACTACTTGTGCACAATGCACATTTCTTAATATTAAGCCTAAAATATGTTTCAACATCACTATTGATGAGGACTGTATGATCTTTGAATAATTTCGTCTTTAAATGGAAACTATTTAAAGTGTACATAAAGCATACTTGCAATAGTTCCACTTTAGCACAATCAAATATACTTAAGTATATCTTTAGTTGGACTTCAGCACTACATCCGCACAATTAAAGTGCATTAAGTAAAAAATTAGTTGTTCCAATTTAGCAGACTTTAAATGGACCAGTTTAGCATACTAAAAGTAAAATTGCAGAGTATTTTTATTACGTATACAATATGTAAATGTTTTTGTACCATTCTTAGCATGAAATAAATGTATTTTAGTATATTTTTCACTAGGGTTGTATTTAAATATATTTGTAATGTTGAAGTTGCAATTTAGACTGTAATCTCATATTATAATCACTTTAGATACACTTAAGTATGTTAGTTTACACATCAAAAAACACCACAAAATATTAAAACGATGATTTAAAATGTACTTCAAAGTAAAACTTTTAATTTTTACAAAGTGCAAAACCAGTTACTTAAATGTGTTAAGAAACAGAACAAGTGCAGTTTTTAGGTATACTTTTAAGATTTGATGTACTCTACAAGTGCATATTCAGTACAATTAAGTGCACTCATTTTTCAGACAAGTTTCAAACAAGACCAAAGAAAACTTTAGATGTGTCTCATTTTTGTATCAAGTTTGTATAAAAATGCACAAAGATCAAAAGGCTTAAGAAAACAGGAGGATTGGTGAGAGACATGAATTCCAGGCCTTTAGTATCTTTTTTTTAGGTGTAACCTAGATTAAAGAAATACCTTGTACTTATTTCATAAACCTAAACCTAAAAAATACAAAAATAATGCTGACTAAAGTGGTTTAGCTGGCCTTCCAGCACGGTCTAGCAAGTCGTTCAGCTGGCTTCTCAGTCCGAATAGCTGACGAGTGTCCAAAACCCCGCTAAAACCAACAAAACAGACCAGCATAACCAGTTGGAAGGAAGACTAGCTAAACTTCATATGCTGGTAGCACTCAAGTGCAAGCTTCTTTTTTCCCAGGCTTGAGCAGTAAGTGACCTATCAGCACCTTTAAGAAGGCAGCACTCCGATGCTAAAGACCTGGAATTCCTGTCTCACACCCGTCCTCCTGTTTTCTTAAGTTTTGCAATCTTCCTCATCCTGTGTGAGACACAAGGCCACGGCCAGCTCCCCTCTCCCACCTTTCGTTCTGTTTCCGTAATGGCTCTCAGCTGAAATCACAGTTCATGGCTCCTTCGTCATCAACCAAACAAACCGCGGCCAGATTGCTCTGTTTCTTTATTATTGCAAGCTGATGCTGAGCCATTAGAGGGCTAAAGGTACCTCCATCTCACAGGACAGGCCCCGTCACTGCTGATGGGGTTTAATGGGTGCATTGTTGCCCCATTTGAAAACGGTTAATCCCTCATGTGAAGGCCATTAATCAGCAGCTCTGACGGCATTACGGCTGACTGGAAATACGGCTGGTGTTTGCTTTACTAATTGCGATTTGTAGCGAGTGGGAAGCTCTCACGTACTCTCGAGTGAAGGTTAACTGGAGATACTGTCAGGAAATGCATATTTCCTGGTGGCTTTAAAACATGTCTTAAAAATCAACAAGATTTTTGTCCAGACTTTTGACTGGTAGTCTAAAGGCCCCAGTTTACTTCAAGCGAAACTGGTGTGACGTCATCAAAATCAAGCCAAAACAAAGTTTGTTTAGAGTTCATTTCGACTATAGTTTCCTGGAAAAGTTTGCTCCAGATGCTAAAAACCTTTGAACTACCATTGGTCCGTGACGATGATGTAATAGGTAGGTGTGGCTCTGCGGCTCCACCTTTTTTTTTATATGGAAATCTTCTGCGGTTTATTTCTTCTGTTCAGTCAGTCCAGGTTTGAGGAAAGTAAAAACAGTCTGGAAAGCTGAAATTGAAGTTCAAATTTTAATTGGAAGCAAGGTTGACATGATATTTCATGTTTAGTGCTGTAAAGCTGCTTGCTATCGCTATGATCCGATGCTTTCTTAACTGTCGTTTTCTCACCACTGTTGTCTTTATTTTGAAAGGAAAGCGTGCAGCATATATTTTCATCTAAATGTGTCTCTCAGCAGCATATGCAGCATTAAGATGTCTGCAAACTCTAAACCGCTGCTCAGGTACTTCTTTTTACCCTTGAGCGAAGAACGAAAAAGCAGTTCGCCTTATAAGTGAACACCTGGCTTTGAGCAGCACCCTGGTGACGTGCGACCCTCAGAGCCTAATCCAGCATAGGACTTGCATTATGAAACAAGGCTGGAGCGCACCAGGCCGTGATGACCCTTAAGCCCCTCTCTCGCCGGCCCACTCTGACCGTGTACCCAACTAAGCCTCAGCATCTGATGTTTTCATTGCAGATGCTTGTGCAAATCAACGAAAATGTGATGAATACTGCTCTTTCTCTCTACCTCTCCTCTGTTCTCTGGGGCCAAATTTGAAGATGAAAGCCTTGAAAGGTATCATATGAGGAAAAAGACCAGCTGCAGTTTTAATGTAACCCCCTCAACAGACTCAACCCTGCTTTGGTCCCCATCTCCGATTTTATGACAAGAAGCCAAAAAAACAAAATATAGAGCTCATGTCTCTGGCAGGCTTCAGCCTTGGAGGAGTGCAAAAGGTTTTGTTGGTCTCTACTGTCCACTTTCATGTCGTAACATTTTATGAGACATACTTGTTGCTTTGTGTTGCTTCCAGTGAGGACGTGACTGCCATGGAGAGGACTTTAATGGTGTTTTGACCCTTTTAAGGACAGAATAACAATGAACCATGAATGAAAACACTAATACATGGACACAGACAGATAGACAGAGATAAATAAAAACAGAAAGAGACAGACAGACTGCGGAAAAGAATACATAAAAAGACAGACATAAGGACAAAGACAGGAAAACAGAGACATGCAAAAATACAGACAGACAGGCAAACAGACAGACATACATACAAATACAGACAAAGACAGACAGACAGCTACACAGATAGACAAAGACAGACAGACAAATATTCAGACAGGACAGACGAACAGATAGACAAAGACAGCCAAACAAATATACAGACAGACATATAGACAGATATATAGATAGATAGATAGATAGACATAGAAAAAGAAAGACAAAGACAAAGACAGACAGAATTAGTCTTTAGAGTTTTGCTTTGATTTTTGGTGATTTTTCACATGGAACAGCAATAAACACAAAAACCTAAACTTGGCTTCATCAATGACAGAACAACCTTTGTGAGGACACAAACAGTAGTACAACTGTGCTTCGAGTGGAGAAATCATTGGTACTTCATAGTTTACTATACAAGGGGAGGTAAATGACGGTGTAGCTTAATTGTCCAAGAAATACAGAGGGGTCCTCAGCAAATTTACTAAACACAAACCACAGCAAAAACACACAAATCACGTCTTGACAATGTTTGGAATTCACATCTGTTTGGTGTATGTTTATACATGTAATTTGTGTATTTTCACACAAAAAATTGTGTTTACATTTCAGCTGCAGTAAAAATCTAGGTAACGAGAAACAGTTTGAGACGGATAAATCTTTTTCAGTACTCTGGTATGTGTGGAGACAACACTAGATTTGATTTTAAAGGGATAGATCACCCCAAAAAAATGACAACTGTCTCATCAATTACTCACCCTCATATCATTCCATACCTGTATGACTGACTGTCTTCTCTGGAAGTCAACAGATGCCAACACTCTTTGGTTACCCGCATTCTTCTTTTGTGTTTTGCAGAAGAAAGAAATGCACACAGCTTTGGAACAAAGAGGATAGAATTTCCATTTTCTGGTTTCAGTATGCTACGCTTTTATCTGCATTCACAAAAATAACAATTCCAAATATAGCTTTGCTAGAAAAGTCATAAAGCTATAAACCTGTCAAAATCTACAAGCCAAAACTGTAATCTTCATAAAAACTGTTTACATTATACATTTTTACAAATTGACCTTGCGGCTTTAAGGATTCGGTCACATGACCTGAAGGAGGTGGTAGTGAATCATTTTGATTGACGCCTGTCAGGGCAGGTGACAGCACTGGAGCCACCTACCGCAGAGTGCTGGATGCTTTCCCCCGCTCTGTCCTGCCATAATAAACCAGAACCCAACCGGCAGCCCCACTCATATGGAGCAAATTACACAGCCCGTGTTGCTATATCCATCAAACACAACCCCCAACACACACACACACACACACGCACAGACTCAGTGTAGTAATTTGTAACATGTCTTGTTCAATGTGATGGTCGTCAGATCAATGTGAAGTGATCACAGAGATGAGCGATGCACTCCAAAACAGAGAACCACACACAGAGAAATAAGCTGTCTTCACATCAGAAGAAGCTTCTGCTGAGCAGATGAGCAAATAGAGACGCGCAATCATATATATATTCAGCAAGGCTGACGACACGCAGTTAAAATAACACCTTGCGCAAAACGCAAAAAAAAATTAACAGGACATAGTGTCTGCTCTACACGGCAGAAAGATAAACAGCAAGCTGCTACAAAATAAATCACGTCCTGCTATTAGCAGGAAAGCATAACTTCAGAAATCCTTTAAAGTGAATGGTAGATCTCCTTACACACATCAAACGAAAACTTCTTGTGAATATAAATAGGTCCTTTAAAAACACACCTAGCAGACACACAGAATGAAACATGTTGTGGCAGAGCTCGGCACAGCGCAATGAAGCTGTGGTGACATTTTTGTTAAATGGTATTAAAATGCTTCTTGCATGTTTCTTGACACTTTCAAAGTAAAATGTCCAGTGAGTGGTGCTAGAACCACTTTATCTGAAACAGACGAATGTAAATCTGCCAGCTTTGCAGCTAGTAAGCTGGTTGTTGTATCACAGCAGTTCACAACAAAATGTTCAGTCATTGCTCTATCATGTTTAAAAATAATGTATAACCTAAACCAAACCCTATGCTAAACCTAACCGATAATGTTAACAAAAGCATATGAGGCATAAACACATTTGCTGAAGTAACCATGCGATTTTAACAAGTCTTTGACTCTTTTATTGAGACTCAAGTTTAACGGGACTCGTACTTGAGCGCTCCGTATCATACAGTAAGTGCAGTGTTGTATCAGGTGCGCTACTGAGCAAGTTTACTTCCATTTTTCCTTCGTTTTAAATCTATTTATGAAGAATCGTTGTTTATGGCAACCGTAAACAGAGCAGGTGGAACTTGTTTCTTCAGATTTCACATAATGGCTCTATAGAAAGGCACCAGGAACTTATTACCAGAGCCAAATTATCACATGTACACATTTGTAAGATGCTTTCCATGCGAATGGAAAAATTAACCTGTGGTGACATTCCTGCTGATTTATATTAAAAATGCTTTTTAGTAAGTTGGTTGTTGTACCGCAGCAGTTTGTAAACGAAATGTGCAGTCATTGCTTTATTGAGTTTAAAACTACTGTGTAACCTAAACGTAACCCTATGCTAAATTTTAACAAGTCTCTTTTATCTCTTTTATTGTGACTCGTGTTTAACGGGACTCGTACTTTAGCGCTCCGTATCATTAGTGCAGTGCTGTATCAGGTGCGCTACTGAGCAGGTTTACTACATCAGAGCCAGACACACAGAATGAAACATGTTGTGGCAGAGCTTGGTGCAGTGCCATAACTGACACAACTGTATTTAGATATCTTACACCCAAGATTTCCAGAATTTCGCTTGTTTCCCTTGTGCATCTCTATAACATTTGATTCGATTTTTCCATCTTTTTAAATCTATTCATGAACATTCGTTGTTTATGGCCACCATAACCAGAGCAGGTGGAACTTGTTTTCTCAAATTTCACATGATGGCTCTATAGAAAGGCACGAAGAACTTATTAACGGAGCCAAATTATCACATTTACACATTTGTAAGATACTATCAATGAAAATGTAAAAATGAACCTGTGGTGAAAGTGTCTTGACACTTTCAAAGTGAAATGTCCAGTAAGTGGTGTTAGAACCACTTTATCTGAAACAGATGAATGTAAATCTGGCAGCTTTTTAGTATGTTGGTTGTTGTATCGCAGCAGTTTGTAAACAAAATGTGCAGTCATTGCTTTATCGAGTTTAAAACTAATGTATAACCTAAACAAAGCCCTGTGTCAAACCTAACTGATAGTGTTAAAAGCAAACGAGACAAACACATTTGCTGAAGTAACCATGCGAATTTAACAAGCCTTTGACTCCTTTATTGTGACTTGTGTTTAACGGGACTCATTCTTGAGCGCTCTGTATCATAAATGCAGTGTTGTATCAGATGTGCTACCAAGCAAGTTTACTAGAAGTTTATCAGAGCCAGACACACAGAATGAAACATGTTGTGGCAGAGCTCTGCGCAGCGCCAGAAATGACACCACTGCAATTAGATGTCTTAACACCCAAGATTTCCAGGATTTCACTTTGTTTCTGTTGTGCATCTCTGTAACACTTAGTTCCATTTTTCCTTCGTTTTAAATCTATTTATGAAGAATCATTGTTTATGGCCACCGTAAACAGAGCAGGTGGAACTTGTATCTTTAAATTTCACATGATGGCTCTATAGAAACCAAGAACCTATTACTGGAGCCAAATTATCACATGTACACATTTGTAAGATTCTTTCCATGCCAATGGAAAAATTAACCTGTGGCGACATTTCCGCAAAATTATATTAAAATGCTTCACTTTCAAAGTGAAATGTCCAGTCAGTGGCACCAAAACCACTTTATCTGAAACAGACGAACGTGAATCTGACAGCTTTTTAATGCTGGTTGTTGTATCACAGCAGTTTGCAAATGAAATATGCACTCATTGTTCTATTAAGTTTAAAAATAATGTACAACCTAAACGAAACCCTATGCTAAACCTAACCGATAATGTTAACAAGCAAATGAGACATAAACAGATTTTCTGAAGTAACCATGTGATTTTAACATGCTTCTACAAATCTTTGACTCTTTTATCGTGACTTGTGTACTTGAGCGCTCTGTATCATAAGTGCAGTGTTGTATCAGGTGTGCTACTGAGCAAGTTTACTACAACAAAACCAGGCACATAGAAAAAAATATGTTGTGGCAGAGCTTGGCGCTGTGCCATAACTGACACTACTGTATTTAGATAACTTACACCCAAGATGTCCAGGATTGTACTTGTTTCTGTTGTGCATCTCTGTAACATTTTGTTCCATTTTTTCCTGGTTTAAATCTACATATGAAGAATCGTTGTTTATGGCCACCTTAAACAGAGCAGGTGGAACTTTTTTCCTCAAATTTCACATAATGGCTCTATAAAAAGGCACCAGGAACTTATTACCAGAGCCAAATGATCACATGTACACATTTGTAAGATGCTTTCCATGCAAATGGCAAAATGAGCCTGTGGTGACCTTTCCGCAAAATTATATTAAATTGCTTCTTGCATGTTTCTTGACATTTTTAAAGTGATATGTCCAGTGAGTGGCGCCAAAGCCACTGTATCTGAAACAGACTAACATGAATCGGGCCGCTTTTTAGTTTGTTGGTTGTTGTATCACAGCAGTCTGCAAACAATATGGGCAATCATTGCTCTATCGAGTTTAAAAATAATGTATAACCTAAACGAAACCCTATGCTAAACCTAACCGATAGTGTTAACTAAAGCAAATGAGACAAAAACACATTTGCTTAAGTAACCATGTGATTTTAACAAGTCTTCACTCTTTTATTGTGACTCGTGTTTAACTTGAGTGCTCCGTCTCATAAGTGCAGTGTTGTATCGGGTGCGCTACCGAGCAAGTTTACTACATCAGAGGCAGATACACAAAATGAAATGTTGTGGCAGAGCTCTGCACAGTGCCAGGAATGACACTACTGCAATTAGATGTCTTAACACCCAAGATTTCCAGGATTTCACTTGTTTCCTTTGTGCAACATTTAATTAAATTTTTTCTTCTTTTTAAACCTATTTGTGACCCTGGACCACAAAACCAGTCATAAGTGTCAATTTTTCCAAATTGAGATTTATACATCATCTGAAAGCTGAATAAATAATCTTTCTATTGATGTATGGTTTGCTATAATAGAACAATGTTTGACCGAGAACTATTTGAATATCTGGAATCTGAGGGTGCAAAAAAAAAAATAAAAATAAAAAAAAATATCAAAATATTGAGAAATTTACCTTCAAAGTTGTCCAAATAAAGTTCTCAATGCATATTACTTATCAAAAAATAAGTTTTGATATATTTACAGTAGGAATTTTACAAAATATCTTCATGGAACATGATCTTTACTTAATATCCTAATGATTTTTGGCATGAAACAAAAATCAATAATTTTGACCCATACAATGTATTTTTGGCTACCCAGCGACTTAAGACTGGTTTTGTGGTCCAGGGTCACATGTGTAAAGAATTGTTGTTTATGGTCACCGTAACCAGAGCAGGTGGAACTTGTTTCCTCAAATTTCACATAATCGCTCTATAGAAGGGTGCCAGGAACTTATTACATTTACACATTTGTAAGAGGCTTTACATGCAAACTGAAATATGAACCTGTGGCGACATTCCTGCAAAATGATATTAAATTGCTCCTTGCATGTGTTATGACACTTTCAAAGTGAAATGTCCAGTCAGTGGCACCAAAACCACTTTATCTGAAACAGATGAACGTGAATGCCAACTTTTTAGTATGTTGATTGTATCACAGCAGTTTGCAAACTAAATGTCCAATGAGTGTTATTGCTAACACCTGATATCACATTTTAAACCCAAACTGATAGTGTTAGCAAAAGCAAACAAGACAAACATATTTGCTGAAGCAACAATTTGACTTTGAAAGGTTTCTACAAATCTTCGATTCTTTTAATGCGACTCGTACCTGACCGCTCCACGGTGCGCTACCGAGCAAGTTTACTACATCAGATGAATGTATATAGTGCTGAGCATGTGATGCAAGCATCAAAATGTATTAGTGTGCAAATCATATGCTATTGTAAAAGTCTTCTAAGGTCATAACATAGCACTGTGGAAGAAACTGAACAAAAATATGTCTCCATTAATTAAAAATATGCCTCTTAATCATAATTTATGTGAAAGAAAAAAAGGTGTTGTTGTTTTACAGCCTCAAGCTTTCATTTCAATTAGAAAATTGCAGTGAATTGTATGTAAAGGCGTGTTTTTGGAGTTTTGCGGCTGCGTAGGCGGAAGCCTGTTTTTGTCTGTGTTGCTGTTTTATCAATTCCTGGTGATTTAAAACCACAAAATTGGCATTGCTTGCATCTGATGCCAATATCTGACTACAGGAACATAGCGAAATCTATACAATATCAGTCAGACATTTGGACGCACCTTTATTATTACTGTTATGTCTCTGACAAAGTAATGACAAGAAGCGCATTATCTTTAATAAAGATTCTTACCCTGAGGTTGGTTACTAACCATATTGAGGAGTGCTTAAACCCATCTCTATGGTCACTGCGCAGTTCAAGCTAAATAAATAACTAGATTGGAGGTTGCCACCCACCTGCTTTTGCAGATGATCTCCTGGGGCGCACCACTCCCCACTCCTCTCTTTTAATTCTCTTCTTTTCAATCTCTCATTGATCTTTAATCCCTGTCATTAAGCACTCATTTAACACTCGTGAGTGAAGCGTGATTAAACCATCTTTAGAGTTCTGGGTTTGTCTTATATCCTGTAATTAATGAAGGATAATTGGAGTGACTGCAAACCGGAGGACAGAGAAGCTTACAGTCATCAGAACAAAAGCTTCCATCTGCTTTAATGACTGAGCTTAATATCAGACTGTACTGTATCCTTTCCTGTACTTGGCGCCTTCCACTATACCATGATGACGTGACCTCATTTTCACTACACATATCAGAGCCACTTTACATCTGAAAAATACAGCTGTACAAAAAGAGTTTTACTGGAGCAGGCAGATCAAACAGGCTCATGGTTGAGTTTGTCAGGCTTTAATTTGTGATGTAACCAAAATCACTGGAAAAGAGTATAGCAATCTGACTTTCGGCGAGATAAAAATCTTACTTTCATTTTCGTGGTCTAGCTGTAAGCCAATGGCAGCTTTAAGTCATGCATTGTTTGCAACGCTTCCCTCTGAAGTCACACGCCGTCAACCTTAAAGGGGTCGTATCGTAAGCAATCAAATTTTCCTTGATCTTTTAAGATAAAAAGACTTATACTATGAAAACATACCATAACCTTAAAACTCCAAGCTGCAAAATGTCTATGATGTCAGATGGATCGCCCACGTTTACACGTCAGCGGTGGTCAGAAACTTTAAGCCGCCTAGTCATGGTGAGGGAAAAGCACTGAGAAAGTAGAACAGGTAGTATTTCTCAACAACAGAAGAACTAATGACTAGGAACGTGCTCCAAGTCATAAACTAAATTCAGAAAAGAATGAAAATGTCTTTAAATCAGATAACAGATTCTACCGAATAAAAAGAAAAAAAATATTAGCCCGATTCAATAAACCATTAGACAAGCACAAGGGTAACGGGAAGTCAAAGACAGTGAGCCTCACTTCTTACATGAGCTAAATATTAATTTCCTGAATGTAATATGCAATTGAATAATGCAATATATGTACCAAAACATTTCTTAAAGAAAATATGCATTTCGTGATAAATCTTCTCTTCTATGAAATGAAACTTCCTTTAAAAGAGATGTGCAGTAAGCGCAAAAAAAAAAAAAAAAAAAAAAAAAAAAAAAAAAATTGGAGTGGTGAGATATTAACTAAAAATGACAAGATATTCAGTTGTGAGATATAAATGTGCAATTACCTTTTGTATGTTTTATACTATTGCAGGAACTCCTTTATAGGTCACAGTCTATAAAGCAATATTAGGCTGCAGTGTAGGATTGGGTATCTTGGGAAATAAAAATTTCGATTCCGCCTATCGATTCCTATATGCGGTTCTTTATTTCCCCATCTGTGAGGACCCGACCTAGCGATCTGCCAGGACCTTGCTTGCTAAGCTAAGCGCATAGCGCTCCAAAGTATGGCTACACTTGCGATCAGAAGTCGAAAAAGCAAAGTAGCCTATATTTGTGATAAGCTGAACATGTTGCAATAGATGTGTCACCACCAATATGACAAAGCATTAATTTAACAGATCGTTAAAGATCACAAACACGATTCAAATACCAACCTGATTCTGTTTGTAAATTACAATGATTCATCCGTTTGATTGCTCAACCTTTCTTCCGTGCAGTGTACAATCAAACCAGTGTGATTTGAACATTTAAATCTGCGTTCGTGCTGCCGCTGACATAAAGAGAGCCACTGTCATGTATATGAATGAAACAGTTTTACAGTCTTTTCAACCACACAGTTCATTATTTCTTCTGTTATAAACATTCAAATAATCACAGAAGTACTGGGATAAAAGTTCATTGTCTGGATACAAACTCTGATATGTACGGTAGAGATCAAAATAGAGTAAATCATCCTTTTGAAAGTTAATTTTACATTCCAAATAATGTTAAAGATTTATCGATTATGTCATTATGCCAGTAGGCGGCGAAAGGGGGCTGTTAACAATGTATTTGTCTTTGATCATTCATTTAAAAACATTGATTCATCCAGTAATGAACCAAGTAAATCTCGAGTGAATCACTGAATCATTTACTTTTAAATTAGGCCTACATGTGATTTTGTTTAGTTGTCTAATGTTTTTTTTTTTCTTCAGAATCGTAAGAGAACCACAACTTCCATTTAAAACAACAACAACAACCCAATTTATCCAGAATCACACAGCTCTATTTTGCAAACAGCTCTTAAATAAATCTTGTTTTTATGTAGCTTGTTGATTTTTGTTCATGGTTTTCAGCTGCAACTAAATGTTTAGCAAAAAAAAGAAACAGAATAAATATGCTTGATATCATCTTTTATTCACATTGGAATCAAAACTGGGAATCGAAAAGAATCGGAATCGATAAGCAGAATTGGAATCGGAATTGATAATATTCTAACGATACCCAACCCTAAGCTGCAGGCATTTTAAACCTTACAGCAATGCACAAATCTTATATACTGTGTTAAAACACGCCCAATCCTATCTTAATTCGAATACAGAACCATCACTTCATCTTTGCGTGAAATACAGGTACTTAAAACATGACTAATATATGAAAAAATAAAATATGACTTGTTTTGATACAAATCAAATCCTTATATCAAAACAGTGTGACATGATCTCTTTAAAGCATCTGTATTTTACTTTAGATATCATCGTTCTTCTGTAGATATTGTCAGAACAAAATATCAGCAAATCAAGTGCTCTGTGCAGATGTCTTTCATCAGACAGCGGTCTGATATTACAGTCACAATGTCAGACGCAGATAAACACACTTAGATTAGCACCTACGTAAAAAACCCACGTGTTTGCAGATAACCTCTTCTCGTCTCTCATCTTTTCTTCACCAAAGATAATGCCACCTGGAAAGACTGGATATCGAAATGCAGCCAATCAACGCCTTTCACGGCAACCCTCATTTTGATTCTCCTAAGTTAACCAAAACACGGTAACATACTGCATTTAGCCAAGGTGATTTTCATTGTACCATGACTTCAACTGTCTGGGTATCTCTGACACTTCGTGTCAGATTAGACTGAGTGTTTTTTGATCTCCTCATGGATTCTTTCTTTAAAATTAGATATAGCTTATGTGAATATTCCTAAATGCAAATGCTTTAATGTTCTCTCACTACTAGTCAAAAGTTTTGACACACCAGCACATTCTGTATTCTTACACTTTTACACATTGATAGGAAACTCATCAAAATCCTAAAATAACACAGATTTAAGCAAGAATTGTACGCATTTTACTCAGTGTGACTTGACTGTATTTCAACTACCTTAAATTAGGATCAACTTGCAGCTTGGGAAACAACACTGGTTTGTGAAATCAAAGTTAGGACAATTTTGGTATAGGGAATCAGTCTTAAATCTTATCTGTTTTTCTGAAATGTAAATTTTTTTGTTAGTCTTATCAGAGATGTGTGACAGCAAAGACATATTGCAGGATTTTTTAACGTTCCTTCTCACACAAGTGCCCACATGGGACAGAGCGCGAGCGCTGTGATAAAGATCTGTGTAAATGCCATAAAATCAATCCAACTTTTTACAAGAGAATCAAAAGGGAGCCGTGCGCAGCCTATTTCCGCACAGGTCAGAGTTTATAGTGATGATGAATACATATTTGAGAAGACAAGGTCACTTTCAGGGAGCTGGCGAGAGTTCGGATTTCAAAGCCAGAGGAAGTGCAGTCAAAACGTGTACATTTTTCCATTTGCAGATCCTCCTCAGGCCAGGATCCAATCAAAAATGATTTAGCTATAGAAACGTTTTCCATCGTGCTATGAAATTGATATCGTAGGAGACTGCGTTGCAAATAATATGACCCGGTTCTTAGGGTTTAAAAACCAATGATATTTTCACCAGTCAGAGAAGTCTTCAGATCGAATTGTTCAATAATGCAACACATATGTGGTTTAAGCAATTTGTCCAAGTAATCGCTATTTGCGCAGGTTTATATTTGCCATTGTCTTGCAGTGTGCTCAAGGTAATTGCAAAAATAAATAATTTAATAGTTAGACAATTCAAGTGAGCTCTTTTAAAGCTATCTCAAGGGCATAATGTGCATTGGTCTTGATGAAAGTAATTTTTCATGTAGACCTCACTCCAAAAAAGGACAAAAAATGGTTTGATGTTTGCACAATGCAAAATCTGTCATAAGTTTGATTATGGATGAGCTGGGCCAGAAGGAATCTGCTGGTGTTTATATGTGCTGATCAATGGGAAAAAAAATCTGCAGAATGGATTTCAACATGGTAGAATATGTTAAACTGACTGCTTTTTCATACCATTCATAAGTTAAACATCCTGACCAGCCCAGCATAGCAACATTGCTTCAACTAACGGTGAGTTCTGAAGGAGCGCTTTTGGTTTTTACAACCAATGACAAGCAGGGACCTTGGGAAACCTGTTTGAAAGCAATCAGTAATTCCATTTAGTTTTGCTTGCATTGCAAAACGCCTATGCAATACATTTTCGTGAATGACAGGTGTTGAAATTTTGCTGAAAACGGAAAGCTTTTACCCAATTCTGCTGGAATAGATTCCATGTGAATGAGGGAAATGCTTCATAATTCAAATTCCTCATTGATGCATCCATGAGATGAAAGTAAATGAGAATATATTAAGAGTTCGACCAGTATAATTTCCTATCAAGACATAATTTTTATTTTCCCGCAAACAATTCTTTCCTGAAACTCAACTGTAATTACCTCTCCACAAACAAACCGAAATTTAAAAAAAGATGAGTATGATTAAAGTTTTACGGTATTTTGGCCCCCAATGAGGCATCTAACAGAAGACAGATGTGCTGCAGGGGGCCTAATGCTAACCAGCCATCCCAAAGTTTCTTGCCTCCTACTTGTGCTGCCTGTTGTCAACACAGCTTTCAGTGGTCCAATGACAACGGCCAGCCTCCACCTTTTTACACACACTATCTGCAACGCAGCCGATTCTCGTAAACTACTCCCAATAAACATGTGGTTACTGCTTTATGAGGTCGCAATTGATGCTAAAAACAGACTGGAACTGCAACAATGGAGCTGTTAGTAGGTTGTGATTACGCTTTTTGACAACCAAATGTGTCCTGACACTTAATTTCAACAAACATCTGTGGTAACGTTGAAGTATGAAAAAGCTCAGCTCACACTTCATCTCATGGAGGCTTTTATTGTTTGGCCTGATTTGGAGAGACGCTGGAGATCTCACACTACAGCGAGAAATACGCCTCGTGGAGCTAGCATCCAACAAAATGCATTAATTTTGTTTTGAAAAACTGTTTTTGAGTTTTACACCATTTGCTCTGAAGATTAGTTTAGAGCTAAACCCCAAAATGTATCAAAGCTTTTGAAATGGTTGCCACCAATAGCATATTTTTCTCATTCACACCTTCCTTAATCTTAACGTTCAATGATCCTTTGTAGGGCATTGGAGTGTTGAGGGCAGTTTGGACCATTTTGGACTGAGAGCAAAGGCTAGTGAGGCTGGCACAGGTTGTTAGGAAAGGGTTCAAAGAGGTTCTGTTTAATGCGGTGTCTCTTAGGCTGTTTTCACACTTGGTCTGAACCAGAGTTTGAGTCCATTCCCCACTGGTCTCTTTTCACGTTTTTCTTTTGGGTGTGTAGTAGTGGATGCCCAGCCTCTGCCCAAATCATCAATGAGGCCAACTACTCAGGACAAGAAAATGCCGTTACCGTTTCATTTCCTAAAGACAATTCATTCTGCAAAAAGCAGCCTAAAACATGACTGAATTATCTATTTAGCATTGGTAGCCAGCCCTTCTCCTGGTGACCTACAGCAGACTTCAGCTCCAAACATAAACAAACACACCTGAACCTAATAAAGGTGTTCACTTCCAGAATAAATATTTCCTGATAATTTACTCACCCCCTATGTCATCCAAGATGTTCATGTCTTTCCTTCTTCAGTCGAAAAGAAATTGAAGTTTTTGAGGAAAACATTCCAGGATTTTTCTCCATATAATGGACTTCAATGGGGATCAGCAGGTTGAAGGTCCAAACTGGAGTTTCAATGCAGCTTAAAAGGGCTCTACACGATCCCAGCCGAGGAATAACGGTCATATGTTGTGAAACGATCAGTCATTTTCTAAAAAAAAAAAAAAAAATGTATATGATTTTTAACCACAAATGGTTGTTTTGCACTAGTTCGACCTCACAAATTACACAATCACGCACACATGATGTAGGCGGAAGTACCGAACCAGTGTTTACAAAGTAAGCGTGCAAAGAAAGTCAAACAGCCTTTACAAAAAAAAAAAAAAAAAGGTTTTCCACCTTACGCTACCTTTCTGACCCGAAGTACACAGACGAAGAACTGACTTTAGCGTGTGACTTTTCCATCGTGATTACGCAATGCATGAAGATGCTCATGCGCATCGCGGTTAAAAAGTACATTTTTATTTTTTTCGAAGATGACTGATCGTTTCGCTGAACAAGAGCGTTATTCCTTGGCTGGGATCATGTAGAGCCCTTTGAAGCTGCATTAAAACCACAGTTTGGAACTTCAACTCATTGGCCACCATTGAAGTCGACTACATGGAGAAAAATCCTGGACAGTTTTCCTCAAAAACCTTAATTTCTTTTTCGACTGAAGAAAGAAAGACATGAACTTCTTTGATGACGGGGGTGAGTAAATCATCAGGAAATTGTTATTCTGGAAGTGAACTAATCCTTAAAGGACAGGTTTGGAACTGAAGTGTGCAGGAAGGTAGACCTCCAGGAGCAGGTCTGGCTACCTCTGCAACAGAGGCTCACAGATGCATGGATTTTGTTCATATTGATTGCAAATAATGCGGTGAATCAAACCAGACCAATTTTCCAAGTAACTTCATTCTGCGATTTGCTAGAGCACACCACAGTTCAGAGGACTATCTGCACACCAACCAAATGAAGCAAAGACCAACCTCAAACAGAAGTCTGCATTACAATTACTAGCGAAGGGGAGTCTAATCCTTGTCTCGTAGAGTTTAGCTACTAGAAATTTCCAGACGGAGCTAAAAATCTCTGGGACAGTGGCCCTCCAGGAGCAGGATCAAAAACCACTGCTCTAGTGAGAAAGTGTGGGGCTTTAAGTGTAGCCTGATTAATGTTGTGGACTGAATGAATTACATGACACTAAATGCAGCATTTAATGGCATAATCCAGTTACAGTCCAATGCCTTTCATGTACAGAAATGACCTCCGTTGAGATACGAAATCCTTCTGGATTTGTCTTTCTGTGTATACAATGCATCAAAATGTAATTGCATTGAGATATTAGAGAAATCTCATTTTGTTCCCAGTGCCAGGTTCAATTTCGAAGACTTTACAAACATTCTTAATATTCATAACAATACACTCATCATTTCTCAGAAGAATATACAACATGTTGACACAAGTGGCTTAAGAAAATTAGCATTAAAGCCATGTTTGTCTGTTACGTGAGAGAATACATAAAGCAGAACGCTCCAGTGTTTAGATACATGACTGAATTATAACGAGGGATAAAAGTTGACCGCAGAGCTGGCACGAGCTCTCAGCAGAACAGCTTGCTGTGGTACGTGCCTGAAACCTCATCCGACACGCATGTGAAACCGTCACTGGCCTATTTACACGGGGTGAACCGCTAAGCTTCGCAGCCTCCAAATCTGACACTTTTATTTTTGCCTTCCCCAGCCCCTCCGTCCCCCTGCTTTGCTTCCCTCTGTCTCTTTGCCCGACGCAAAACAAATGTTTGTGAAAGAGTGGCGGCACACGGTCTTACCAGAAATAGAGTCGACGGATGGGAGTGTGGTCTGGCACCACATGAAGTGATAGCCATTAAAAACCTCAGAGACTTCATGGCGGAAGACGCTAGTGTGTGTGTGAGCGCATAAGGGAGTGTGATCCGTCAGACCTTGACACGGACCCAATCCTAGGTTTTGTCGTTATGCTTTCTGGGCTCGTGTGGCCCTTAATGTGCCTGTACACAACACGCTTGTTGCTTTGCCAGAGCTGTCGCGCCCATCACATTAGCTAAGCTGACTTACATGCTAAACATTGGCAGCAATTCTCAAAACTTTCATCTTGTCACACAAAAAGAACCGTTTGGAGAGCAAGAGGCTACTCCGGCAGGATGGAGCAACTTTGAGGCAGAGAAGTTTGGAGGTATGGGTGGTCCTGTTTAGGCTGTCATGACTCCTTGTGAGGCTTCGACAGACTTTCCTCTAACTCTGCCACCCAGGAAAAAACAGGCACGAACGCTTATTAAGTGATTTGTTTGATAAACAAATTGATTAGTCCGGATGGGTGAGCCTACAGCTGGATGATATTTGCTCTCGCTCTCTCTGGGAACGTCTTTCTCATGTCTTTCCGAGATATCAGCCATGATGCTCTGCTTGGCTGCGGCTGCTATACAGCGATTTTCTAAGGGGTCAACTGAAAATTCGGTAGATCATTTAAAGGGATGTTTTGTTGAAATGACTAAAATTGGATTTTGGCGCCTATAGCCCACTATAGGCATTGAACGCATCTGTTTAAGATTGTCTGTTTGGCATCAGGTGACATTATGCGCTCTGACTACATTATATCCACATTTTACGTTTTAGTAAACACATCGGACTCAAATAATTCACACCTTGAGTGTACCACAAGACCCTCAAAGGACACCAAGGTCTAACAACATAGCACAGAGTGAATTTTCCACTTCAATAGCAACTCTAACCATTTTATCTTTGGCTGTTGTATATAAATTCAGTTGTACCATGACATGTTTGTTGCCACAAGAGGCAAAAGGAGCTTAGAGCGCATTCATATCTTGGCTCCGCTTTCAAAATGTGTTGACGTGTTTGGAGACCATACAAAAGAGAGATTTCTGTACATGAGCGGTAAAGACCAGCGGCCAGAGAGATCTGAACCCCAGCTGCTGTGGTTCTTGCGTCCAAGGAGATCTCTCACTTTTGTTTTCACCGTGAGCTCTTGAGCGCACACACATGCACATTGGTCTTTATGAATTCAGCAGATTCTCTTCTCTCTGTTAAAGTCATCAATGTGTTGGACTACAAATGAACCAAAGCACTTCTTTTGTCCTTCCACAGGAGACTCTCGGGCAACCACCTGAGACACATCCCTGGCCCCGTGCTCCAAGGCCTCTACAACCTCAAAGTCCTGTAAGTAACAAAAGACAGAAAGCACGAGAGCGGTTTTGTTTCAGTTAATGCTTCAATGGAAAATAACATTTAGGGTGATTCATTCCGAAGAAAATAGACTTTCGTTGCAGTGTCACTTACTGCAAAATTAGAAACAGAACCTCTGACAGGTGATGATTCAGGTTATGCTTTGCAGTGAATGGTCACTGAGTTGTTTTTTTATGCATGGTTGTTTGTTGATGGTTTATTGACAGATTTTAATTTTATTGACTGACTTAAACCCAATTGACGGAATTAAACAGGACAGACAAAGGCCAGGCATGGAACAACTTCATTTATGCCAAAATGCATCTCAAAATTTCCACACAGAATTCCATGCACCTTTCCATGCTGTCCCTAAAGCTGCAGTAAATTTGCCCTGCATTATCATTGAACAATCCAGTGACATTGATTTTTTTTGTTTTTTTTTTTTTTTTTTTTTTTAGATTGCACACCACAAGAAAATTACCCTGCCACATCAAATAATTTTACTGACCCATAGTAAAAAAAAAAAAAATAAATGCATTTTTCAGTAACTGTGCCTTGTTAAAAGTGTTTGCTTTAATGGTTTCTAGATTAAAATTTTAGTAGGTTAATTAGAACATGAATTTAATATAGTTCAGTTTAATATTTCAGTATCCTTTCTCATTTTGAAAACAAGATAATGTCTGTCAACGTCAGAGACTTTATTTCAGCAGTCAATGCAGACAAAAAGAGAATGGGTTGGGTATAACAATAGTTACAAATTTTCTCCGTTTGCTTTCTGCGCCCTATTGTGCTTTGTACTATTTTATTCAACAACCAAACCTGTCTGAGGCACGAGTACCTGACCTCCTGACATTTAAGCTAACGTTCAGTTTTCAATGAGCCCGTCAGAATCGCACGTAATTGTGGAACCATAAACCAAAACAAGAAGACATCACATCCAAAACATCTGTTAGTGAAAATATGACAAAGCCACACAAAACTGAAAGTGCAAAGGGAATGAATGCGTACTTTGTAGTATCTGAACGACAAAATAATAGAGGCTTGTTCACAACGTCATAAAGTCCGCTGGACATTTTAAGTCTAGGTTCACAATGGATATGGTGGCACCATGATTTCCTCGATAAGGGCATCCTGCCCACAAAGGCGTATTTATTCCTTCAAACACTAGCGATTCTCTGCTCTGTGGTCAAATGTCAGGAGTTTCATTTGATTGGACATGATAAAGCTGTCTGCCTTGTAATTAAAGCTCAACGTCTGCGGCCGCGTGCTCTCACGTTGGAATAATTTGCTTTGTTCAGTGAGCTCAGTGTCATTGTTCTACCACTTCCTGTTTCTTTCGTTCTTTTATTTCGACGAGTCCTGTGAGCATGACCTCAGTGGCCCACCCAGGCAGTTTCTCCCCCTCATTCTGTTTCGTCTTGTTCAGTCTCTCTGCCCCTCCCATGTTCTGGTTTTGTCCACTGAAAAGTGCACCACACAGTACCTGAAATCATATCTCCTGACTGACTGATGTCAGTGACAGGTAACCTCATCAGCAATAAGCTTGACAACTCAAACTAGTCGTTTTCTTGACAAGTGTTAATGCTCAACTACACATATGGAACTGACTAGTGGTGACTTTTTTTTGTACATTTCCTTAATATGAAGAGAAGGCCACCCATTGACACTGAGATAAAACTTGTTTTAGTATTATTATTATTATTATTATTATTATAATAATAATCACATTTCATGTTTTAAAATAGTTATTTAATATTCACCAGAGCACGATTTATTATCTTTCTAATTTTCATTTACCATATCTTTGCAGGATGTTGCAGAATAACCAGTTAGAGAGACTGCCCAGTGAAGACCCATGGGAATTACCCAATTTGCTCTCTCTGTAAGTAACACATAGTTCAAGCGATCAAAAGCAAACTTGGACTGTTAGAGATTTACATGGAACAATGGCGTATATTAAAGCAACATTGGATAGGTCGACATGCCAAGTGTAGACCTCCTGGTTGTGACCACAGCTTTAAGCTTAGCAGCTGGAATAAAATGGATTCGCTTGATTCAAAGATTGGTCTCATGTGAAATGTTATTTTGTCGTTCAATGGAAGCAGCTTCTAAACAGCATAAGTCTAAATGGAAGCGGAACCATTTTTCCAGAAACTTTTACATTATCAAGAATCGTGTATCAAATATGACATCATAAGCACGGCACAAGTAACACAATAAATGATTTAGCAGCCATTTATCAGATAAGGTCTCTAGCAGTAGAGTTATTTGGTCTACAGTGCAATCTAGTCATGAGGTAACTTTTGGCATTTCTCTCTAATAGAGTTGATGCAGGAAAGCCCAGTTATTTATATGCCTATTAGGACCATTAGGCCCTTCATTAAAGAGCTCCCCACTAGGGAGGATCAAGTTTGCAATTTAGGACACACATGGTAGTGGTAAAACAGGTGTTCTTTGGCTGTATAATAGTGAGACATAGGTTTTTTGTTGTGGATTTCCTTCTTTTTTTTTGAATGCAATGCAATGCAGTTCTTTGCAGAGGAGATCCAACAAACAAGGATCCGAGAAAGAGTAACCAAACTCATAGTAGTTTTTGTGTGGTCTGAGCAATTCAGTATTTAAAATGAATACAGTTTGAAAATGGATTCAGCGGATCTGGGTTTGTACTTTTTCCTGAAGAGCTATTAGCTAAATGCTAACTCACAAGAGAGACAAATATGATATTCCAGAGGTCAGTCTTCTTGAGGAAGGCAAAACGTGACTACGTCACATTGAATATCAGAGAGGTGAAAAAGAGGAACCTTTACAGGGTTGTTGGCGCATCTGGAACCCATGAGGAAACCGCCAGACACTGTGCACTGGCTCCTGAGTGAGCGCTGGGAGATTCAATGAGCTGTGAAGAGCCCAATTTTCCATCAGTTACTCTTCCCTCTTCCCTTTGGTCCAACGTTTCCCCCCTAATCGGAATCACGCCCCCTTCCTAACTGGTTCCCCATGAAAAGGTCAGAATCTAAATATTGTCTGGTATGTTGTCTGGCCTTGTCCATCTGCTCCACTCACATCCACCCCTCGACTCCTTTCAATTATTCCCAATGCCAGTCAGCATCCCGGAGCGGAGACGCACACCCACTTTTTCCAAATGAATAATTCCATGTAAATATCCATGCGCTCATTTCCTTCTACCTTTGCGAGGATGTTTTCATTAGAGTCATGGCGTACAAATTTAATTCCTTTGCCACCAACAGAGTTTTTTTCCGCATGGAAGACGTGCCTGGTTCCAGAAGAGGCTCCAGACGTGCATAGACTGTGTCCAGGCCCTCCCTGTAGCGAGGCAGAGACTCTGGCATTCGTCCAGCCAACTTACGCTCACTTTCAATCCCCCATAACAAAGAATATGCAGTGATTTAGCTAGGTGCTCTATCCTGAGTTCCCACAAGAGTAGAGAGGCATTTAGTTCTCAACAAACATGTAATTTAGGGTAATGATAAGATGGGGATCGGTTAACCACTGGGGGGGCTGTAAGGTTTGAAGTCCACTGGCGCCCGATGTAGACAGAGGGAAGATGAGTTGGGGCAGGACAGAGGACTGGTGATGAAACTCATCTTTGTTTCTTTACTAGAGTTTAGGACTGTAGGCTATACTTGCTACACTCGGCACAGAGCATCCTTTGATGTCAAGACAATCCTTCCAAGATTTAGTCTATGAAAGAAAGATCTGATAAAGATCCAGCAACAAGACTCACCTTCCTTAAATCAGAGGCAATGCAATACCTCTTGATCATATGATGCCTACCAATGAGATTCCACACAAAAGGGAGCACAAAAGCAATGTTTACACATGCAATGTCAAGTCTTAAGCCAGATGATTGAGACATCATCAGCACGATCTTGGTGTTTACCTAGCAGGGTTGCGCAGCATGGAAAATATATTCTGAGAATATGGGGCGTTTTTCAAGCCGAATGGCATAGCACTTTGGGTTCAAGTTCTTCTTCGACCAATGCTCGTCATGCATTAACCTGAGGGACTCGAGGGTTGAGGAGGCCTTAGGCGAGGTGAGGAGAGGCCAGTGCAAAATGAATGTGTGTGAAAGGTCATGGGGGAAAAATGCAGAGGAAGTGCTTGCGGCTAACTCCACGTGCTCTGCTGCTATCATACATCACGACTTGCTGATCGCTAAGGTTCAGCACACCCCCCATCCACTGATTCCAGGGGGCAACATTCATTAGATCAAAGGCCTAACTTGTTGACATAGGGAGGACATTCATCTTGGTTGTGGAGATGTCAAGGTCTGGGAACAACAGCCTTGCAAAGAAATCGGGGGGCGAATTTCAATTTGTAAAAGAATCCAAACGTCTGCACTTTCAATTATTTCCAGCAACCTCTGATGTTTTTTTTTTCACAGCTTTTATCTTTAGCTCAGTTTCTTTGTTTAATTTCCAAAAATCAGAGAGAAAAACTGTTCAATAGCGCCTTAAAGCCTTCCAGTCAGTGGGGAGCAACAATTGCTTAGCGGCTTTAACCAAATCAACTCGCCATGCCACAAAGCCATCAAATTATCAATCGGTGCTTTATTACACCATATGAGCGGAGGCAAAATGAAAGTGGAATGGCCAATTTTCGAAACGCCTTCATGTGGTTGGATCGAGAGTGGAATCTTTGCCTCGGCAGCCCTCGTACGCCTGGTTTGTGATTGCACAACTTTTCTTTGTAGCCTCTGAAAGCCACTTGTTGTGATTTAGCACCCTTTCTCCAAAAGCTTTAAATTCAGAAACGTAAAAAACCCACAAAGCATAGCACTCCACCTGTGGGCTTTCGATGTTTCATCAAACATTCAGAGCGGCGACCGTGCCAAAACTCTCATTAAACAAGTCCATGCTGGAGTAACTAAAGATAGCTCCATAAAACACTTGCATATAAATCACTTGGGGGAAAACTAAATCACTCAGGTAGTGGTGCCAATACTTACACCAGAAGAACAAAAGATAGAAACAAAGAGGCAACAAAATTATCCTTTAATTATGATATCGTCAAAGCAGAAATGTTGTGACCGCAGACAACAGCACGGTATCTCTTTCTGTTTAGCCACGATTGGTGCCTCCTTTGTTCATCTTTTTTTCTTGTTTTTTTTTTTTTTTTAAATGTACCTCTGTAAGGCGTGGCAGTTTGATGAATAAAATGAAAGAGGTAGATTCCGTGACAGGACACGGCACGGACAAGGAGTGTTACAGCTGACTGGGTCACAAACACTGTGGGGCTGGAGTCACGCCAAGTCAGGCCTTTAATAACTAGTGAAGTACATCAAGTATATTTTTCAATGAGGTGGGTAATGTGTCTAGTTGACACAGGTTCAGAAACTTCCTTCAGTGATTCATCTACATGGAAAGGAATATAAAACCAATCCTGTAATTGCACATTTTCACTAATATCTCCTGCTGATTTGACCTGGTGACCTGGTTAAACATGACTGCCAGCATTATCTACCAAACTTCTGCATACTGGAATAAACCTCTGCTTCTGTTTATTCCAAATAAAACAGGCGTCTGGATGCCAACCTGATTATGGAGGTGCCAGCAAGGACCCTTTCTGGTATGCGGTCCCTCCGGCACTTGTGGCTTGATGACAATGCCCTGACAGAGATCCCAGTAAGCGCCCTCAATGACCTCTCCTCGCTCCAGGCTATGACCCTTGCCCTAAACCGCATCACCCACATCCCAGACTACGCCTTCAGGAACCTATCCAACCTGGTTGTGCTGTAAGTATCTACTTCCGCACAACAAGAATAAACCAAGTAGGGTGTATTCCTGGATCAACATGCTTAATAGCTAACCCCAACAAATATCTAGTCCCTTCAATCAGAGGGGAAAAGTAGGAATGTTCTTAAAGCCCCTAACCGCATTCCTAAGCTTTACCCTAAACCTTGATCCAGGACCATGTCCTATTTGACTAAATCACACTCACAACTAAATCACAACTGTTGTGCATGTGCCAGTGTGAGGAAAGGAAACCAGGAAATAAGAGGGAGTTGGAACACATACCTTGGTTTGACAGGACACCACAAGAATCTTAAACTCTTTCAATTACAAAGCGGTGAAATGATAGTGTGGATTAATTTCATATCTCATCTGCCACCGGTTTACGTTTATCTAAAGCAATGTACACAGCCCAACAGGTGTCATTCTGGGGTTTTGTTTTGATGTTTACCATAACCCTAATGAACGTTTTCATGTTTAGGCATCTTCATAACAACATGATCCGGACCCTCGGACAGAACTGCTTTGAGGGACTGCACAGCCTCGAGACTCTGTAAGTAAGATCCCTTCATGAAAGATTAAAAACATGAAAGCACTTCCTGTTTTTAATGCAAACAAACCCTGATCTGTTATTTGATTTTGGCGTCCTCGTGGAATCATTATGGAAGGGGGGCTGCGTAAATATGAATCTAAATTACTAGCAAACTAGCCTGACTCTACTTCTGTTTAGTGGTTCAGCTTTGTATGAACTATAAACAAACCATTCTTTACACAATACTTCTGCTGTTGAGATACGCTTTGTTAATGGCAGTACCTTGTTTTCTAAAAAACACTCTTACCTCTCATTAAAATTAAAGAATGAATGCATGGCAGTCTTTCATTTTCTGTTGTAGAAACAGCAATAATGTCCTGACAATGACTTCAGTGTTGAGTATTTCTTTAGTGTTTCATACAAAAACACTCATGTGTGTAAGCGGAAACTATATAATGTTTTTTTAGAGTACCTTTGGGGTTTTGATTATCATGTGGCGGGTGTTGATATCACAGCCTACAAATATCTTTTTATTACAATTCCCTATACATATGGAAGCCCATTTTCGCCACTGAATATTGACTTTTTAACAATTCTGTGACTTTGTTTTTCAGGATTGCGTGATACAAACTCACAATTGCGAGTTATAAAGTCAGAATTGTAAGATCTAAACTTGCAGTTATGAGAAACGAAGGCAGAATTGCAACTTTATTTCTCAGAATTGTGAGTTTATATCTCACAATTTGACAAAAACTCACAATTCTGACTTTAGAACTCACAATTGTGAGCTTGTATCATGCAATTCTGACTTAATTTCACAGAACTGCGAGTTTATATCTCACAATTCTGATAAAAACTCACAATTCTGACTTTATAACTTGCAACTGTGAGTTTATATCACGCAGTTCTGACTTCTTTTCTCAGAACTGTGAGTTTATCTCACAGTTCTGATAAAAATTTACAATGACTTGCAATTGCAAGTCTGTATCATGCAATTCTGACTTCATAACTCGCAATTGCAAGTTCATATCATGAAATTCTGACTTAATTTCTAAGAACTGCGAGTTTATATCTCACAATTCTGACTTTATAACTTGCAATTGCAAGTTTGTATCATGCAGTTCTGACTTTTCTCAGAACTGCAAGTTTATATCTCACAATTCTCATAACTCACAATTCTGACTTTATAACTCACAACTGTGAGTTTATATCACGCAATTCTGACTTCTTTTATCAGAACTGTGAATTTATATCTCAAAATTCTGATAAAAACTCACAATTCTAACTTTATAACTTGCAATTGCAAGTTTGTATCATGCAGTACTGACTTTTCTCAGAACTGCAAGTTTATATCTCAGAATTATGACTTTATAACTCACAATTGCAAGTTCATGTCATGCAATTCTGACTTCATTTCTCAGAACTGCAAGTTTATATCTCAATTATGACTTTATAACTTGCATTTCCCAGTTTGTATCAGGCAATTCTGAGTTCATAACTTCGTAACTGTAAGTTTATATCACGCAATTCTGAGTTCATTTCTCAGAACTGCAAGTTCATATCTCACAATTCTGATAAAAACTCACAATTCTGACTTTACAACTCGCAACTGTGAGTTTGTATCATGCAGTTCCATAAATAAAAAAAAAATCTAAATTGTGAGATATAAAGTCACAATTACTTTATTTTTTATTCAGTGTCAGAAACGGGCTTCCATACATGTAATTTCCATTCGTAATGTAAATGATTTCAAAATAAATATTTCTTGTTTGAATACTTACGTGCGATTATGCTTTGAATTTATATTATATTAGGTCTAGATCTAATTTTAAAGGATTGTCGGCATTTCACTTGACAGTCTGCATGTAAAAACATAAAATTGATATAAATATGATTATGAGCAAATTAATATACTAGTAAAAAAAGTACAGTTAAAAACATGATTTTATGGCTACTGGCTACAATTTTCATGTCATAGCTAGACAACAGCACACATTCTCTGCCGGAATTTGGGCTATATTACTTACACATTACTGTACGTGGTAAATTAAAATCAAATGTTAAATAGGCCCAATAAATACACTAGAAATGCTATTAAAATTCATGGGAAATTTTGAAAGGGGCTTACGAACCAGAGCCAATGCATATTTGTAATGTAATGTATGAAAGACATCACATAGACCATGCTATGAAAGTTTGGCTTTAAAAGAATAAGCATATGCTGAAGTCATGGTGGTCTCCAGGATACCGAGAGGTTCACACCTGCTTTTTAACAGCCTGCTGAAGTGCTAAAGATGACGTTTTCCTCTTTACGAGAAGGATTTCAGCCTTGAGAATTGCACACACTGAACTGAACACTTCATTTGAAAGCAATCGCTGAGACACCGTGTGCTGAAACTCTCCCGTGGCGATTCTTCGGCTCGATAAATTTGGCTTTTGGAAGGAGATTTGTTTAAAAAATATTTAAATCACACCAGATTTAAGCTCTTGAAAATGACAAAAATGACAAGGCTAGAGTGATAGGAAAATTAGTTATGATACTGTAGGAAAGTAATTCCCAATCAGGATGACTACTAAACTTTATGTACATTAAACCCTTTTGTACAACAAGAATAAATTACATATCTGTATCTTCTAAGTATTAAGCTTGTACGCATTACAATTAAAATACCACACTTTTAAAAAAGCGCTGTGTTGTATATTGAATGACATTTTAATTACCGTTATAATGATGGCTAAGCAAGAAGTTAATCTTCCTGAGGCAAATATTCTTATATGTAACATGACACACTGGAAGAAATCATGCCAGCTGTCTCCGTTCAGTTGCACATGTGTGTTTGGGAAGTGTTGAGCTTCTTGAAACAGCAGATGGAAACATGTTTGCCTTCTTTAGGAGGTCTCAGACATCTTTTTGTGGGACAATGTGCATCTTTTTATTGATGCTACTATAATTGCCCATCACTGTAATTATCTCTGAAAATGCATTCACAACCATCAGACATAGTGGCCACCACAGTGTTGTTTTGTTATGATGCCTGATGATTTAGCTTTCAAACAAACTTCCGCGTGGTTTGACGAATTGTAAATCAAGGTAACTGACAGCTCCCGTTCTAAACAATGAGGTCTTCCCAGGAAATGAAAGGCATTCCTCTTCTCCACCATATCAAAGTAATGTCTCCAAACAAGACTGACGGATGTTCTAAACAAAACCAGGATGCAGACATGGCAGAACCACGCGGCATGGCTCACCCACAGCAGCGTGTTCCCAGTCTCCATATGCAGCCAATTTTATAGGCTGCAAGTGCGAGTGGATTTCCATGCAGCGTTTGAAGAAAATTACTTAAACACTTACATGTCTCACTAGAAGTGAGCAAGCTAATGCGTAAAAAGATGTGGATTCACATTCATATCATCTAAATAGCTCATGCATTGATTATAAAAGAAATACTGTTGCTTTAGCATATTTGTCATTTAAAAATAACGTTTAATAAGGTTCTTTATTGGCATCGATGGTTCCATGAAGAACCTTCACATTCATGGAACCTTTCCATTCTGCAAGAGATTCTTCAAATTATTAAAGTGTTCTTCGCACTATGAAACGATGGTTCTTTTCAAGAACTGTTCACTGAAAGGTTCTTTGGGGAAATAAAAACGGTCCTTGTATATCCACCTTTTTCTTCAATGCGGAAGAAAGCCTGTGGGTAAGACTTCTGGTTCACTAGCTGCTGTAAGGAAATAACGAGAAGAATAACAACGTGCAGTACACGGTAAAACTGTTTGCACTACAAACCAGTGTGTTCATAATTAAGATAATACATTAAAATATTATGCTATATCAAGCAATATCAAGCAGCAAAACGAGCTGTTTTTACAGCTAAACATAGCTGGACGCAGAAGAGACCAGAAGCCAGACATAAAGCACCCACTTTTAAAGAAAAAGGTGGATAGCGTCGCTGTGAAATAAGAGATAACCCTCTAGCTGCGTTTACATTACCCCACAAATTGCTTAAAGTGCAATTGCGAATTGACGATACGCCCAATAGAAACGTCAATTTTGCAAAAACTTGCATATATTGCAAAAAAGTTTTTACGCCCACGTAAGGTGGTTTTTCAGGCAATTCGAAAAAGGAACATTTCGAAAAACTACTATGGAAACAGTTTTTTTTGCATTTACAGGTCACACTTACTATAACCTCCAAGAAACACATCATACGTGGGCGCTCCCAAGTATAAAGGGCTTTGCTTTCCATTATTGCTTGGATAAAAATACACCTAGATTAAAAATTATGGCTAATGCAGTGTCTGTAAAAAAAAAAAAAATTTAGTAGCATAATATCGGCTATTTACGAAGGCGTTTTAGTGCCATGTTTAAAAAAAAAAAAAATCTAAAATTACGAGAGTCAAAATGCTTTGAGAATAAAGTACAAATTAATTATTTAGTTATTTATTTATATGTTTATTTGAATAGGGAGGATACAATAAACATTAAAAATGCACTGCACATAGAGATTATAGCAGAAGCTAATTTGCATCTCATGTCCCTAGAATAATGTTTCGAGAATAAAGTCAAATTTTTTCGAGAATAAACTTGAAATTTTTCTAGAATAAAGTCAAAATTACGAGAATAAAGATGAAATTACAAGAATAAAGTCAAAATTATGAGAATAAAGTTAAAATATTTCAAGAATAAATTCACAATTTTGAGAATAAAGTTAAAATGTTTCAAGAATAAAGTCGAAATTATGAGAATAAAGTCGAAATAGTCAAATAATTTTGAGAGCATAGCCTGCACATGCATATGGCCTGGAATGGAAGCACCGGGAAAAGTTGCCAGGCCACTGGAATTTATTTGAATATATGTGGGATTATTAGCAGAA
Organism: Cirrhinus mrigala; assembly: GCA_036247105.1. NCBI lineage: Eukaryota > Metazoa > Chordata > Actinopteri > Cypriniformes > Cyprinidae > Cirrhinus > Cirrhinus mrigala. The sequence continues at coordinate 26,615,119 of CM070029.1, forward strand.
ATCACACCATGTGTCATATACCCACATCATCATACTCACGTCATTATACTTATTTGTAGTGCACCAGCCACCCAATAATAGCAATAAGCTTTGTGCTTTTGGTATTTTTAATATAAAATATAAAAGTCTCAGCTTTCAAAATCTGTCCGTTTTATAGTGAAAAACATACAATTTGTCTTACAATAGTGTGTTTTTCATGCTCTTTAATGTGGCAGGACAGATCACTGTATTCGTCTTTTCAATTACAATGAGACATTCATTTCATTAAATTATACTGTTTTCTTTGTGAAAATTCCACTACCTACTCCACACAATATGTCTGTGGCATCTTTCACTCCTTACATGTATTTAATTAAAAACAACAATAAAATGTTCTAAAGGTTGAAGTAAACTCCAACTCGTTAACATAAGTTATATAGTCGTCTTTTTCTGAAGTATATAAGTGCCTATTCACAAGCTGTTTTATTCATGGTATGATACAGTAAATGATTGGAAATCATATTTAACGTCTTCCATTCATTATTTGTAGCACGCCAGTTAATCGCAATAATTTTGTTCTTTGTTGCTTTTAATATAACACAGCTTTCAAATTCTGTCAGTTTTATCACAGAATACAAATTATAAATCCATTTTTCCTCTTTATTTCAAGCTCATAGCACGATATAAAGTGAAGGAACATCAGAAGGAATGAAAAAACAGTATAGCCTAATTTAATTTAACTAAAGTCACATTGTAATCTGAAAGATGATTGCCTTACATGCCGCTTAAACTGAAGCAAATACAGCGATCTGTCACGCCACATTAAAGAGCGTGAATTGTAATAGACATATTGTTTGCATTTATACAGATTTCGAAAGCTGAGATTTTGGAATATCTCCCGGCGCTCCCAATTCGGGCCATTTGCATGTGCAATAGGCTAAAATATAATCTCAAAATATTATAACTTTAATCTCATCATTTTGACTTTATTCTCAAAATATTACGACTTTAATCTCGTAATCTTAGATTTTTTTTTCTTTTTTTTTTTTTTTATGTGGCACTAAAATGCTGTTGTAGTTCATGGAAATGCCATCATTTAACACTACTTTTTTAACATTTCAATAAAAATTTGGCACAAATCAGTAATGCAAACACACCTATTGATGCCTCTGTGGTGCTACGAAAACATAGCTGTTTGTTTGAGCATCCCAACCAGCCTGCCAACATTGGTTCACCCAATGCATGAGTTTGGGGCGGGACTATCTTTGTGTCAGACCATGTTTGAAAATGTATTATTTTAGCAATTTCGTTGGTGACGCTAATGGTGCAGGCATAACTTCAGCTTTAAGCGAATTTGTCAGACAATCTCTTTAAATATTTTTTCTTTTCACCTCAAACTTAGGCCAAGTTTGCTTTAACACTCTTGTGCAACACAGACACATTCACGCACATATAGACACACACACACGTACACCCCCACACACGCTGGAATTAAGCAAGTGCTTCGCCCATTCTGGATGGCGGCCAACGCGGGTCCACCCCTATTCACCAAGCTCACTTCAAACGCGCTGGCCAACTGCCAGAAACGTTTTTCCCCTTAAAAGAAAAAAATAAAAACTGAAATATATAAACATTTGGACTGTTTTGAAAGTGTACACTTAACACTAAGGGATAAGACATATAATTATGGGTATGAAGAAACACATTCAGCTTTGGCTATTGTAACCGCGGGGAGCGGACGATATGACTAAGGTCTGGGCCTTCACGAGGGGATACGGGGCCAAAGGCACCTATTAATGCCGCCCAGTCGCCTTTACTGGGCAAAAAGGAGGGTTTGTGGGGGGAGGAAAAAAGAGTCTCTTGTTCAATTATAGGATTTTCCCAATAATTATTCTCTGAAAAACTCCAAAAGAATCGGGGATGAAAAGGAACGCTGAGATCCAAGGAAAACAACATGCAAACTATGGCCATAAACACATTGTTCTTGCACCTGCGTGTAAAGGCCGCTCGCCCTTAGCAACCGCCCGTGTTTTGGTTCAAGCGTGGTTTTTGGACGCAGGTTTCCTAGAAGGATAATGAAATGCATACAACAAAAATAATGTATGCAGAGGAGAGGTCACGTCATGTCAGATTAGCTTAGAACAGCTGTCTCGGTCTCCAAGGAACGACCAACACGGCAAACCCGCAAGGTCACGGGGAGGGATTTTGACTGATTGGAACCACAGTTCTTAAGTGTTTGCTTATGTTACAGACACGTAGGATGAAAGATCAAATAAAAACGTCAAAACACTTGGGCTAATATGTGACGAGACAGCTAATTGTGGCTCGAAAGGTGGTCTTATGCAAGGCGCAACTTAAGAAAATGGACATAAACATCACGTAAATCCTTCGCACGTCCAAGTTCTTGTGTTTCTCAATGTTCTTCTGCTCTTATGGTTGGTCTCCTTCCTCTAGGGAGTTGAACTTCAATGACCTTCAAGAGTTCCCCGTGGCCATTCGCACACTCGCCAAGCTTCAGGAACTGTAAGTAACCGAGACTAACTTACCCGGCGTACATGCGTCAGTGTGCTTCCTTTAAAGTGGGCCACTTGGCCTGGCCTCGTGCTCCTTGTAAATCCCGCTTAGTCCCTAGAATGTGGTTCTCAAGCACAAGTCTCCTGAAAAAAGCAGATGCTTGGAGATGAGCGCTTAAGTCCTTCCTTCTCAAGTATCCTAAAGTGTTTTTTGCCTGCGGGACGGCCTCCCGACAGGTGTTTCTGTAAGATACGAAGGATGTTTACGTGGGCAAATGTGAATTGACGCAACCAAATGGCTCACACGTGTGCTTATGGAGGAGCTTGAGATAAAGTGCAACTGGACTTGATCGTCTAAGGTGATGAATTCATTTTCAGCACCCAAAAAGGACCTTATAACCTTGTTTATTTAAGACGCGTAATTATTTTAGACTGTTTGGAATTTTCGGATTACAATTTGCTGGCAACGTGTGTGCCATAAATTAACTTTAGCATGTTATATTCTTAGTGACGGCAGATGATGATGAATTATAAGCTGCTGCAGTAGTTGAATGTGCGGCCGCTGCGAATAGCACGTCAGTGCTACAATTTATAGCCTATACGGAACAGATGCAGTTAGCAAAAGCGCTCCGCAAAGCTGGTCTTGATCGCTGGATTTCCTCATCCCATAGTGGATAGCGTTCAAGTGTGCAGATGGTCATATTCTTACTCTTGCAGGGGTTTCCACAACAACAACATTAAGGCCATTCCCGAGAGAGCGTTTGTGGGGAACCCACTTCTGCAGACCATGTGAGTATCTTGTCTCAGCAACGACACTAAAGACTTTCTATGTTGACTAAACATGCCTCACTGTGTGATAGACAGACATGTTATAAAAGTCTGTTTATCTCAGCCAGTGAACCAGGAAATGTGCAACAAATATTTGGGTCATTTTACAAACGGGTGCGTTTTGTGCCCCTCTTTTATGTTTAAATATGTGCAAATGGTATGTGTAAATATTGCATTAACAAAATCTAGTTTGATTTTTAAATGCATTTGTCCTCCATGTAGTAGCAATTACATTGAGTTTTAATCAACATTATGGATATTAAAGTATGTAAAGGGTGTTTTATATATTGAACTATACTTTAAAAAAAAAAAAAATAGGCTCATTTTCCAACTAACAGTTGAGTTTTACACAGCGCCTGAAAATAGGCTAACTTCCGTCGGTATAACCAACGTGACCACCTGCTTGCGCAAGGATACTATTTTCAGGCGCTGCGTAATATCATTGTGCCTGCTGCACCCATGGTACGGCAGCAAAATTCCTTGATTATTACGCCAGAATGAGAGTATAGTTCCTATCCATATCAGCCTAGAAAATCAAAACTTTTCATTTTCCGTCAGTCTTAGTACACAGTGTAACTACAGAAGAGTCAAGTTTTAGATAGGAAAAATACCAAAACTCTTTAGTCATTTTTGAACGAGATGCTGACGGTCTAATCAGATTCAATGATCTATGCTAAGCTATGCTAAAAGTGCTACCGCCAGACCCGGAGATCGGCTGAATGAATTCGAAAATGGTAAAACTCAACTGTTTAACTCTAGGGGAGTTGGACAATGAGCCAATTTTTTAAAAAAAGTGGAATGTAAAGCAAACGTTATGATGGTAAAAAGGTTGGCATAAAAATATTTAAAAAAAAAATAATAATAAAAATTGGAAACGAAGATAAAATCAATAGCAAAAATAGTTGTCTATATTCTCTTTGTTTACATTGACAATGTTTAAAATACTTTTTTTTTTTTTATCTTATCACATCAAAAAAAATCTTATGCTTTGTTATAAAATGTATTTGTTATAAAATGTATTTATTAAAAAATAGAGACAAAAAGGCAAAATTTGCTTTATTTTGTCCATTTTTTTTTTTTTTAATTTAAAATGTGGTTAAAAAAATGTTTTATTTTTTGGTCACGTCAACCCTGTTACCACTTTATTTTTATACTTCAGCTCTGTTACTAAGATTTTGCATAGCAAACAACAGATTTTTGAGTTAGTAGAAATATCAACATTACATTCTTAAAGAATCTTTAAAAAAATCTAAGAAAAAAACTAACTAATAACTCTGTTAATAGCTAAATGAACTGTAACATTGTCAACCCTGTGACTGTACTGTACAAGGAATAGTTATATCTCAGCATACAGCATATTAAGTTTTATTAATTTAGATTTAATATGGATATGACACTGTGTAATTTATTAACGCTTAAATATAATCTTTCCTGAAAGAATGTATATGTATCCTTGTTTTGAATGATCTATCCGATTTCTTACAAAAGATGTCTTTTTCTTCTCTGTTCAGTCATTTCTACGAGAATCCTATTCAGTTTGTTGGCAGATCAGCATTTCAGTTCCTGCCAAAGTTACACACGCTGTAAGTACAAGTCTATGTGTGAAATGATAACATACACATGATTAAACAGAGCAGTTTGGCTTCCGATAAGGCACCTCTCAAGTACCAGTTGGCAAATGTGTATAATTTCCATTTCATCATCGCTTTCATTTTGATGAATACTGTAATCTTGCTTGCCTCTTGCCATCACGTCTCTCATAAGTAAACATTAAACTAGTAATTTGTCTCAGAAAAACAGCACGATTCAATTATAACCTCATAAATGCCAGAATATGAGATTTAGCTTTTCATAAAACTAATAAAAAGTAATTTATCTCTCTCTAGTTACACAGATAGTGCATAAGAATGCTGTGAAGGTCTATTCAGCCCTCATTATTTGGATATGAACATCTACCGTCTTCCGTTGTTGATTTTGGGTAGTGTTGCGAGTGTAATCAAAATGATGGAATCAAGTGGAATAATATTGCCTCTAGATGATGGAGAGCTAAGTGTGTACGGTAACAGTAGACATCCCTGTGGTTTTGCTGGACGACATCTTCATTAGCAGAACGATCCTCGCTAATGAGTTATCTAATCTCGTTTTAGCTCTTTGAACGGGGCCACCGAGATCCGAGAGTTTCCAGATTTGAAAGGAACCACCAGCCTGCAAGTTCTGTGAGTCTGAGATCAAATGTCCCCGTTTCACGCAGGATCGATTTCACTTAAGAGACTTCCAGAAGTTCTTCCCACCGATGAGGACAAAGGAATAACCGTTGACAAAATAGAGATGCTTTTACTGAACTCTGACCATGTCAGCTAGCTTCAGACGAGGTTAAAAATTATGCTCAGGCAAAGGCACGCTGAACTGAGCACTTATGTTTACTGGTGAATGATCAGTTAATATTTAGCCTGGTATATAATTACTGATCCTAAAAGCAAGGAGAATAACACCATTCGGTTGCGGGAGAAGCGTTTTCACTGTAAAAAGTTTTCACCAGCTTCAACTTAAAAACTTAATGTTAGCAGCTGCCTTAAAATGTTAAATCAACTTAAAAGTGCAAGTCATTTTTACTCATTACAATAAAATGAGTTAAAATGGCTTGTACCTTTGAATTTTAAGGCAGCTGCTAGATTTAAGTTTTTAAAGGAGAAGTCCACTTACAGAACAAAAATTTACAGATAATATAATCACCCCCTTGTCATCCAAGATGTTCATGTTTTTCTTTCTTCAGTCAATAAGAAATTGTGTTTCTTGAGGAAAACGTTCCTGAATTTTTTTCCATATAGTGGACTTCAAGTTTGAGCTTCCAAAATGCAACTTCAAATGGCTCTACACTCTTAAAAATAAAGGTGTTTAAAAGGTTCTTCACAGCGATGCCATAGAAGAACCATTTTTGGTTCCACAAAGAACCATTCAGTCAAAGGTTCTTTAAAGAACCATCTCTTTCTTACCTTTTTATAATCTGAAGAACCTTCTTTTGCCACGAAGAACCTTTTCTGAAACAGAAAGTTTCTTCAGATGTTAAAGGTTCTTTATGGAACCATTTAAACAAAAAAGGTTCTTCTATGGCATCGTGAAGCACCTTTAGTTTTAAGAGTGTAAATGATCCCAGACAAGGAAGAAGGGTCTTATCTAGCGAAACGACTGGTCATTTTTGAAACACATTGACAATTTATATACTTTTTAACCTCAAATGCTTGTCTTGTCTCATCTCTGTGATGTGCATGCGTAGTTTGTGTAATCTGGGTCAATACAGTTAGGGTACATTGAAAAACTCCCATCTCGTTTTTTTCTTCAACATCAAAATCGTCCTACATCGCTGTTTTACCTTTTTTTTTTTTTACCCTAACTGTATTGACTGTATTGAACCAGAAAAAAAAAAAAATGCAGAGTTCACACAGACTTTGGGAATGTATACCTCATGAAACGTTATTTCTTTTCGACTGAAAGAAAGAAAGACATGAACATTCTGGATGACAAAGGGGTGTAAATTATCTGTAAATTTTTGTTTTGGAAGTGGACTTCTCCTTTAAGTTGAAACTTGTGAAAACTTTTTACAGTGTTCAAACAGATTTTGGTCGCACCCCAATCTCACGCTACTGTTGATCGCTGGTTGCGATGCTCAAAAAAACCTACATTTTGATAACACCACTGTGTTAATTTACAATTTTCAGGGAAATCATCACAACTTTGCCTATATAGTTTGGATAGAAGGCAGTATTTTGACATTTTTTTGAGAGAAATAAAAAAAACTACACCGCACCTTGTGTTTACCTACAGGTCTTTAGTCAAAGAAGTACTGCAGTACTAAAAACACACTTTTTTTCAGTTTTAATAAGATTTGTCTTATTTCCATTAAAAATATCTGGACATCCTTAAAATGAGATGTATTTTTAGAGTCTTGAAAACTGTATTTACATTAGCAAAACTTGTTTTAGAGATAAATCTCAATTTCCTAATTATTCTTAACAGTGCATGCACATTCATTTAATTTCCCGTATTTCATTCACTGTTTCTCTCTCCTGTTTGGCAGCCACACTCACTGTAAACTCTCCTCTTTGATTTTCTCTCAGTACGCTGACCCGAGCTGGATTGACCGGCCTGCCATATGATCTCTGCCACCTGCTGCCTAAATTAAGAGTGCTGTGAGTTTCCAAACACAAATACACACCTGCAACACACAAACACATTCGAAAGCTCGTCTCGAAACGATTCCTAAAGATCCGAGCTGGCAAAGAGAGTTCAAATTCACCCTGAGGGATTTGATGTAGCCAAACTTTCAAGGAGTTCCTAAAAGCCTCTTTAACATAAACTTCAAACAGGTGGATATTTGGCCAGCTTTGCTAAGTGAGCAATGTGATCATTTATATAAATTGTGCCAAGACTGTGCAAACTATTTTAAAGTTTAAAACTTATTTGATTAAATACTTTGCCTTTATCACGCAGTTTAAGATGGATTAGAGTAACCACTTTCAGGTGGACAAGTTCAGGAAGAGAGAAACTTTATGTAACTGTTCAAATGAAGAATTAGACCTCTGGGGAAAGTAACTGCTTAACATGCCATTCTCTCTCTATATATTCACTTCTTCTCTCTCCAAGGTTTCTTCTTACGTAAACACTATAAAACGCTAATTGGATAAAAATAAAGAACACTACAAGAAATGCTGTTAAAAGTAAATCACAGTGCTTAATTACTGCCATGCAGCTAGGAGGACAAATTATTATGTAATTATAAATAACATTAAGAAATGGGAGAGATGGTGCATGAGTAGAAATGGGAGATTTCTAACCCTCATTTGAGATCAGCTTTACACAACACTATTTAAAAAAAAAAAAAAAAGCAAACATTTTCGCTGTTCATTTAGCCCAGGGATCCTCAAATCTGGCTTTCCTGAGTTTAGCTCCAACCCTGATTAAACTCTTAACTGTGATTTTCTAATGATCCTGAAGACATTGATTAGCAGGCTCAGGTGTGTTTGATTAGAGTTAGAGCCAAACTCTGCAGGAAAGTAGATCTTGCTAGCCAGATCTGAGGATTTCCATCGAAAGTTTCAAATTTAACTTAAGTGCAAAAATTGGAATATCGCATAAAACATTTCCGAATAAGCACCGTTTCCATCCAACAAGTCAAAGAGAGCAAAATCATCACTAGGGCTGGGTATCGAGTTCGATACTTTTTAGGCACCGACCGAAATGCCTCGATACCACTGAGTATTGGAAAAACCTCTTGTCGTTCGGTACCAAACTTCGATACCCAAGGGGTTAATCTCGTCAACGTCAGTGTGCCAAGAAGCTTGCAACACTAGATGTATTCGACTAGAAGCGGCGCCGCGCAGATTGGCGGCTTTCACACTGAATGCGGAATGCGCAGCGGCAGAAGTTCAACAAATTTAAACTTTGAGCGCGGCTTGCATGCAAGTGGTGCGCTCTGGTCGACGCAGCAACAAACCGTAATCAAGCGGCACAACGGCGAGCGTGATCCGAAAGCATACGAAGCAGTCTGCTCTCTATAGCTCTCTTGATCCTGCAATTTTCACTGATTTATTGTGTTGGATATATTTTGTTCCTTTGTGCAGTGGTCTCTGAATCTGTCTTTGAATCTGTATAAACGTCAATAAGCTGAAAAAAAAAAAAAAAAAAAAAAAAAAACCTTTGAGATAATGTAATCTTGTTAAAATCGATTTCATAAAATTGGTATCAAAAAAACTATTGTTAAGGAACCAGTATCAAAGTCAAGGTATCGGTATCGGCATCCATACAGAAAACTTTTGAACAATACCCAGCCCTAATCCTCACTTTTTTTGTTGGGTTTTGCTGTCCCATTGTGCAAAGTCACATTAATTTTTTTGATGAGTGAATTTATTCGGCAAATGAGTTTCCATCTCCTAAATATTCGCATTAACCCTTTTGCGCACAAGTCAAAAACCACCTCAAGCAAGTGTAAAAAGTTTTTTCATATTAAGGGATTTTTATTAGAAATGTGGCATTTCCATCACTCATTTCTGATGCGATACTTCAAAATGCACATAAAAACATATGGATGGAAATATAGCCATTGTTTGCATGTGAAAAATTTCTAAAACGCAAAGGAAAAACTTCATTCTTAGTACACCACTGTCATGTAAATGTACCCTTGCGTCTAGAGCTGAAATCATAATAAAGCATAATGCTCAATGCACAAACGCTGCAATTTAATTAAATAAATATATGCGATGCAGGTTTAATACATGCGCTTTAATTATTTACATGCATGTAGTTTACATAAGTGCATCTCACAGTGGCTCCATTCACAGTAAATGCTGCTAATTACACAAACTGTTATCATTTACATGTGTGGAGCGTCTCAAACTCCATCTCTGCATGTTGTTGTGAGTTTGGGTGTATTATAACAGTCATCTGGGAATGCAACGTGCTCTATTTTATCAGATTTGTAAGGTAAAATCATTTATAAACCTACGCAAAACACAGGAGAATACATCATCTTTCTCAATACACTAACTGTTCATCACAATTTCAAAATAAAAGTTTAAACCCTCACTCTGAGTTTACACGTTTTAATGTCCACATATTCAAGAAATTACAGTGGCTGTAGCTTTTCTATCATAACGAAATGGCCAAATATGAAAGATCAAGTGGACATTTGAATTAAATGTTGTTGAGTCAATATTAAAACACTGATTAGAGCATGCATTAACATGTAAAAACAATCATCAGGCTGTTGGTTTGATATAATGCGTAATCTACATTAGCTCTAATTGTTTATAATACATTATGTATTTTAACAGTTTTGTTCAATAAAACCATGATTGCTTGCTTTTGACACTTTATCTGAACTAATTTTTATTGCCTCATTGCTATTATAAATGCATTTTAAGTCATTTTAAAGGCTATTGTTCACTTAAATATTTTTATTACTACAAAAAAAAAAGAATTATAATTCTCAGATTACTCGATTAATCATCAGAATAATCGACAGATTACTCAATCACCAAAATAATGATAAGTGACAGCCCTATTTTCCATCACCCTGTTTTAATGCACGTTTTGAAGTATCACATCAGAAACAAGTGATGGAAACACCTATTTTCAAGGAAAAAAAAAAAATACTCACTTTTGATTTGTGCGAAAAAGTTTTCATGTGAATAATGGGAGATGGAAATACATTTACCGAAAAAATTCCTCCATGCGCATCAAAAAAATCAAATAACTTTGTGCTATTGGACGGCATAACCTGACTAACCAGTGGACCGATCTCGTTGCACAGCATCTGAAATGTTGTTTTGGTCATTATAAAATGCCCAAGCAAAATCTGTCGTCAAAGTATTTCTGTATAACTGCCTCCCAGAACTGTCTTACACAACTGCGTTCCCAAACAGCAGGCATCCACCTCCAAAAGCAATGACCACATTTAATGCATTTCGTCTGCTCACTCTGAGGCACAAGTATTGTACTATATATGAAAATGATTATATTCAGTGGCTTCTCCTACTTTCTTAGTGATATTTAGTGCCAGTTAATCAGGAAGTAACAGTTTTGTTCACTGTTACTCATGGGTGGAAACGGTGCCTAGTCGCAAATGTATTATGCAGAAGTTTTGCACATAAGTTGAATTGGCACCCTAGTAGCGAAACAATGTATTCAACATTGTAATCAACAAACATTATTTGAAGTGCCAATTTAAAGATGATTTGCTACCACAGACATCAGTGTTTATAATCCAAGTACTTCTGTGATAATATATATGACTGTAAGACCATTAAGTCCAACTGTGGTTGAAAAGACTGTGAAGCTGTTTAATATCTAAACATGGTAACTGCTCTCTCTGTGTCAGCGGCAGCCCAAACACAGATTTGAATATTCCAATATGACTTTTCAAAGTTAACAGACACACACAAATCATTATTTAGAAATCAACACACATAGGTGTTTGAATCAAGATTTTATTTATTTCCATATCTATTCATGCTTTTTGAGATAAAGTAGTCTCATCTTGTTGAGAAAGTTTTACACAGTCTTTACTGACAGCACTTGTCAGTTTAGAGTTAAGCCAGTTAATCTTCCATTTAGAGACAGCCCTAGGGTCATTCTATAATTGTGGGTACATCATGTCCCTGAAGTATATATTTTTTTTTATTTTCATCAATATAAAACCCAGTGCTTAATAATGCTTAATGCTTAATAAGTTTTATTTTTCCCCAATGACACCACTATATGTTGAAAAAGCCATATATTTCGTTAAAAAATGTTAATTTCACATATAACCCTGGTATTCAGCTGTCCGATTTTATAAAGTTGCTCACTCTACTCCGCATTTAAGCATGAAAATGACCTCAAGCATAAATTAATTTCACAGTTTTGCCTTCAGTTAGATTACGTTATTAAGACATTTGGGTGTGCGCTTCAAAAATAATAAGCGTTTATTGTAATATAACTTGTTTTATTTGTGTCTGAAAAACCATTGTCAACTAAGTTACCCACTAGAAAACCCCCTCAAAAAGGAATGGTTTGTCCTGTTCTTGCATAATTTGCACAGTATGATGATATTTCCTCTAGAAGCACATGGATGAAACACAAGAAGTTATGTTCTCTCTCTTTCCCCTAATATTGGTTAAACTAGCAAACCTGGCACGAGTGGATTAAAGGAGAAGTCCACTTCTAGAACAACAATTGACAAATAATTGAATCACCCCCTTGACATCCAAGATGTTCATGTCTTTCTGTCTTCAGTCGTAAAGAAATTATGGTTTTTGAGGAATGCATTTCAGGAATTTTCTCCATATAATGGACTTCACTGGTGCCCCGATTTTGAACTTCCAAAATGTAGTTTAAATGCGGCTTCAAATGGCTCTAAACAATCCCAGCCGAGGAAGACGGGTCTTATCTAGCGAAACGATCCGTCACTTTTTTTTTTTGGATAATAAAAATGTTATACTTTTTAAGCACAACAGCTTGTGTAGCACAGGCTCTGGGATGCGCGTCCACGATGCTACGTACTATTAAACACTAAAAAAAAAACACTAAAAATGTCAGCTAAGTTACCTGTCAACTGTGTTACCCAGTAAAGTTAACATGGTGTACAGTAGCAAACATAGATGGTATTTTATGCACATATTCCTACAGATCACCTTTATTTATACAGCACTTTATACAATATAGATTGTTTCAAAGTAGCTATATAAGGTCATGTTTGGATTTTTGGGAAACAGGAAAACTTTTTTTCTTCACACTGTCAAATTCTAAATGTACCCCTAATTATAGAATGGCCCATATGTGTTTGATTTCAGGGAGCTGTCGCACAATGTCATCGAAGAGCTGCCAAGTTTCTACCACTGTACCTCTCTTCAAGAAATGTGAGTACAGGCGTCTCTCTCTCTCTAGTGAAACGGGAACAGAGTAATATCGCTAACATCTCTACGATAACTCTAAGAGCCCTAAATAACCCACATAGTGCTTGACAAATGACAGTCATTACTGTAGCAATCCATCAGTGTCTATATTTGGGAAGCTTTCAAGTGTGTTCATGGTCGCCATGTATGAAGTCTTCCATAGTGTGTGTGTGTGTGTGTGTATATGTGAGAGGCAGTAATACCAGTTCTTTTGTTTTGACTCGGCAGAGGCCTGCAGCACAATCTGATCAAACAGATTGAGATGAACACATTCCAACAGCTCAGCTCTCTACGCTCACTGTGAGTACTGAACACACGCTCATCTTCTGCACACTGAAAAAGCCACTATTTGTCATTTTTTGAATTAAATACACATTTTTAGTACATTTATCACCAGTACAATTTGAGTGAACAATTTAATTTGCTTTAATGACAGAAGCACTCAAACTGCAGGATTGATTTGAAAAATCAAGTTTGCATGATCAACAATTACTTTGATTAGTGACTTTGATTACTGACCTAAAAATAATAAAATGATTCTTAAATATTTATGATTTTTTTTTTAACTTGCATCATTAAACATTTCAAAATGTAACATTTAAATCTTTATATAAATCTTCAGTGTGATCCCTACCGTACATATTGATATTGTGGCAAGCGTATGTGCAGATTTTAATTGGCTCACCAATACTTCCCCCTAGAGGCCAAGATATTCTACACAAATTAACCATAAACATCTTGCACAACCAAAAGCCAGAAAATCACATGCTGAAACATTAAATAATGATTATTGTTATAAGAATTTGAGAGCAAGACTGTTTTCAGATACCAAACCTTGAGAATAATAGATGCTTTTTTAACACTGACTCGAGATATAAGCAAAAACATTTCTGTTTTTCTGAGAAAATGAGAAATGACAGATGTACGGATGAGTAAATGAAGTCTGATTACAGGGATCTAAGCTGGAACAGGATCAACACCATCCACCCTGATGCCTTTTCCTCTCTTCAGTCGCTCATTAAACTGTGAGTATAACGTATGCAAATCAGTGCCAGTGCATAAAGATTACACACCTTAGAGTCTAGATGTCTGTTTAGTCGTACAAAAACTGTTATTAAACTGTGACTTGGCACAACCAGACCATTTGCACAAACACAGAGATGCCATGATGCGCACTTTGGGGTTTCTGTCGTCTGTGCAATGCTTTGGTTGGCTCAAAGTGAAAAGACTGAGGTTGCAATCACGGTTAAAAGCTCTGCGCAGCGGTGAAGACGTGCGTCGTCAGTCACAGGCGATTAAATGCAAGCAGCATTATGTGAAGAATGTGATGAATGAATGAGAAAGTCTGATAAAGTGTGACAGAGTGTGGCGGTGAATGACGGTAGAGCATCATACCCAAGTGGATACTGCAGACCTCTAGTTTTCCTTGTGCAAATTCATGAACAAACAACATGCATGGAAAAGGCAAATCATTGGTAGAGTTAGTCAAAACCAGAACTGTTTGTTGACTGTTCTGGGCTCAATACAAGTACAGCTCCATCGACAGCATCTTTGGCATGCTGTTGATTACCGCAGAAAATAATTTTGACTCGTCCTTCGGTTGTAAAAACAAGCGAAAGTAATTTTCTGTGGTAATAAAAAGCATGCCACGGATGCTGTCGATAGAGCTTAACTTGTATTGAACCTGGAACATGCAGAGTTTTATTTAAACTGACACATTCTAGCTTTCATCAGGGTTAAAAGTTTAAGGTCTGTGTGCCAAAACATGTCAGTTTAAATAAAACGTTCGCCAATCAACAAGTTCTGTTGAATTTAGACTCTGTTAATAAAGACCTCTTTATTGCAAAATACTGATATTTTAAACAAAAACAGTGGCCACAAAAGGTTTTTGGACCTAAAAATGTTTGAATTCCAAAATATTAGCTAAATATTAAGTCAAGTTGAATTTATTTTTGAATTTATGACACACTGGCTGATTACAACTAACTACAAGTACCTCGTAATTCTACTACTAAGATTTCCAACAGAAGATCTCTGAGGCACAACGTTGGCAAATGTTCACACAAAATTGATACAATAAGGGACATTTTAGACACATGATGTATCTCCTATCTGCATCCAGGGATCTCACTGGGAACCGATTGGCCAGTCTCCCGCTCACTGGGCTAACGAGCCTAACTCATCTCAAACTGAAAGGAAACATGGCACTCTCGCGTTCCTTCAGAGAGGAGGACTTCCCCAACATAAGGTACATTTAAGGGTAACCAATAACCACCCTCCTGCACAACAATGGATCAGCTAGACTTAAAACACTTTCATGTTAAACCATGAAAGAAAATTCACAAGTGTCTGTGGCTATTACGTCCCACATCACGAATGCCTTAAATAGCTCAAAAACACATGAAGGTTTTACTTTGTTTTCAGAGAAATGTTCAGCTGTTTATAGAATTGACAGCTTCAAGATAATCAGTTGCCGAAGGAACATTGTGTTCATTGGTACAAGTAAACGGTTTCTGTTTGTTAAGTTTCCTAAAATATCTGTCTCAATGCAAGTCATCTGACAGGGGGAAAGATTATTCCAAGATACCTCAATATTCACAGAAGGCTGTTATAAATATCCAGTCTCGATTCATCAACAGCTCTGGGCTTTGGAGACGCTCCAAAACTTCAGTCTTAAGTACTTGCGTAATTTGCTTAGCACCTCAAAAAAATGAGAGATTATGAGTATTACCATTTCCCAAAAGCAACTGATTAAGCAAAAGTAAATGAAAGAGAAATCACAATTTAAACCATGACCCAAATACATATAAAATTGTTCTTGCGGTTAGATGTATTGCTAGTTTACTTCATGCATCATTTGCAGATTGATGAATCATTCTTTCTCAGATTTTTTTGCCTCTGAAATGGGATCTTTTATAGCTTTTATATTTCCTCAGACTGATGCAATATGTAATTATTTTTAATGTTCAGACTTCATTTGGCACAACAGAAGAAACAATTGAAATAACCATAATATGTGGTTTTTAAATTATTTGATGGAACATATGATTTTTTTTTTTATTTTATTTTGTTTTAGTTTTACACATTGTGTCACTGTTGTTGAAACAGGGTAATTGAGATGCCGTATGCCTATCAATGCTGTGTTTTTGGAGCCTGCAACAGCTACAAAGCAGCGAGCCAGTGGGAAGAACAGATGGGCAGTGAAGAGGAAGATCTCCAGAAGAAAGCTCTGTCCCTGTTCCCCATTCACACCGACAACAACTGTAAGTCCTGCAACTTCACTAGACCATCTTACAGATCTGAATATGTAACTGTGAAGAAAGTTGGTTCAAAAAGCACCAATTGCAAAATATTACCTTTTTTTAAGTATAAGCATTTAGATTTACAAAAAAAAAAAGTCCTGGAGTACCCCAACAGTATATATTTTAGATGGCACACTCATCTGGTACAGGGGTGTCCATTCCTGCTCCTGGAGGGCCACTGTCATGCAGAGTTTAGCTCCAACCCCAACTAAACACACCTGAACCAGCTAAACAAGGTCATAATGGGCATAATAGAAACTTCCAGGTAGGTTTGTAAAACCTCACAAGCCTATATACTTATTATTCCTGAAGACATTCATTAGCTTGTTCAGGTGTGTTTGATTAGGGCTGGAACTAAACTCTGCAGGACAGCAGCTCTCTAGGACCGAGCCTGGGATACTCCAGGACCTGTTTTGGCTGGGGTGTCCAATCCTGCATCTGGAGGACCACTGTCCTGTAGAGTTGAGCTCTAACCCTAATTAAACATACCTGAACCAGCTAATCAAGGTCTTAATGGGCATAGTAAAAACTTCCAGGCAGATATGTTGAGGCAAGTTGGAAGTAAACTCTGCAGGACAATGGCCCTCCAGGACTGAGTATGGAAATTCCTGTGGGACAACCATTGCAAGTTTTGAAGTCCCTATTGATGAGCTAAAGATTTTAATTAGAGAGCTGCTGTCCTGCAGAGTTTAGCTCCAACCCTGAAAAAACCTCACCAGCCTATAGTCTATAGACATTGATTGGCTTGTTCAGGTGTGCTTGATTAGGGTTGGAGCGAAACTCTGCAGGACAGCAGCTCTCTAGGACCGAACTTGCCTACCCCTGTTTTGGGGGGCTACTCCAGGACGTGCTTTGGCAAGGGTGTCCAATCCTGCTCCTGGAGAGTCTCTGTCCTGCAGAGTTCATTTCCAACCCCAATTAAACACACCAGAACCAGCCAATCAAGGTCTTACTTGGCACACTAGAAACTTTAAGGCGGGTTTGATGAGGCAAGTTGGAGCTAAACTCTGCAGGACAGTGGCCCCCTCAGAACTTAGTTTGGACATTCCTGTCCTTTGGGAACCAATGATCTAAACCAGGAGTGTCCACTGCTGCACCTGGAGGGCCAATGTCCTGTAGAGTTTAGCTCCAACCCTAATTAAACACACCTGAACCAGCCAATAAAGGTCTTACTGGGCATAGTAGAAACTCCCTGGCAGGTGTTTTGAAACAAGCTGAAGGTAAACTCTGCAGGACAGTGGCCCTCCAGTATAGAGTTTGCACATCCCTGTGCTTGGGGAACCAATGATCTAAACAATGGGTTTCCAATCCTATTCCTGGAGGGCCAGTGTCCTGTGGAGTTTAGCTCCAACCCCAATTAAACATACCTGAACCAGCCAATCAAGGTCTCACTGGGCATGCTAGATACTTCCAGGCACGTATGAGGCTAGTTGGACCTAAACTCTGCAGTACAGTGGCCCTTTGGGACAGAATTTGCACACCCCTAGTGTAAAAATTAGACCGATATTGTACCTTGAGATCCCCTGGTTTATATAATACTCCAACCCTGTCTCTCAAGGTCCACTTTCCTACAGAGTTTGGCTCCAAACCCACCTGCCTATAACTTTCTTGTAATCCTAAAAACCTTGATTAGCTTGTTTAGGTGTGTCTAATTAGGGTTGCAGCAAAATTGCAGGAAAGAGGATCTTGAGGGCCAGAGTTTGAGAATTCCTGATGTAAATACTATTGCACCAAACAGAACAGGTAGACCTCTTGAGATGGTCTCTTCACCATCTGAACAGACATGCAAACAGCTATAAGAAACCAGCTGGTTAGGTTGAAATTATCTGAACTTTTCGTGGCAAGCTTCCCAACTGCAATACTGTATTGTATCAAGTCACTCAAGTTTGTACAGTAAACCTGTTATCAAAGTCCCTGTAGCCAAAAATGAAAACATTTGCCCTACACAAACACGTTTCTCATATGAAAGCAACATAAAAGCACCACTTGTAGTGGTTTTCCACTGTGTATGTGTCTATTTTTATCTGCTCTGTTCTATCTGCCAGTCTCTTCATCTTTAATTAGCACAGTAGAAACATGTCAGGGCCTTACAGTAACCGCAGGTATGTGACAGATGAAATAAAATGTGTCTTTTCTCCATGCATTCCTCGATGCAATCTGATCAGGTTTCAGACTTGAAAGGAGCTCTCCATAATTGCACTCCATGGGAAATTAGATAAACATTAACAATTCAAGTTCCAAAACATACCATTTGGCTTATCGGAAAATAACAAAACCAGAACGCGAACAAAGCCTGATGATTGATTGCACACTGAAGGAGAAATGGAAAGTTGCAACTAAGATGTGTACGGTGTTGAGTGGCGCTAAAGCCCTTAGATAAATTAATCCGTTCCAGCAGACTAGATGTCCATAACATGGTGATTTATCTTCTGCCAGACTAAGTGCATTATGCCATCTTGAAGAACACTAAAGACTGTTTCATCATACTTCATCATACCTCATGCTTTTCATGTGTTCACTTGCAGATGACCTTGACTTAGAGGAATTCCAGTTAGCTATTGAAGAGTCCAAACTACAAACCAGCATACAGTGTACCCCCATCCCAGGTAAATTTAATTCACAGTAGATCTGAACTCAAGGTCTGACGTATGCCATCAAGACTATAAAGGCCTTTTCACATCAAGTACAAAGAAACTATACAAGCATGTTAAAGAAAGACATATTTGCAAACAGTTTCTTACACCAAAACTATGCATGCTTCTCCAAATCTCCACCAACACTTCAACCTAGCAGTATTTGATTATGCTCTGATGAAACTTCAAGTGTTGCAATTTCCAGAAAATGAACAAAGAAAAAAAAAGAACAAAGAAACAAAGCAGATTTCAGCTATTTTAACACTTCTGGTTAGATTTTTTTGATGGCTCACTTTTCTTTTTGCATTTTAATAAGACTAACTAAAGTTTTGAATTACGAAAAAATTTACCAATTGAACCCTTTACTCCAATTAGACTCTTGCAGTACTTTATTTCTGATGTGGCGCTGTTAAATATGCATTAGTTCTCATGAAACTAACACAACAAATTGATGTGTACTTCATTTGTAAAAATTCAACCTTTGTTAAAGCTATTTTAAGAAAGATTTACACAGAATTTTGTGTAACATTTTGTCATCTCACTTTTTCAGGTCCATTTAAACCATGCGATAACCTGTTTGACAGTTGGGTGGTACGGCTTAGCATGTGGCTCATCTCGTTGGTCTCGCTGATGGGAAACAGCCTTCTCCTCATGACAGTCTTTGCATCCCCCAGCTATCTCTCCCCTGTTAAGTTCATCATCGGCACAATCAGTGGTGCAAATCTACTTACGGGCCTGTGTACTGGCACCCTGGCATTGGTTGACGCCCGGACATTTGGAGAGTTCGCTCTGCACGGCGCTCAATGGGAAATGGGTGCAGGTTGTCAAGCAACAGGCTTTCTTTCGGTCCTAGCCTCGGAGGGTTCCATACTCTTTCTGACCTTGGCTGCAGTGCAGTGTAGCGTATCTGTGTCATGCGCTCGAGCCTACGGGAAGTCACCCTCTTTGGGAAGTGTGCGAGCTGCCGCAGTGGCATGCTTGGCACTTTCGTTGGCAGTCGCGGCTTTGCCGCTAATTGGGGTCGGGGAGTACGGGGCAACTCCTCTTTGCATGCCGTCACCACTGCCGGATGGTGAACCTTCCACGTTGGGTTTCATGGTCGCTCTGATAATGATGAACTCCCTGTGTTTCCTGGTGATCACCGGAACTTACATTAAGCTGTACTGGGACCTGATGAAGGGAGACTTCGACAGCATTTGGGATTGCGCCATGATCAAGCACGTGGCCTGGCTCATTTTCACCAACTGCCTGCTCTACTGCCCCGTGGCCTTCCTCACCTTCTCCTCCCTTCTCGGACTTTTTCCTGTAAGCGAGGAGGTTGTCAAATCAGTCGTCTTGGTGCTTCTGCCTCTTCCTGCATGCATCAACCCCTTGCTCTACCTCCTCTTTAATCCACACTTCCGTGAAGATGCACGTCTGCTTTTGAGCAGAGCTCACCTCCATCATGACCGCAACCTGGATTCTTTTGTCTCTGTTGACACTGAGAAAAGCTCATATGACTCCACTCAAGCCTTGGTGTCCTTTGCCGCTGAAACAGATGCAGCATTCGAGAGTTCATCTGCACCAAATCCAGAGACAGCCGCCCGGTATTCTTGCCCACCCTCAGTGCCTCTCATCCCATGCCAGATGCAGATGAAACCCTCAACAGAGAGGGAGAATGTTGCAGAGAATCTGGTCAGATCAACACCAGGACTCACTGTCAAAGAGCAGGAGCACCTTAGGAGCAATGGATTAGACACTCATAATGGATCCTCCATCTTCTCTGGAGTCTACCACTCCCCACATCTCTCAACTCCTTCTTAAGTCTTCTCCTAAACTCTAAAGTTTTTAAGGACCCTTTGAGCATGAGAAGTCTTGAGTCCACGTATGAACTGACCCCTAAAACCTTCAGAGCTAATGAACAATGAACTGTTTTAATTTGGGACTATAAATAACCGTACTGTCCCAATTGCTACATGGCATTTAAAAATAAAAAATAAATAAAAAAAGAAGAGTAAAAAGCCTAATCGCATTTTGTGACCCGATCTTGTGGGCCACTCAGTAATTTAAGCAACAATCTTAAAATGTTCAAAACAAATCCACAATTATTTTTGTAACTTGTTTGTGTTATTAGGCTTAAAGGAATGTTCTGGGTTTAATATCATCTCCATACATGGAATACTGATGATTTTCACAGAAAGGAACTTCTCGTTTGACTCGACCCCTTTTTAAACAAGTAAAAAAATAAATAAATAAAAATCATGTGTTGTGTACATACAATGGAAGTCTATAGGGCAAAGTACTGCACCGGCATACAAATTCAAATTCATACTGTACCTACAAAACAGTGTTACATAAAGACCAATCCACTGACAAAAATCCTGTTGGTAATGGCATAACCAGAAATTAATCCACCTACATCTCACAGCATGAGCACTACATTTCATTGTTTTGAACCTGGAACATTCCTTTAATTAGGAAAATATCACAGGGATGTTTGCTGGTGTACAAGGAATATTTCAATGTGAAAATGTCTCTTCTAAAAGCTCAATTCTTATGTACTCAAACTTTTATGCATTCATTTCCAATTATGTATAATGTATATATCAAAGTCTTGTTAATTATTTGCAAGTCATTACTTGCTTACGTGCCCCTGATGAATTGAAAAAAAAAATGTATGGGATGGGTAAATACCTATGTATATTGTCAAATAATATTTAGTGTTTTGAAAAACAACAACAATTGAAAACATCATGCCAACAGGTGCTAAAACATATTAGCAAAAACATACTCTCTGCAAGTACAGAAGGCTTGCTCAATGCTCTGCAAGCTCCCATTCATGCTGTATATATTTAGCAAGCATGAAAACTTCAGATACAGAGATACCTTCAAGTGTTTGTGCCATTAGTTCAAGTAACTAGCCATAAACATATTGACATCTAATTTTAACTAATTGACTTTGAAAGCAAAAATGCACCATAGGAGACATTATGCTAAATTCATACCATAATCCACCTGACAGTAACTCTGAGAATGCAATACATGCTAAAATGTAAAACATTTTCGGAATAATTTGTAACGCTTTAACACAAATTAAACACTGCATGAAATTTAAGCTTGCAGAGCTAGAAGCATTTGTGTTCATGTACTTGCATAGATTTTGTTTAAGCTTCACAATTTTATTGTCAAGTCCACAGGATTAAGGTAGAGCAAAACATGAAATATACTGAACATGTCAATGCTATAAACTGAAGATAAGAACTATGAGTGATTTGATTAGGTTGTAATAAAGCTTGGTCGGGATCTTTTACAGATTGTAAAGTAGGCTAGCTAATGTATTGTAAAATATAACTACCTCTGATCTAGCATGCTATACCTTTTTATCCTTGTTGATTTCTATTCTTTTTATATTAAATGTATATTAAAATGTAATTTTTATATTGAAATTTTAAGATCTTTGTACAACAGACACTATTCTGGATGTAAATATTTTCATATTTCTGTATACATGTGATAAAGAATGATTTAATAAAGTTATTAGTTTCATAAATGTATGTCTTGAAGACTACTGGACAATTCAGGGAGACATCAATGTAAAAATATTCGAGGGTACTACTAAATTTCCCTCAACAATAAACACAAACTCCTGTTACAAAATTAAACTGAGATCAATATAATTTAGATGTTCCAAGATTATCTTGGGTTGTTTTGAAGTGCTTCCAGTGCCTCTCTTGTTTTCACATTTTTATTCTTAAGAATAATCTTTTCATCTGTGTACACAACAACCTTCCAATACAAGAGAGAAGTTAAATAGACTGTCGAATAGAAGAACACTGGCTCCCCCCAGTGTCTGATGTGTGTGATGACAATGTATAAATGTTGGACCACTACTGGATAGACTGTCCTGAAAAGAATAACTCTTACCTTCTTCTTTTGGATTGCATGGTCAGTCATCCATTTCTTGGCTTTCTCTTCTATTGGTTTGTTGTGTTTAAAATCTGAGGACCGGAAAGTATGTCAGACAGTATGTCGGCGGAATGTTAGAGCAATAACAGTCAGAATACCTAAGTGCCAAAGCTTGCACGCTTCTTTTCATGTGTATGTGCTCTCAAATGGGCAATACCACAAGTGTGGACACAGGACACGGCCTGATTAATGTGTAAATCAACACACACGTTATGAACTTTAACTGTTTTTAACAAGGCCTTTCGGTTAGTTCAAACAAACCCAAACATGAAAATTCTGTCACCCTTGATTTACCCTGATGACCCAAACATATAAAACATTTGTTGATCTTTTACAGCAGAAGACAAATTAAGATAAAGGCCTATATTTAATATTCATCAAGTAATCTATATGAATCAAATGGTTTAATCCTTTTTCTCTAATGACTTTTATCTGATGAAGACTGTAATTTTTACTGCTACTCACATATAAACACTGACCAACTGGAATACTAAGCACATCAAATGGTAAATGAGCACCAACCCTAAATATTTGACGTGCGATAGGACTTCTGATAATTTCGAATAAGCAACTCCTCTATACATTTGTATTAGTTCATTTTTGGGTTAAATATACCTTTAATAATAAACAAATCCACAATAAACTACTACTTTAACTACTAGCCAACTGTTTATATACACAGTGTTGTCAAGACTTTCTCTAAAATGCTAATTAGCCTACTTTGAATAATATTAGGCGACGCTAGATATTCGGTGATATTAATTCACTTACTGGTGTTGTTTTTATCGGGTTTCGCATACCTACGCTGATTAAGCGTCCTCAATTTTGCGTTTGCCCTCTAAATGCTGACAGTGTGCGACACGGCTTTACCGCTGATGCATCATGGGTATGTGGGTTGTTGTTTTGTTTTTTGTTTTGTTTTGTTTTGTTTTGTTTTTTGTTTGTTTGTTTGTTTTTTCTCTCTTCAACTTAAACCCAAATTATCCTCAATAGATCTTACATTTTATCTTAATACTTTTGTAATAGCTTTTGGGAAAACGATAATAAAACTGAATGCTCAAGTTCAAATATAGGCCTGAGATAGCTAGCCTAAAGACAAAAAAAAAAAAAAAAACGAGGGTTACATACAATAATCCAAAGCATATTATGTTATCTTATCGGATTTACACCATAAAAGAGTCTTACATGCGATAGAGTTATTAGAGTTTCTTAAAGAGTTCACATACACATCAAAATCTTTTCTGAAAATAAAAAATGATTTTTATTTGAAAATTTACATTTATAAATGTGCAATTTTGCAAGGAATAGCAATAAATTAATAATACATTTACAGTGAAAAGGGTCTACATTTAAAGTGTAACCAAACTTAAGTTTGGAAGTAAATATTTTTTAACAAAATTTGAAAAGTCAACCCAAAACACTTTACAATAAGCACAGTCCCAAAATAAATGATTAATTGTTTCTTCAGACTGAAGACAAAAAGAGCAATTGGGAGAAATACTATTATTAAATTTAGCAAGTTTGTAATTTACCGAGTAGCAATTATGGATAATTTTAATAGAGACTTCAACAACTTTATTAGATAAGAAGACTTTTTGTCAAAGAAGCCAAAACTTTTCCCATTCTGTATCACTTAATATGTTATTCCAAAAGCTTACACAAGCAGAGATCTAATAATAATCTGAGATCTAATAATAATTGAACAGATGTTTTTGTAGAAGATATTCTCTTGGGGGGACTGGAAAAGAAAATTCTTACATAAATTGTTCATAAGTGAAAAGGACACCACGATCATCTAAAGGTGACTAACTAAAAGTATATTTTTGTTAAACCCATTATGAAAAAAAAGAGATTTGTCTTTATATCTAATATTTTTATTGATCCAAATAAAATAGCTATGTTTAAAATAGAAAAGTTATTATTATATATAAGTGACCAACTTATTAAAACCTGTTTATGAAAACAAGATAAAGTTAAAGGTATTTTAGAGATGTCAAAGTTGCAGCACAACAAAACATGTAAACCTCCAACTGAATATGATTTGGAATAAAATTTTAACTCAACCACCACCACTTTTTAAAAATCTTTTTTAAGATTATTTAAAGATTATTTTGTGTCACTGGTGTTACCTTCTTTGGCAATATTATTTTTTTTTTTTTCAGCATATGTAGACAGAGTTACAGAAAAATACATTTAAGAAGCACAAAATAAGGAGATTAAGTTTTATTTATTTAATGTGACAGAAAAAAACACACACAGTGTGTTTTTTTTTTTTTTTAACATGGGCCTTAACATGGGCCTTTCTTTAGGAAATATAAAGAGGGAAGTCAAGTGATGTCATCAGTGTGATTTTTATTTCAAAATAAACATTCTCTCTGTACATGGATGTGGGGACAAGAGGTTTTGTGGTGCTTGGAATATATATATAATTAATTTCACGAGTTCACACTTACAAATAATAAACAGAGTAAAGGTTATGCGTGTTTGGCGTGCTGTCCGGGAGAGGGCTCCGAGCTCGGTAATCATTCCCAAACCCGGGGCACTCCCCCTGCCTAGGAAGAGGGGTACGAGCTCGGCATTCAGCCCGAACCCAATAAGCGCTCCCCCCGGGCTGAAGGAGAGGAGACGGGGTGGAGGAGGGATGCTGAAAATACTAGAGATAAAGGAGGTAAGACTGCTTGGCTATTTATAGGGACTCTTTCTTGTGCTTATTGGATAGAGAGTGCGATTGCTGATGGTGAATTGGCCGTGTTAACTATGTGCGCATGCTCCTCCCGAAATTTATTAATAAAACATCACTTAAAAACAAATATTGCCACAATAATGCCTCAAGAAGGTGTAAAAAAACATTGTTTCATTTTAAAATACACAGAAATTGTAACCCTAAAGTGTTTTTCAAGTGTAATATTTCTGTAAAGGCTATAGGACAGAAAATTTGACATTTCCTTAGAATTACTCATATAGGCCTGGTTTCACAGACAGAGCTTAGACTAAGCCAGGATTAGGCCATAGTTCAATTAGGACATTTAAGTAATTTTCATGAATGTGCCTATAGAAAAAAACATTACTGTTGTGCATATTGAGACCAAACAAAGGCACTGATATATTTTAAGATCAGTTAGTGCATATTTCTTTCAGCTGAAACAGCTCAGACTTACATTTTAGTCTATAATTTTAATGAAAAAAATTCTATTAAATTAGATTTTCTCTTGTAGCCTGTTATGGCAAGCACTTTTTTATTTAAGAGACTTTCTTGTTTTTAATGACTTGAATGTATTGCTAAATGTTAACATATTTAAAGGAGATTTAAAAATATCTTAATTTGTGTTCTGAAGATGAACGAAAGTCTTATGGGTTTGGAACAACTTGAGGGTGAGTAATTAATAACAGAATTTCAATTTGGGGGGGCGGGGGGCATTTCCAAATCTGTGATTTCTTCAATATTGGTTTACAATGACACTAATTCATTCAAGTCCCCCCAAAAGGCTAATCGTCCACATAAAACAAATGCATGAGAAGACAGGATAATCCAGAGACTCTCAATGGGGAATTGGTTCAGCACTGCAGCTGGAATTGCTCGCCAGTTCAGCGCTGAACAGGATAAGGATTTGTTTCGGCTTGTTTAAGAGAAGTCAGGCTGAAAGCGCACTCTGCAGTGACCAAACCTCCCATCAGCAGAAAGAATCAAAAGGCTGAGCTCACCTTTGCTAAGGAGCATGTTGTGAGGAAAGAGAAGAAAGGTCCAAAGTTCACTTTGGTGATGAGAGCAAGTTTAATTTATTTGGCTCTGATAAGAAACATTTTGCTTGGCGCCAAACTGAGGAAAGACCGAAGTCCAAGTGTGTAAAAAAGTCTCTGAAAGGTGGAGGAGGAACTGTCATAGTTTGAGCGATGTTTTTGGCAGCAGGAGTTGGGCCTCTTATACAGATACATGGCAGGGTGAATGCTAATGTTTATAAGAACCTCCTTCAGCAGCATGCAGTAAGCTGCATCAAGCTACTCCTCTATACATTTGTATTTTTGGATGAAATATCTGTTTAATAATAGACAAATCTTAACAATGTCAATTTGATTCCCTTTAACTAGTAGCCAAAGTATAGACTGCCAAGACTTTCTCTAAAATGCTGTGATATTTTTTACCTACTGATGTTGTTTTTGTCGAGTTTTGCATACTTACATTGATTAAACATCCTCAGTTTTGAGTTTGCCTGCTAAATGTTTAGTGTACAATGTGCGACTTTACCGATGATGTTTCATGGGTTTTGTATTTATTTCTTTCTAAATTTTATCTTCATATTTTTGTAATAGCTTTTGCAAAATTATAGTAAAACGGAAGGGTCAAGTTCAAATACAGTTGAGGTCATAAGTTTACATACACCTTGCAGAATCTGCAAAATGTTAAGTATTTTACCAAAATAAGAGGGATCATACAAAATGCATGTTGTTGTTTTTTTAGTACTGACCTGAATAAAATATTTAACATAAAGGATGTTTACATATAGTCCACAAGAGAAAATAATATTTGAATTTATAAAAATGACCCTGTTCAAAAGTTTACATACGCTTGATTCTTAATACTGTGTTGTTACCTGAATGATCCACAGCTGTTTTTTGTTTGTTTTTTTTAGTGATAGTTGTTCCCTTGTTTGTCCTGAACAGTTAAACTTCCAGCTGTTCTTCAGAAAAATCATTCAGGTCCCACAAATTATTTGGTTTTTCAGCATCTTTGTGTATTTGAACCCTTTCCAACAATGACTGTATGATTTTGAGATCCATCTTTTCACACTGAAGGCAACTGAGGGACTCATACACAACTATTACAGAAGGTTCAGATTCACTGATGCTTCAGAAGGAAACGCAATGCATTAAGCACATGTGCATCACAGAGCATTTGAACCTTCTGTCATAGTTGCATGAGTCCCTCAGTTGCCCTCAGTGTGAAAAGATGGATCTCAAAATCATTAAGAGCCACTGGTGAAAACTTTTGAACAGAATGAAGATGTGTACATTTTTCTTATTTTGCCTAAACATCGTTTTTTTTTTTTGTTTTTTTGTTTTTTTTTAATATTTTTGCATATGAGTCCCTCAGTTGTCCTCAGTGTGAAAAGATGCATCTCAAAATCATACAGTCATTCTTGGAAAGGGTTCAAATACACAAAAATGCTGAAAAAACCCAAAAAATTTTGGAACCTGAAGGATTTTTCTGATGAAGAGCAGGCAGTTTAACTGTTCAGGAGAAACAAGGGACTCATGAACAACTATCACTAAAAAAAAAAAAAAAACAGCTGTAGAACATTTAGGTAACGACAGCCTTAAGACTCAAGCATGAATTTTTGAATTTTTCACTTTTATAAATTCAATTATTATGTTCTCTTGTGGACTATGTAAACATCTTTTTTTTTTTTGTAAAATATTGTATTGAGGTCAGTACTAAATAAAAAAATGTTGTATGATTTCTCTTATTTCGGTAAAATAATTAACATTTTGCAGATTTTGCAAAGGTGTGCGTAAACTTTTGACCTCAACAGTATATAGGCCTGACAGATATATTTGTTAGATAGTTTTGTATTTTTGTTATGCTCAGCTTTATAAATGTCTCTGCATCAATATCATTGACAACATTTACTCTTGTCGGATATCTTTATTTCAGATTCAATCCTAAAAAGTGTTCAAGGGCATATATCATTACATTACACATTTACTTCACAGCAGTCGCAAAAATAGCTTGAAACGTGATGAGTTTCTCTCTTTGATTTTCCATTTGGACATCTGTGAATCCAGAGGACTGCAGTGCCTCCATGTAGACCTCAGGACGCCAGCTCTCCCCACTAAACATGTTCTTCGAGGCTACTTTTTCAACACTTTCCAACCTGAGAGCTGTAACCATAATTCCACCTGAGGAACAGGAAAATAAATAAATAAAAATAATTTGCATATTGTTTTGAATATTAAATATTAGTCACAATGACATACAGTGTGTAAAAGTCTACCACCACAAGCCTACTTTCGAATCATGCTAATATGAATTAGGTTTGCACAAATTTGCGCATGCTGTCATTCAACGGGTGGGGGCAGGTGTAGACAAAGTAAATAAGGCACCTTAATCATTTTAGTCTCATTAACTTACTATGCCTTTTTAAAGTTTCTTTATATTAAACATAACAATCGCTATTGGTTTAGAGATTTTACACTTCAGTTCTCGTGATCTCACCTGGTTTCATCACTCTGTGAATCGCTCTCGCTCCCGCTTTCAGATCCGGCCAGAAGTAATAACAGTTGCAGTGAAACACTTTGTCAACCGTGTTTTCCTCTATCGGCATGGTCACCAAATCACTGCAATACAGCACAGCCTTTCCTCTGGAGATCTGCTCCTTCATGCGCTTACTGGCCATCTCATGCATGTATTGAGAGTAATCCACACCGATCAGTTTCCCCTCCGGACCGGTGAGGAGCTGCGACGCCGCCTGCAGACCGAGACCCGGGCCGTGACCGAGCTCCAGCACCGTGTCGTTAGGTTGTATGTTGCACAACTTCACTGCATTCTCCTCCAAAATCTTATTGTGCCATTTAAAGAACTTGGACACCAACCATCCAGTTAAAGAATATGTGGGGTGACCCAGCTGTTTGCCCACTTTGTTAGACAGCATTTCTATGCACACAACAAAACAAATTGTATTTATTCATTTAAGAATATTCGTTATGACCAAAGCAGAGAATTGCATGAAGAAGCAAACTGTTTTTAGGAAGTTTAAGGAACTATTATATACAAAACCACAGACGAAATTAAAGTTCAATTCACGTAAGACTTTAAAGTTTGTTTTAACTGACAGAGAGTCGTTTAATTCATAGCTGCGTTACCTGGCAGTGGCAGGTGTTGGACTATGAAACGAGGCAAGGTCCAGTTATTGCGTTTTAATTCAGTGTAAAGTATTATGTGTTATGTTTAAGTAGATTCAGGGTTAAAGGCTTACAAACATGGTTTAGTTTCGAAATGCACTTTCTTCTGGCCGTGTTATCTGGTAGCCACAGTCTAGCACAATTACGTTTCTGATTATATAACTATACAAGTATAACTGACATGAACATCTAGTCAAAAACATACAACGCTTATTGTAGTAACAGTCTGCTATTCCGACGCGCTTTCGTTGCGTGTGCTACATAAGGGACCGTGTAAAAAAATTCAAACACTGCGTAAAAACGTAGGAGGCGCCGATCTATTGATTTAATTATAACAAAAACAGTAACAAGACATATTCTATACCGGAAATTCTATATCTATATTCTATACCCCAAATACCGGAAACAGTATTTATCTGTTTCTAAAATCTACCGTAATTATATTTTACACTCTGTCGATTGTAGCAGTCTCACAGATGGTCCCTTAGATAAGTAGGTATTTAAAGGAAGTGCAAGTGTTTTTTTTTTTTTTTTTCTTTCTTTTAACTTGAAACATCAGACTATTTTACCAGTATGTAAGTTTAGTAAACGGTATGAAATCCATTCTCCAGAACTCCAAAGTAGCAAAAATATGCAAAACTACATATATATTTTAAAGCATATTAAGCATTTTCAGACACAATTCTGCAACAGGTGCTTGATTTTTGCCTAAATGTTTGATGTCATTGTAGTACAGTTATATAAAGTTATTTCTTCTAGTTTTATCTTTGTACAGCAAATCGCAGAACAAATTGATCCTACAACCAGAGTTACCACAATAAAGGCCAGCTCTTATTTGGAACAGCTCTTATCTTACACCATGAAAAACCAGCCAGTGTAATATACTGTTTTTAAAAACAAGGTCACAATAAAAGCACATCAGGTTTTACATGTTTACACTGTGTCAAAAATAAGACTAAGTTAACAAATCATGAATATGAGTGATTTGATTAGGTTGTAATAAAACTTGCTTGGGATCTTTCACAGATTGTAAAGTATTGTATTATAAAATAGAACTACCTCTGATCTAGCAGTTGTTTTGTTTTCTTTTATTCATTAAGTATTAAATGTGTATTAAGAGAAAAATTGTATTGAAAGGCACTATAAAAATGTATGCAACATTAATAAATAATTCAGGGAAATGCAAATATAGTATCATATTAAATATGTTTATTACATTCAAATTACCAACTGTAAACAGGAAAAAAAGGAAAACCACAAAGAAACTATTTGCATAATAAACTTAAAAACAGTCTTATGTAAAATACAGGCATACTACATGCATACTTTCTTGGTGTGCTCTAAATTCTCCTGTGCACTAAGTGCCTCTCTCTTGTGTGCAGTTTTCTTATTTTTATTCTCAGCAGTCTTTTCTTCTGTCTCCACACACTCCTTTGAACACAAGGAAGAGAAGAAAAAGTGCAATCAGACGGAAGCAATTAAAAAGAACTTTGGCTCCCCCTAATGTCTGCTGTGTGTATTGTCATTGTCTGAAATGTTGGATATATATTGCTACAGATTAAATTATACGAGTTCTGAAAAGCACAAATCTTACCTTATTCTTCTGGATTGCATGTTCAGCCGTCCATTTCTTTGCCTTCTCTAGATATAGTGGTTTGTTGTATTTAAATTCTGAGGACTGGAAAATATGTCAGGCAGATTAATTTTCAAGATGAACGTAAGGGCAATAACTATGGAAGCTCATTTCCACCACTGAATATTTAAATTCCCTTTTTTTTCTCTAAATTCTGACATTTCTGACTCAGAACTGCATGATATAAACGTGCAATTGCATGTTTTAAAGTTTATATCTTGCAATTCTGACTTTTCTCAGTTTAAATCATGAAAAAATTGTGATATGTAAACTGGCAATTGCTAGAAAAGTCTTTTTTTCAGCCTCAGAATTAGACTTTATAACTGGCAATTGCAAGTTTATCTAACAATTCTGAGAAAAGAAAGAATTGTGAGTTTATATCCTGTATTTCTGACTTCGGAACTCAAAATTGCAAGGTCATATCATGCAATTCTGACTTTATTTTTCTGAATTGTGAGTTTATATCACACAATTGTGAGAAAAGGTCAGAAGTCAGACAAGATAAGAAGTCACAAATACCTTTTTTAGTTATTTATTTTTTTTAAATCAGCTGCAGAAATGGGCTTCCATAAATAACAGAAGTGTAAAAATGGCACAAAATATATATCTGAACAAACAGCTAATTCCAAGCCCAATTTAAGCCACTGGTTCAGCCAATGTTATGAAGGGCTGTTCAAATAAACAGATTTCAATACCAGAAATTACACACTTGACCTCTAAAAATGGAGGGAACATATATAAACTCACTATATCAGCCATGAGTGGATCATCGGGGTTCGGTTCGGCCATCAGCAACTGTATGGAGGTGAGCACTGTTGAAATGTTGAGCGACGGCCTCCAAGCTCCCTTTGAAACAAAACGCATATGAATATCAACATGTGACAGTTGACAATCACACCAGATATGCATAAAAAAGGTCTACTATCAAAGTTGATATCACTACACGTGTCATTCTTCAAAACAAACAACAAAATGACATTTGCAAAAAGAAAATTAATCCTAAATTTATTGATTTAGGTTTGGGTTCAATTATTTTTTTCAGTCTTTACCTTTGGTGGCAGTTTTAGAGCATCGAGACAAATGCGTCCCGCATTATCAATGTTGGGGTGATAGATGGGTGTCACAAAACGCATTTTCGGAGGCTCAAACGGATACCTGCAAACATGACTGAAGCGTTAAAGAAATAGTTCACGCAAAAATAAAAATTCACTGTATATTTACTCACTCTCAGGCTATCCAAGTTCTAGATGTGTTTGTTTCATCATCAGAACAGATTTGGAGAAATTTATCCTTTCAAGTACAGGGGTTGGACAATGAAACTGAAACACTCGCCAATATAGTATTGGAGGTCTCATGGCTATATTTGCGCTGTCTGGTGCCCAATCTTCACTTACTGTACATTACACCAGTTAGAGCAGAGTGTAAAGTTTCATTATGTGCACCCAATGGTTCAAACATTGTACCTTGAAGGTAGTGCTCTGTATCAGGATAATAATGCACCAATACACACAGCAAGACTGGTGACAGACTGGTTTAATGAACATGAAAATTAAGTTGAACAACTCCCATGGCCTGCATAGTCACCAGATCTGAATATTATTGAGCCACTTTGGGGTGTTTTGGAGGAGCGAGTCAGGAAACGTTTTCCCACATCAGCATCACATAGTGACCTGGCCACTGTTCTGCAAGAGGAAAATGGCTCAAAATCCCTCTGGCTGCTTTGCAGGACTTGTATTTGTCACTCCCACGATGAAATGATGTTGTATTGGCTGCAAAAGGAGGCCCAATATCATACTAATTGTGATCTAAAACCAGGTGTTTCAGTTTCATTGTCCAACCCCTGTACATCGAGACATTTAAATGTCAAACAACTGCTTCAGGTCAAAATATGAGTCTATAATTAATTATAAAGCTTCCTCCAGTGAAAAAGTCCATCCCCTGTTGTCCTCTCACATTAAAAACCAACAACATACCTATTTTGGACTGCTTTTGCCTGTAAACAGTGCTAGATCTGTGCATATTTCTCTTCTGATTCAGACAAAACTACTTTTTCACTGGAGAAAGCAGTGTTGTATTTTAACCAGACGCAATGGTTTGAAGTAAAAAAAAAAACACAGCTTTAATCTTCACAAAGACATAGACTGGAGTCGTGTGGATTACTGTGATGTTTGTGTAAGCTGTTTAGACTCTCATTCTGATGGCACCCATTCACTGCAGAGGATCCATTGGTGAGCAAGTGATGTAATGCTACATTTCTCCAAATCTGTTCCTAAAAAACTCATCTACATCTTGGAAGGCCTGAGAATGACTAATTTTTCAGAAAAATTATAAACTATTCCTTTAAGCATTGCAAAAATCAATTTATTAAAACATCACGACGATGTTGAGATCATTTAATAGTCTCACCTCTCAGGTATGTTGATTTCCAGTGTGAACACACCTCCTTCATATGGAGTGTCTGCACCTCCAACGATCTCTACACCAAACACAAGAGGAATGCAGAAGAGGGGATGCTGTCAGTGTTTAATATTTACTCAAATATTGTGTCAACATTAAATATCATACGAGAGCAGAGACTGACGGGCTTGTAGTTCATCCACCCGTCCCTCAATCTGCCAGCAGGAGACTCCTGGAGGAGGTTCAGCACTGAGAAGCTGCAGTTCCCGCTTTAGACGACTGATTCTCTGCATAACGACTGTCTAAATCAACATGACACAGTTATTAAGCGAACGATATATTTAACACCTGTCACTTGCCACATTCGCAAAACGCATTAATAACGGCAAGTTTTCCTTCACTAGGCACGGAATGTTAATCAGTGTGGATTCGAGTTTGTCAAGATGTTTGTCAAACAAGAAGTCGATATAAAGCAAATCATTTAATCGACGAGGTATTCAGCTTGGTATCTTCACTTACTGATGTTGTTACTGCCAAGTTTTGCTTGTTAAATGGATAGTAAACAGCCTCTGAATGACTTGCGTAGTTTTGATTTAGCCCGCTAAATGTTGAAACGTCATTGTGCGACCGACGCGCGGTGCATCATGGGTATTGTCGTTTCTTACGTGTTCACTTGTCAAGGTTTGATTATTGTCTTTTTTGCTTAATTTGAATCCAAACTCACTTAAAGTGTTTCATCATACAGACATAAAATGTACAATTTTTTGTAGTAGCTCTTGACTTATAAAGATGATTTTAATCAAAAGACTGAAGACCGTGTAAAAGTGTCATATCTGTTTTCAAGGTCGAAATTTTATACAATTCTTTTCTTTCTTTTCTTTCTTTCTTCCTTTCTTTCTTTCTTTCTTTCTTTCATGATAAGCCATTAAAAGCCTAAAGCTGAAGTGAAATTTTATATATTAAAGGAATTATGTTTTATAAAGCTTTTACTATTTTTCTATTTAGGTAACCTACCATCTACTGCTTTTCTTTCCTAATGTGGGTCATAACCATTGGAAATGTGTGTAAAATTGTAAAACAAACAAACAAACAAACAAACAGAAAAAAAAAACTCTAAAGTCTAACTTGTCTAAAAGGAGACCTTCAAAAAAGCTGACTTTTTTTTTTAAGTTACAGATAATACTGTAAATTGAGAATGATGAATGAATTTCTAAGAACAACTTGTTAGACAACATGCAAAGTTTCAATGTATCGAGTGAACTAACATGTTCAAACACTGTTTTTGTGCTAGGTATGTGGTATTTCTAGGTATGTGCCTACAGAAACTGACTGTCAAAATCAATCCCACCCTTAGCAAATACTGACAGAAAATCAGAACTTGCTTCATTGCACCGGAGAAAATACCTTTAAATTATTTAGCTTTAGGTTTTCATGGTCAAGGTAATAATTTGAAATGTGCATGGTTGTTTTCCGGAACTTTTATTCGTTTGTGTTGAATATGAGAAGTGAAATGTTTTCTAAAACAACCTCAGGTGTATTGCATATAATGTTAATCAATGGCAATATTTACTTCTGTTGGATTCATTTTATTTCAAATACAACCCTGAGAGTGGAAGTGTGTGGAAGAGTAGACAGCGTATCATTACACATCAGTACATTACACAGGAATTTTACTTCACTGCAGTGGCAAAAATGGCTTGAAATGTGATGAGTTTCTCTCTTTTATTCTCCATTCGGACATCTGTGAATCCACAGGACTGCAGTGCTTCCATGTAGACCTCAGGACGCCAATTGTCTCCAGTGAGCACTTTCATATTAGCAGCTTTAATAACACTGTCTAGTCTGAGAGTTGTAACCATAATTCCACCTGCAGGCGTAGAAAATAATAATTTCCAATAAGACATACAGTTGGATCCAGCAATTAGAAACAATATTTTAATTCTCAATTAAAAAAAAATAAAAATAAAAATAAAAACAGAACCAAAAAACAATTAATTTGTTCATTTAAATTATTATTCTAGTAATTAGA
Organism: Cirrhinus mrigala; assembly: GCA_036247105.1. NCBI lineage: Eukaryota > Metazoa > Chordata > Actinopteri > Cypriniformes > Cyprinidae > Cirrhinus > Cirrhinus mrigala. The sequence goes on from CM070029.1 coordinate 26,650,703, forward strand.
AAAATTGCCTTCATACAAATATTTTCATCTTAGAAATCAATGACTATGAAATTTCCTTTATAAAGTTTCCCGTCTTAAATACAAAATCAGTAGATGTTGATTTGGACATTTTAATTTCTTAAGATCTTACCTGGTTTCATCACTTTGTGAATCGCTTTCGCTCCTGCTCTCAGATCCGGCCAGAAGTAATAACAGTTGCAGTGAAACACCTTGTCAGCCGTGTTTTCCTCTATCGGCATGGTCACCAAATCACTGTAATACAACATAACCTTTCCTCTGGAGATCTGCTCCTTCATGCGCTTACTGGCCATCTCATGCATGTATTGAGAGTAATCCACACCGATCAGTTTCCCCTCCGGACCCGTGAGCAGCTGCGACGCCGCCTGCAGACCAAAGCCAGGCCCGTGACCGAGCTCCAGCACCGTGTCATTGGGTTGTATGTTGCTCAATTTCACTGCATTCTCCTCCAAAATCTGATTGTGCCATTTGAAGAATTTGGTCACCAACCATCCAGTTAAAGAGTAGGTAGGGCGACCCAGCTGTTTGCCCACTTTATTCGGCAGCATTTCTAGGTTGAAAGCAAAAGCCCAACAAATATATAGGCTATACAGAGGGGCCCTCAGTAGTTCGGAATTTGGAGTGTGTGCTCGGAGAACTACTCCTCAGCAGAACGGATGTTTGTGAAGGCTGAGGTAGGGCAGTGGGAGAATATAGCAGCCCCGGGGGTTTCTCCCCTGTAGAACCTGGGTTGCTGCTATTTGACATGCTAAACAGGCTCAAACAATAGCAAGAGTACCCAGGTGTGATGTGTGGGGGCTGGGGGACGGCATTCCAATTCCAACTGTTTTTTTTTTGTTTGTTTGTTTGTTTTTTGTTGTTGTTGTTGTGATTTCTATATTTTATCTATAGCCTAAAAGCCAAAACCCAATGCAATGTATTACTATACATTTTATATTTATGCAAACATGCCAGTGTGTATTTGCGTTTGCACTCTGTGGAGCACCAAGGGTTTCTATTTATAAGGTGTTCTAGCAGCGCTGAAAAATGTAGCCAATCACAAACACAAAAAAGTTACTTTTAAAAGTAATGCATTACAATATTGAGTTACTTCCTAAAAAAGTAACTAATTACGTTACTTAGTTACTTTTTATGAAAAGTAATGCGTTAAATCTGGGCAGGGCTTGCTTGTATGTTTTTAATATAAAAAGTTCTATTTTTGGCAAATGTAAAAGCCTTTTCACATTAAAAGCCTCAGGCTTTGAGTAAAGTGAATTCACGTCTGTACAGCAGACCGCAGAAGAAAAAATATTAACTCTTCAGCAATATAAAAAAAGGAAAACTAATGTTAGATTATCTTGAGTCATTTTTGCTTATTAGTATGGTTGAATTGGATCATTGAAGGTCGGCAGCAAAGACATTGGTTAATAAAATGGTATTAAATGCTTAACAGATATCTGTATTATTTAACATATTTAATTATTGCAGGTTTGCATCATATATCCTGAGTTGAATTTTACAGTTTTTATTCATTTTGAGGAACACTGAATCAGTTTTTTGTGAGTGAGATGAATTAATGCATGTTCACATTTATTCTAGAACTAACATCTTACTCCCGATTTCTCTCAACATGGGGACAGGAGAGCTTTTAAACAATAAATGGGGGAAAAAGTAACTGGTGTTACTTATTTGAAAAAAGTAACTTAGATATTTTCTTGTCAATTAAAAAGTAATGTGTTACTTTACTAGTTACTTGGAAAAAGTAATAATATTACGTAACTTGCGTTACTTGTAATGTGTTACCTCCAACACTGGCTAATTTCATGAATGCAGTGGATAATTAGGTGTTTAAGTTAGTCATAATAAATAAGAAATTCATTGTGCTGTGTAGAGCTTTTTTGAACAATTTACGTTTGTGAGATGAACTGAGATGAGTAGTGATTATAAAGTGAGTTTGCAAATGTGAGATTGAATTTATACACCAGTTTGATTAACAAAAAGTTAATACAAAGTGACTTACATTTTAGGAACACTGTTGTCTTTTTTTTTTTTTTTTTTTATGCTCTATTTCGTCAATGAAAATATTTCCAAACAAAGTCACAGCTGAGCCGCTGCGCATCTCCAAACAAACACAGCGGTGTTCCGTTGATGAATGAATCTGCGTTTTTGAAGGAATCTATTGAGTCAATGATTCATTTACCCATTCAGAAAGACAGTTACTTGTTTTATTCCTGAATCAATCAGCTGTTTGAACGAATCGACTGATTGAATTATTTAGTGACAAGTGTAGAGTGTAGAGAGCTTTATTAATTACAATGCAAGTTTGTGAGATTGTGATGAACTAAGACGGGTGACAGCTTTTTAATGATTATAAAGGAAGTTTGCAAATGTGAAATTGAATGTGTACAATAGTTTTATACATTTTTGATTGACATTTTATGAATGAATCTGCCCTTTTAAACTAATCGAATTAATGAATTACTCAGTCACAAAGACTTTGACTTACTGCCGCCTACTGGCGGTTTCAGTTTCATTTTTTCAAAATATAAATGATTTAAATGACTTAATTTATATGTCTATGTTCAACACATTAGATTTAAAACATTAATCTCATAACACTGTTATTATGAGATGCATTAATGCCACAGTCATATCAAAAATTCTGTAAATATTCCTTAATGCCACATTTGAGCTCTTGTGCCATGCAAAGGTGAAATGTTGATATTGATTCCATTTGACTGGTAACTTATTCAGCCTGATTGTATTGTAACCTAATTATATTGCTATTTTTAATTGAATTAATTGTTTAATTAAAATGTTTGCTAAAAGTTAATTTTTTGGCACAAAAAATGACACACATTTAATAAAGTTAGAAAAAATGGCATTACAAAGGAGTCAAATATCACCTTATAATGGGAAGGTTCATTTCTGTCACTGTTCCTATTTCTTTTATTTATTTATTTATTTATTTATTTATGTATTTATTTATTTATTTATTTATTTATTTATTTATTTTTAAGTGCTCCAGAAAAGAAATCATAGAGTCCTTAAGAATAATGTTACCTTTAAAAAAACTAACTGCAAACGTTTTTGCAAAGTGTAAACTATTAAATATAATCTGCAAATCATGCAGTACTGTACCAGTAAATAAGAAGTGTTTTGAGGGCTTAGCTAAACAGGCCAAATTAAAAAAAAAAAAAAAAAAAAAAAAAAATTTTTAGAGACCTTTTTTGTTTAAATAAAAATGATGCTCACATCATGTGCAAATTCACACACAATGTATCTTTATCTTTTGGCCAGAATGGCAGGTGCCGAACCCTAAATTTCAACTTACGAAAATGATACTGAAATAATTTTTGTATGTTGTTTTCCATACTTGTTTTTAAAAGTAGGCTATCTTTTTGATTATTTTAAAAAGGTCAAGTTAAAAATATTTATAAATATTTATTTTATATTTTCTTTGTAAATTGTGGAGTCAAAAGTATTCATTATTGTATTAAATTATTATCATATTCATTTATTACATTAATTAAACAATTATTATCAAACAATTATATTCATTTTGTAAGATCTTTGTATCTTAGTGTATATCTTTAGAGTTTTATAATTCATTATCTTCTTGTCGATCCACCGGTTTGCACTTACTGTTTTCTGCGTAAAAATAAGAGTCGTTTTTGGCTTTGGTCTAAACAGAGCAAAAGGGCTTATTTAAAACTGCAAATTCATTCTCTGCCAGCAGATGGCACTTTTCGCCAGGAATATAACCGGTAACCGCCGTAAACAATGAAGCGCAAAGAAGCCCCTCACCTTGAAATTTGCAGCGCTCATATTTAATCAGTTAAACCATAGCCTTTCGAAGTGGAAGCTATATCTCAGTTTACATGTAGTTGTTTTAATTTTTTATTTTCAGTCTTCTGGGAGTCTTCTCCTCCCAGTTCCACCAGTGATCCTTCCCACGGTACTACCTGCACAAGTATCAACAGCATCACTGAGTTGTAGGCTGCCAAGTTAAGGGGACAAATGGGTTGCAATTTGTATGTGTCGATTGTGTGAGAAGGATGCATTTCATACAAGATCTGGCAACTGGACAACCTTGGAATATGTTGACGTGATTATAATAAGGTATAATAATTGCCATACAAATTACGGGAGTTTTACCGGAGGCGAACGTAGCAAACATATAAAATATTCCCAGTGGGATTTTTATGTACAAAGATTAAATATACGGGGAAATATTTAAACGAGATGATAGCGGGATAGAATGGTAAAATACGGGAGAATCCCGGGAAAAACGGCAGGGTTGACAAGTATGCTCTCTTACCTTGTTTTTCAGTGCGGAAGTAAGCTGTTTTCTGGTAATGTGTTAGACTTCCTGTTCATAATCCGCCATAGAGAAATAACGAGAAGAATATTGAAGTGCCGTAAACGGTAAAACAGTTTGCACTACAAACTATTGTGTTTATAATTAAGATAATACATTAAAATAATATGGTAAGACACCAATTTGCAATATCAAGCAGAAAAACGAGCTGTTTTGTACAGATAAACATAGCTGGACACGGATGAGACCGGAAGCCAGACACATTAAATTTACAAATGTCCGTTCCCACTCTTACGACAAAAATAAGGTGGATAGCTACAAGGTGTGAGTACATAGGCCCAATCATTTTGAGGTAAATGCTTCAAAAGTCTGAAAAATCTAGCTGTGTCTCATTACGAAGGATGCACCTTCCGGAGGCTGCATTCGAAGGCTACATAGGTCATAGAGGCTGTCTTGTTTCAGAAAAGCAAGTAGGACACTCCAAATGCGACCTTCGAATGCGTCCTTCTTTCACAGGAATTCGGAGGATGCATGCGGTGTATCCTTCGTTGCTACAGGTAACCCACAATTCTTTGCGTCGCTGTAACCAACGGTCGTTTATTTGAAAAAAATTGCGACGCCGGCAGATGTAAACACAAGCGACGATGTGGTGTTTAAATATAAAAAGTAAAACTAATACATTTTTTGTCCTCCTTTTTTCTGTAACAGATGTCAGTTGTACTTGTGCTGCAGCTCCTCAAATATGCAATAAATTAAAACAAGTAAAAAAATTAGAAATAATGTTCCTTCATTTATTTAGGCTGCGTCTGAAAGCTCTAAAATGCTGCCTTAGGAGGCAGCATTCCAAGGCAGGAAGGCATCAAGGCACGGCCGAATTCTAATTTTGCTTCACTTCCTGTCTCCGGAGGTACCTTCTTCTGGTGGAATTTTGAAGGCAGCATAGATGTATCCTTCGCTGCCTCCGATTTCCCACAATCCTGTGCGCATGCGTCATATAGGCTATATAAATAAAGATGTTCTGGTGAAATTAGACTTGTTACTTTATATAATAGATGAGATCTTGACCATATACTTTATGAATCATAATAGTGTAAAAAGCATAATAAATAATATTGTTTGTAATAATAGTATTTAATAAAATGTGAAAAGGGTTCAAATGAGTAGTGAATAAGAATAATATTTACAATATACTACCAATAATAACGAAACAGCCACTAATAACAATGACCTGCAATATTACTTGCATCAGTGCTTTTATTTTTTTAAGCAAAAAGTAGCTGCCATTCTCAGTCGTCTTCTCCGACTTCGGTGGGTAATGACATTGAGGTCTTTATGTATTATTAAAGCATTTATATATAACTGTATAAGATCGTTTTTCTACAAAATCTACAACTTAACCGTTAGGTAACCTAGCAACGGCGTCACGTTCTGCTGCCTCTGAAGTCTGTCCGAAACTGTTTCGAGTGTTGCCTTTGCAGCCTTCGAAGTCACTGCCTGATAAGGCAGGGAGGCAGCAAGTCAGCTGACTAGGCTTTCGGACGCAGCCTTAGTGTTAGAGCGCAACTAGGCGGCCGCGGCGTGACACAACAACTGTCGAGTCAGACTTAAGTGTGTTGTCATAGCAACGTGATACTTGCTTTCCTTTTCCGTCCGTCCTACGAAGGCCGTCTCATTTAATTCTAGGCTTGAGGACACTCCGCATACGCATCCTACAGAGGATGCGACCTCCGGAGGGCGCATCCTTCCAAATGAGACACAGCTTCTGTCTTTAACTTGTCACTACGGAAACATTTGGTGGCATTTCGGTAGTGACATCTTTGTTTATTGGGTGTTATTCCATAAAATTGTCACTACTGTAACAGTCACGACCGAAACATGTCATCATTGTTTCGGTATAGTGACAAAAGGGAACACATAATCCTTTATTTGGATGAAATAAACTAAATTTATTTAGCATAGAATATTATATAATTGTGTTTTAATATTTCATCATTCTGGCTTTCTTTTGAGTTAATATTTCACTAATTATCTGGCCCAGTGACATCACCCTACTTACAATACCTTATATTGATTAATTATTTTCACCATATATTCAGACTTTCATTTCATATTTTTTTTGTTTTGTTATATGGCCACTTCGATTAGACTGTTGGATAAGTTATGACTAACACCCATCCATCCATTTTCCATATTTCTTGTCCAGTCATGTAGATGCTGGATTCGTATTTTTAGTGAATGTATGAACATTCAGCTCAGGTTGCTAGGAGTGCCAAATTACAACATACGTAGGCTATTGCGTAAGACGCGCCTCAACAGAAAATTGCTGACAGAAATACCTTAAGAAGTCGCCACTTGAATTCGCACGCTTCATAAATGTCATAACTGATAATTAATTAATAACGATAAACAAATCTAAAAGTAGAATACTTCAAATATTTAAAAACGAATCTTTTTTTTTTTTTTTTTGAATCCCAGAGCTACTACTGTACCCTAGATTATTTTGTTAATTTGCTTTGCTGTTCAAATCGCTCTTTTTGCGCTTTTAAAAGTTTATTTCACACACATCGAATCTTTGTGGGCTTTCAGGAAATACCAGATTGGCTACCTGAAACACAAACACAGGAGCGATCTCTCTTCCCTACAGTGCTTGTGCGATTGTGTGCACACAGCCCGAGGCAGATCCGCTCTCTTTCGTTTTCATTTCCCGGAAGGATTCTTAATATTGCAGCGATTCGCATAAGAAAAGACAAACTCTGCTGTGCGAGACTACGACTTTACGCGGCAACATATGCTGTATTTGGTGTATACATCGATCAGCTATTGATACAGTAATCAGGTATTAATATTTGTAGCGAATATTTATGAGTTTGTGAAGTCTTGAAGGTTACAGAACATGAGTGACGCCTCCTCACCGCCACCTTTGATAAAGGTAAGATCTGTAGACACAGCACTTACTCACCACCAAATAATAGTATAGTACTATGAATGACTTTAAATTAGTATTCGAATGCTGTTATCAGTGCCAAAAAACAAAGGAAAATACTTTAATCACATGAAAATCACATTACACTGCTCACTTAAGCAACTATTATATTCAACAAGGTTTCTTTTATGTTATCTTATAAACCCTCTCAAATATCATAATAAAATAGTCAAATATTAATGTAGATTTTTGATGCAAATCTATTAAAAATGTAGACGACAGTGCAAAACTGAAAATAAAAACTGTGTCTCAAATTTACTTTCACTTTTGCTGTGTATTGAGAACTCAGTTTGTTTTCATAAAGCAAGTGTCGGTTGCTTAGTTTCTGAACTTTCTAAATCATTCATATAAACGCATTAATATATCACTGAAAACATGGATTTTGGATTTTGAAAGTGAAGGACTTAATTTTCTTTGATTTTCTGCTTTCTCTTCCAAGCTTCAGCAGAGTTGTAATGGGAGTGAACCGCCAGTTTGCTCTCCAGTTCGGCATGACCCTCCAAATGAACCCCCCTCCGGGTACGACACAGTGCCTGATGAACTCTGCAAGCTACCTGGAAGACTACGTATGTTCCCACATGACATATTTACATGAATAACTAATAGATCATTGACAACGAAATGCATTAAAGGACAATGTACTCAACATCATGCCTTTTCAAACATGATTTCTTCTTTAGAACAAAACAGATGTTTAGCAGAGCATACAAAGACACACTTTTCCAGACAGTGACCAGTGGCTATAAAGCTTCAAATGACAAAAAGCACCAGGACAGTAGCATAAAGCATTTTATATATATATATATATATATATATATATATTTACAGGTTGAAGTCAAAAGTTTACATACACCTTGTAGAATCTTCAAAATGTTAATTATTTTACCAAAATAACAGGTATCATACAAAATATGTGTTATTTTTTTATTTAGTACCGACCTGAATAAGACGTTTATGTATAGTCCACATGAGAAAGTTATAAAAATGACCCTGTTCAAAAGTTTACATACGCTTGATTCTTAATACTGTGTTGTTACCTGAATGATCCACAGCTGTGTTTTTTTTGTTCAGTGATAGTTGTTCATGAGTCCCTTGAGTGAGTGTCCTGAACAGTTAAACTGCACACCGTTTAAGGAAACTCAATGCATTAAGAGCCGGGGGGTGAAAACTTTTTAAATTTGAAGATCAGGGTACATTTAAATTATTTTGTCTTCTGGGAAACATATAAGTGTCTTCTGTAGCTTCTGAAGGGCAGTACCCAATGAAAAAAATATGATATTTAGTCAAAATAAGAAAAATGTACACATTCTCATTCTGTTAAAAAGTTTTCACCCCCTGGCTCTTAAAGGAACACTCCACTTTTTTTGAAATAGACCTGATGTGTTTTACCGTTTTTGAATCCATTCAGCCGATCGCCGGTTCTGGCGGTAGCACTTTTAGCATAGCTTAGCATAAATCATTAAATCCGATTAGACCATTAGCATCTCACTATAAAATGACTAAAGAGTTTCGATGTTTTTCCTATTTAAAACTTGACTCTTTTGTGGTTGCATCGTGTACTAAGACTGGCGGAAAATGAAAAGTTGCGATTTTATAGGCCGATATGGCGTCAACGAATTTTGCTGCCGTACCATGGGTGCAGCAGGCGCAATGATATTATGCAGCGCCTGAAAGTGACCGGCACTAAGTTTGTGTAGATGCAGAGTTGGCAGAGTTGATGGCTGTGTAATATCATTGCGCCTGCTGCACCCATGGTACAGCAGCAAGATTCCTTGATTATTACGCCGGAATGAGAGTATAGTTCCTAGCCATATCGACCTAGAAAATCGCAACTTTTCATTTTACGCCAGTCTTAGTACACGATTCAACCACAGAAGAGTCAAGTTTTGAATAGGAAAAATATCAAAACTCTTTAGTCATTTTATAGTGAGATGCTAATGGTCTAATCGGATTCAATGATTTATGCTAAGCTATGCTAAAAGTGCTACCGCCAGACCCGGCGATCGGCTGAATGGTTTCAAAAACGGTAAAACACATCTGTATAACTCTAGGGGAGTTGGAAAATGAACTTATTTTTAAAAAAAGTGGAGGGTTCCTTTAATGCGTCATTTTTCCTTCTGAAGCATCAGTGAGTGTTTGAATCTTCTGTAATATTTGCATATGAGTCACTCAGTTGTCCTCAGTGTGAAAAGATGGATCTCAAAATCATACAGTCATTGTTGGAAAGGGTTCAAATACAGAAAAATGCTGAGAAACCAAAGAATTTGTTGGACCTGAAGGATTTTTCTGTTTAGGACAAACAAGGGACTCATGAACAACTATCACTAAACAAAACAAAACAAAAAAACAGCTGTGGATCATTCAGGTAACAACACAGTATTAAGAATCAAGCGTATGTAAACATTTGAACAAGGTAATATTTAGAAATTCAACTATTATTTTCTCTTGGACTATATTCTGCACAATTTGTTTCTCATAAAAATATGAAAATCCCACAGATTTGAAATGACATGAGGGTTGTCATTAACAAACACTTTTGTTCATGATTGTAATTTACAGGGATCAATCCATCTTTGTGGAATAAGGAGGACGTGAATCTCTGGCTGCGCTGGGCTCAGAGGGAATATTCCCTGCGACGTGCGGACCACCAAAAATTCGAGATGAACGGAAAGGCACTTTGTCTTCTAACCAAAGAGGACTTCCGTCTCCGCTGTCCCAGCTCTGGTGTGTGATACTGAGATGAATCAGGTTAGAATTATCAGTTTTGTCCAGACCTTTAATACCAACTGCTCTGCTCTAACTTCTGTGAACAGGTGACGTATTGTATGAACTCCTTCAACATGTTAAGCAGCAGAGGAGATGTGCAATCTTCAGTCCGCTGTCCACACAGTCACAACAGATGCTCGACTCAAACAGGACGACAGGTGATCTATCTACCTATCTATGAATGTAATCAAATTAATCCATTTTAAACAGCTGTGCATGTATTATTTGATCACTTGCATATCTTTACACAATTATTTGTTTGGTTATTTAGGTTTCATTTACACTATTCAGAGCATTTTTGAGCAACTTTGAGTCACAAGCTGAGAGGACTCTTCCTTGTTCAGGCTGTTCTTGTGTAATCCTCTACTATGGGCATTTTGATAAATGTGTGACTTCCTATTTGAACAAGAGCCAGAGAATATACGAAATGGCTTGCTGAAGCCTGTAGCAAACACACCGTTGAAGAAACTGAGACACTTTTTTTGCTCCAGGCTGCTTGTAAAGGCAAACATTTGGCGTATCATGCTTACTGATCATTTTATATCAGGATTTATAGCAAGTCTATTATTATTGATTCTGAATGAAAACACACTGATTTGCTTCTTTTCTGAAACAATGGGTTAAATGACACCATATATTTATGCAAAAGGGAATTTCCTGGTTGCAACGCTACTAGAGCTGTTGCCAAAAGGTGTGGCTAAATTACACCTACCTCCATTGAAACAATACTACGCAATACTATACTTTCATATTTGCCCTTTTTTCAGACTTGACTCTGACATGTTATGAATAAAAGAAATAGTTTTGTAATTACAGCTGTAAATAGCATTTGATAATTGGTCTTGCAGGTTCCTATGTTCCCTCTAACAGAAGTGTTCCTGTTTGTCCAGTAAATCCAAACTCCTGGGTGTTAACAGCTGGATGCAGCACAGATCAGAGCCAGGAGAGGAAACCTCTGTCTGCTAATCCTGAGCATTCACATGGCATGCAAAGAGGTCAGTACTTAAAGCATCTTTGTTCAACCTAAAAAAAAGCCCTGTGCATGTATCTCATTTTATTAAAAGAAATAGTTCACACACAAAAAAAAGCTTGCTGAAAATGTATCATCAGGCCCCTAGGACATAGACGAGACTGTTTTTCATCAGAATAAATTTGGAGAAATGTAGCATTACATCACTTGCTGATCAATGGATCCTCTGCAGTGAATGGGTGCCGTCGGAATGAAAGTCTAAACAGCTGATAAAAACATCATAATAATTTTGTGAAGTGAAAAACTGCGTGTTTGTAACAGGGTTCGTACAAGGTGCTTAAAGTGCTTGAAGTACTTGAATTGTACTTTTTGAAATTTAAGGCCTGGAAAAACCTTTAAAATAGCAATATTCCTAAAGAGGTAGGCTTGAAAAGTGCTTGAATTATTGAAAGACAACAATAAGTGTTTAATTTTTTCATTAAGCACATATCTTTTCATGCAAAATTCGCACAATTCAAAAAACATAATACTTTTTTTTTTGCATATTTCATTTAATGTCATAAAACTACCGAGCTAAACCAGTAGTAGTTCTGTCGTGTAAACATGGCAAGATGCGCAAAAGAGGAAGAGATGAACCAAATCAATTGAGTCATTTACACTGGATCCGCACCAATTGATTCAAACTCATGACTTCGATCATTCATTTTAAGCGATTCACTACCAAAAGCCAGATTCAATTAAAAGAGCCATTAATTTTTGAATTTTGATATTGCTTGTAAGGATTTTAAAAGCATGTATAGTGATATATGTGAAACAGCTTTTCGAAACTCTGAATCAGTTAAACCATTGCATTGCATGGGACTTCAGAGTGAGTATGCCGAATCATTTGTTTCAGATCAGGATTTCGGAGTGGTTTTGTGAATCTTTTTTTTCCTTAAATAGTAGAAAATATCAAACAATTAAGGCGGTATACGTAAAACAGAGCTTTTCGAAACTTCGAATCAGTTAAACCATTGCGTTGCAAAATGATTCACTTTTTCGAAGTGCTCCAATCAGATTGCAAATCATTTGTTTCAGATTGGGACTTCGGAGCGCATATCGCAAATCATTTAATTTCGATTGGAACGGGTTCATGAATCATATCACAAATTGAATAATTCAAATCAAATGATTCACGATACGCAATTTGAAGTCCCGATCTAAATAAATTATTCACGTTATGTGAAGTTCTGATCTAAGTCAAATGATTCGCAATCGGGCACTCAGAGTCCTGATCTGAAATGATGGTTCGTGAATCATTATTCAGATCAGGACTTTGGAGTGTGGTTCGCAAATCATTTGATTTAGATTGGAACCTTGGAGCAGGTTCGCAAATCTTTTCCTTTAGATTGGAACCTAGGAGTGCGGATCATGAATCATTTGATTCAGTTCGGGACTTCAGAGTAAGTATGTCGAATCATTTGTTTAAGTGTAACGCCACGCCAGCAGAGGGAGCCCTCACCCATTGACTGCCTGTTGCTGCTCCCTCTGCTGCTTCTCTGGTAACTTCCTGTTTGGCGGCCATTTAAGGAGGCCTAAACCAAACAGGCCCCGCGAAGTATTGTTTTGCTGTGCGGACTCTACTAAGCGTTTTCCTGATTTCATTGCCTTGTTTTATTATTTCCACGGTTTTGTTTTGCAGTCATCGTTTTGTCTTGTTTTTTTTTGTCACAGTCTTGTCTAGTTCATTGCCATAGTTTTGCCTAGTTTCATAGCCTTGTTCATTTGTTACTTTGGACTGCTCTCTCTGGTATTTTGACCCATTGCTTGTTTTATTGGATTCACGCTCTCGCCTTGCCCAGGATGTTACTGTTTGTTTGGTTATTAACCCTGCCTGTCTTGACTACGCTGTGTTATAATAAAGCTCGCATCTGGATCTTACACGCTTCCCACGAGTCCTGTTACATTAAGATGATTCTTTTTTTTTTTTTTCAGGGTTTTTTTTTTTTTCTCAAACTGTAGAAAACATCAAACAATTAAGGCAGTACAGTTATAAAAACAAAACAAAGAAGAAAGTATACACATATACAAATCCTTTACACCTGTACTTGTATGTAAGGATTTTAAAAGCACGTATAGCGATATATGTGAAACAGAGCTTTTCGAAACTTCTGATCAAAGTTCTGATCAAAGTCAAATGATTCGCGATCCGGCACTCAGAGTCCTGATTTGAAATGATGGTTCGTGAATCATTATTCAGACCAGGACTTTGGAGCGTGGTTTGCGAATCATTTGATTCAGATTGGAACCTTGGAGCAGGTTCGCAAATCTTTTGCTTTAGATCGGAACCTAGGAGTGCGGATCAAGAATCATTTGATTCAGTTTGGGACTTCAGAGTGAGTATGTCGAATCATTTGTTTCAGATCAGGATTTCGGAGTGGTTTTGTGATTTTTTTTTTTTTTTTCTTAAACAGTAGAAAACATCAAACAATTAAGGCAGTATACGTGAAACAGAGATTTTTGAAACTCAGAATCAGTTAAACCAATGCATTGCAAAATGATTCACTTTTTCGAAGTGCTTCAATCCGATCGCAAATCATTTGTTTCAGATCATTTAATTTCGATCAGAACGGGTTTGTGAATCATTTCATAAAATAAATAATACAAATCAAATGATTCACGATACGATCTGAGTCAAATGATTTGCGATCCAGCACTCAGAGTCCTGATCTGAAATGTGAAATCTGAAAAATCATTATTCAGGGGTGCGTTTCCCAAAAGCATCGTTAGCTAACTATGGTGGTTAGGTCCATTGAACTCTATTAGTAACGACAGAACCTGCGACCATAGTTGGTTTTGGGAAACACAGCCCCAATCGGGACTTCGGAGCATAGATTGTGAATCATTTTATTTAGATCGAAACCTTGGAGCAGGTTCGCAAATCTTTTGCTTTAGATTGGAACCTAGGAGTGCGGATCGATCATTTGATTCAGTTTGGGATTTCGGAGTGCGTATGTCGAATCATTTGTCTAAGATGATTCTTTTTTTTTCAGGGTTTTTTTTTTCTCAAACAGTAGAAAACATCAAACAATTAGGGCAGTACAGTTATAAAAACAAAACAAAGAAAAAAGAAAGTATACACAAATACAAATACTTTATACTTTGTAATACTTTGGATGTGCTTCATTTTATTTTTGCCATATTGTTTTATTAGTATATTTTTATTGATATATCTTTTTTTTTGAAAGACATTGTATGATAAGTGAGATCTCTGTTTGAAGATATTATGAAAAATAATGTTTAAAAAGTCCTTGAAAGTCCTGGAATTTCATTTTACAGTATCTGTACGAACACTGTTGTAAAAAACAAATCTATGAAAATGTTTTAACTTCAAACCGTAGCTTTAGGTTAAGATGTTTTTAACCTAAAATTGCCATTTGCTAAAATATGAGTCCTCTATTCATAATATTGCATGGTATGTCTGAATGGGGAGAGAAATATGCACAGATTGAGCAACGTTTACAAGCGAAAATTAATTCTGAACAAATATGTCAGTAGATTATGATGTGAGACGACAGGGACTTCAAATGGCACCCATTCGCTGCAGTGGATCCAATGGTGAACAAGTGATGTAATGCTACATGTCTCCAAATGTGTTCTGTTGAACAAACAAACTTTACCATTAGATGCAGATATGAAGATGTAGATGTATGTTTATTTTATCTTATTTATCTTATTTAATGTCATAGAGAGGCCTTTTTTATTTAATAAAAATTAAAAATATTTTATTTTCAAGCCCCACAACCTGTCCAGGTTTTAGTTTAACTTATCACTTAAATAAAGGGAACCAATTAGTAAAATATTGTCACAATTTACCTAAAACGAGGGGACGAACCTGCCCACGATTGTGGACAATGTGGACACAAAGCCATGGAAACAAATTTGTGCTGGGCTGAACTGAAAATGCATACATTTTTGTAATATAATGTTAAAATGGAAGTGTAGAAATGTAAAATGCAATGTTAAAACTCCTTTAAAATATGCTGAGGCCCATAGTGGGTCCAGGCTCCCTGACTGATACAGGGGTTTGTTTAGCACTAAATTCAAAACTTCACTTTTGATTGTATAGCTCTCCTTTTATTCAAAATTTTCAGAGGTTTCACATCATTCTCCTGAAGAAAAAAATCAACAGACATCTCCAGACAAACCCAGAAAACCTGTAAATGTTTACAGCACAGATGAGCCTCTCAACCTGTCCAGTAAACCTACAAGACCCGCAAACACAACACAAACCTCTGAGGCCAATGGAAAGATCGCAGGTGCTCATGCATGTTGTTTCAGTGTAAACTGGTATCAATATAAGAAATGATTGTTTAAATTTGCTGTCTTTACTATATGCCATTCCATCCTTCCTTTAAGACTGCAAACTCTTATGGGACTATGTGTACCAGCTGCTGTCGGACAGCAGGTATGAGGCCTTCATACGCTGGGAGGATCCAGATGCCATGATCTTCAGAGTAGTGGATCCCAACGGACTGGCGCGACTCTGGGGCAACCACAAGGTACGGCAACACACAAGACCGGCTCACTTCTTCATTGCTTTAAAGAGATAGTTCACCCAAAAATGAAAATTCTGTCATTAATTACTCACCCTTATGTTGTCCCAAACCTGTAAGACCTTCATTCATCTTTAAAACACAAATTAAGATATTTTTGTTGAAATCCAAGAGCTTTCTGACCCTGCATAGACAGCAACGCAACTGACACTTCAAGGCCAAGAAAGGTAGTAAGAACATCAATAAAATAGTCCATCAGTGCTTCAAAAGAAATTGTTAAATAAAGTCTTTATTTTAGTTTTCTTTGTGCACAAAATGTAGCGTCATAACATTACGGTTGACCACTGATGTCACATGGACTATTTTAACGATGTCCTTATTACCCTTCTATGCCTTGAACATCAGAAAGCTCTCTGATTTCATCAAAAATATCTTAATTTGTGTTTCGAAGATGAACAAAGGTCTTACAGGGTGAGGGTGAGTAATTAATGACAGAATTTAGATTTTTGGACTGTCCCTTTAAGAGTGATCAATAATAATTGGATCTTTTTGGTATTGCAGAACAGAGCCAACATGACTTATGAGAAAATGTCTAGAGCATTACGTCATTACTACAAGCTCAATATTATCAAGAAAGAGACAGGCCAGAGGCTGCTCTTCCGGTAAGCGGAGGCACTCAAAAGGCATTTGAAGCACTTTTGTATTTTTGTTTGCACTCAGATGTAGTAGTCGGGTGATATGGGTTTTTTAGTCATTAGTTGATGATGATGCAAATATAATTCCTGTATTATTGTATTATTTACTGTATTTAATGATGGTAAATGAGATGTACCCTTTGTGCACTTAATTATAATAAAACTGCATTTGTAGCTTAGTTCAAATTTTAAAAGAATATTTAAAAAAAACTGTTCTTGCAGAAAAAATATTACTAGTAATCAAATAAAAGGCTGGTAATTAAATTTAAGTGTACCTAAAGAGAGTAAACTTTCTAATTAAGTTAACACACTAAATACAATTTAAAAAACTGCAGTTTGTAATAATGTCAAATGCTTTACTATAAAGTACATTAAACAGTGTAAAATGTAAATGTAAAATATACATATTTATATATAATTTTTAACTGTAGTTTTATATAATTTTAACAAATATGTAGTTACAAATATATTTAAATACATGACATACACATTAGTAAAATATAAATATCAGATTTCAAAGGCAATACAGTTATGAAATTGTATACAAATATAAATCCAGTCATTAGGGTCAATTTTTTAAAATTGACATTATATACATTACATTATAAGCTTTCCATTGATGTATGGTTTGTTAGGGTAGGACAATATTTGTTTGAGATACAACTATTTAAAAAAAATCTGGAATCTGAGGGTGCAAAAAAAAAAAAAATCAAAATATTGAGAAAATTGCCTTTAAAGTGCTCCTATTATGCCTTTTCAAATGTGACCTTTCATGCAGTGTGTCATGTAGCTGTATGTGAACATAAATTATCTGCAAAGTTGTGAAGCCGACAGTGCACGATAAATAAAGTTATTGTCTATCAAATTGCGAGCACTTTCCACGGTAGTCCGTGCTAACTTGTCGATCAGCCACTTCAACTGTTTCATCGTCAGACTCCGGCTCGAACTGGTAAGGTATGTATTGACCAGTGTTGGGAAGGTTACTTTAGAGATGTACTAGGTTACAGATTACGAGTTACTCTATTTAAAATGTAATAAGTTAAACTTTACTTTTATTAATGTAACTTATTACATTTGATTTTTTTTATTACTTTTCTAAATTTCTAATATATCAGGGAATAACATACCTTGGAATGTCATGACCGACCAATCAGAATCAAGCATTCCACAGAGCCGTGTAATAATTTAATTTAAAGCACAGCCACCACAAATTCAGACATAACACCTCTCATTTACTCTGAGATCATTCTGAGGTTAAATACAGATTTAAAATCATAACAAGAAATAGTTTAATAGCTATGATACTGGTTTTGAAATCAAATGTTTGCATAGTTATGACAGGAAACACTGGCATCTAACAATGCCTTGGAAAAAACAATTCATCTTAAAGAAATAATAGTATATGCATAGTATATGTATAAACCCAAATACAAAATAAAACAGTTATCGAATAAGCATGTGTTCTATTCTGTGTAATAAACTCCTGAAACATTAGTGTCTCATTTTAAAACAGTCAATGCAATTTATGAAAGAAAGTAAATTAAATCTGTATGTGTGTGTGAAAAAAAAATAAAAAATCAGATGTAACCCCCTTTGCAATCATTAACATTTTCAAAAGTAACTGTAATTTAATTTCACATTTTTTCTCAGTAACTGTAAATAATTACAATTACATTTATTTTGTAATTAAATTACATAATTCCTTTACATGTAACTAGTTACTCCCCAACACTGGTATTGACAAGTCTCCAGGGCAGTCATTCAGTTATGGCACTGGGCGTCTTGTTTTTTCAACACGTGCTGTACGCGGTAGACCAATCATAAAGGACTGCGCCATCTGGCCAATCACAGCAGTGAGGGCTCACGGAAAGGAGGTTTAGAGAGACTGATTCTTCGAACTGCTCCGCACAAGTCATTTACGAATCATTTAGAAATGAGGTAAAATTAAATCTTTTTTTGGAGAAAACTAGTGTTTTTTGACCTTGCATACAAGTAAACCTGTTTTAGGAGACTCATGAAACAATATTAGCAACCTTTAAAGGGGTCATCGGATGCCACAGGTTGATATGATTCTTTAGGGTCTTAATGAAAAGTCTATAATATAGTTTGGTTAAAAATTCTCAATGGTTGTGTAAAACAACACCCTTTCTACCTTGTCAAAATCAGCTCTGCAAAAATCATCACTTTCTAAGGGGTTGTTCCTTTAAATGTTAATGAGCTCTGCTCGCCCCGCCCCTCTCTTGTCTTTGTGGAGTGATGAGCCTCCTTACTTGAGCCACATTTAGCCGCGTTTAACCGCTAAACTTGCTAACTAGCACGTTATTAGAAAAGGTGATCGCAAAGATTCATAAAAAAACCCCTTATACTCACTTCTGCTGTAAGTGAAGCTGGATCACGAATGATTTGCACGAACATAGACGGGTTTATGTAGATCGGGAGGCGCATTCCCTTCACAAACAAATGTAATCCACTGCATCTTCAGCCGCTCAGATGTCGGGAGTAAATGACGACCACTATGTTCATTATTACATCCAGCAACACAACACCTCAATCGCTTAATCGGAGATATTCTTGTCTAACTTACAGTACTGTGCAAAAGTTTTAGGCCACTAGTATTTTCACCAGCTAAAAAATGGTTTAAAGTAAGTTATTTCTATCTTTTGCTGTAGTGTGTCAGTAAAAAAATATCGGTTAACATTTCCAAACATTGTTTGCCATTAATTGTAATAATCCAGTGAGATTTTTGTTTGCACAAGGAGTCTGACAACAGCCAGTGCTCCACACTGAGATCTGATCTGACCATCATCCAGTCTGTCTGGAATGACATGAAGAAACAGAACAAACTGAGACAGACTAAATCCAGAAGAACTGTGGCAACATCTCCAAGATGTTTCAAGTAACCTACCTGCAAAGCTACCTGAAAAACTATGCACAAGTGCACATAGGGCAAAAGCTACTTTAAACGCAAAGGATGGTCACATCAAATGCTTATTTATTTTAGTTAATAGAAGTTCATTGATAAAGAAAATCTGTTTATGACATTGTTTTTGACAGCATCCTCATTTTATGTGCCTAACTGCCTAAAAATGTTAACAGTACTGTAGCTTTGTAGGTATAGGACTCTTAAAGCATCTTGGAGATGTTGCCACAGTTCTTCTGGATTTAGTCTGTCTCCATTTTTTCTGTTTCTTAAGACAGACTGGATTGAATGATGGAGAGATCAGATCTCTGTTTGCACAAGGAGTCTGACAACAGCCTGTGCTCCACACAAAAATCTCACTGGATTATTATAATTAATGGCAAAATGAATGTTTAGAAATGTAAACTGATATTTCCTACTGATACACTACAGCAAAAGACTGACTTTAACTGACTTTAAACCATTTTTTTAAACCAAATACTAGTGGCCTAAGACTTTTGCACAGTACTGTACATCCCTGCTCCGGCATCGAAACAATGGAGGTCGGACTGTTACAGCTGATCTGAGGTAAGACGCTCATGTCAATCAACTATGGTGGAAGCAGCCTCTGTCGGTGTGACGCCACAACGACAGGCATCCTAGAACGGCTCGATTTGAAAAAGGGGATATTATTTTTACAGATTAATTAAAAACCACTGCATGGATTTGTATCATTATAGGGGAGATGTGTACATACACTGCCAACACATATTAATATTCAAACAACATGTAAAAGTGAACTTTGCATCCGATGACCCCTTTAAAATGGCATAATAGGAGCACTTTAAAGTTGTCCAAATGAAGTTCTTAGCAGTGCATATTACTAATCAAAAAGTGAAGTTTTGATATATTTATGGTAGGAAATTTACAAAATATCTTAATGGAACTTGATCTTTACTTAATATCCTAATGATTTTTGGCATAAAAGAAAAAACGATAATTTTGACCCATACAATGTATTTTTTGTCTACAAATATACCAATGCAACTTATTGCGACAATGCAATGCGACTGGTTTTGTGGTCCAGGGTCACATATAATGATAGTCCTACTTTAATGAAAACCACTCTAAAGCTCAGCTGAATGCATTTAATGTAAATTTCAGTTCACACGTGTCCACATTTAAGAAAAGTATGTTTAAGTATATTATTAAATTAAAAATTATAATTCAGTTAAAACCTATTTTAGAGGAGATCTATTCATAATTCACTAACATTTGAAACAAATTCTTTATTATTAACAAGGAGTCAGTAGATTTCTAAGCTCACACAAGGGGGAGCTAAAACTGTTGATTCTGTTCAACTGGGCACGCTGATCTCAAAATGGAAAATATTGGCTTGACCCATTTGTTGTTCAGTTCTTGTTCTTCTGTTTTCAAATGCTCCTTCTGTGTTGAAGGTTTCTGAAGACCCCTGAGGAAATCATGCAAGGCAGGTCAGACCGCGCAGAACCGTCAGAGTCTCCTGATAGTCCTGCATCTCCAGACTACAGAGAAGACGCTCTGGAAGTATCGCCTGTTTCAACTCCTACTACCCTGAGCCCTAGCCCAGAACACAACTTCAGCATATCACCAATCCCATAACATTCACTCCCACATTCTGATCCAGCATCAGCCTTAGCAATTAATTAACTCGACTTATCAGAATGGAAAACCCGGAGCTGATCTTCTGTCAGAGTGAACGTCCAATACAGCTCACTGTGAAATGCCATTAAGAGCAGCAGAGATGGCTGATATCCCATAGATGTATCGCAGGACATAGGAATATTTTAGGAGACACTCAGTTTAAGAGCCACACCATGATTTTGACTCAGGGTAGTATGCAGTTGTTTGCTCTAAGTATGTGTTAAAAGCTAAACGACACTAATTTTTCAACACAACAAATCTGATTGGTTCTCATAGTTGATGATTGGAGTTAACATGACAATTTCTCTCAGGTTGTAAAACTGTGCAATGTTATCTTTACAGATTTGTGAACTGTACTGCATTCATTATACTATATACCAGCATTAGATTGTTGATTTTTACCATTAATCGAACATCATGAAATCTGTGAATTCATTAATCAGCTATTAACTATATAAAGGGAGTTGACAAATAAGATGCTCATGAACTTCTTCTTCTCTTCTCTTTTTTTTTATATTTGATTAAATTGTATTTTGCCATTTCTTTCAAGACTTTTTGCAGATTTCTTACAGTAAAAATTGTTTGCAAGTACAAATATGCCATTTCATTCATCCATTCAAAATTACTTAAAATTATTTAAGACAGAACATTAAACCATCTTTTTTTAAAGAACCATTAAAAAAAGACAAAACAACTAACAAATAAAGCATTTCTTTATTTACCAGCTCTCTATATAACTGCTCATATTCACAAAATATTTTATCTTACCACTAAGCTAAATCCTAAATCAGTCAAAGTTTTTAGCTAATAGTTTTCTTTTAAAACCTATTCACAAAGCTGCTGAGAAAAACTTTTACTAAGGAATAGAGTGAAGGCTAAGAGTAAGGGTGTGGTTGACCTTGTTGCTATGGATGATGTCAAAATGCTTACTAACCATGCTCACACTGATTGGCTGATAGAAGAGATTTAGGCCTGTTCATAGAAATATTGTAGAGCACGATATTATGTTGCCATATTCAAATAAAAATTTTAAAATGCAGACTAAGTGTGCCTAATTAAACAAGTACAGTGGCATGCAAAAGTTTGGGAACCCTTTGCAGAATCTGTGAAAATGTGAATAATTTTAACAAAATGAGAGAGATCATACAAAATGCATGCTATTTTTTTATTTAGTACTGTCCTGAGTAACATTTTTTACATAAAATATGTTTACATATAGTCCACAAGAGCAAAAAAGAGCTAAAATTATTAAAATAACCCCCTTTAAAAGTTGGTTTCCAATACTGTGAAAACTTTTGGAATTTGAAGATCAAGGTAAATTGTACTTAATTTGTCTTCCAGGAAACATGTAACTATCTTCTGTTGCTTCTGAAGGGTTGTTACAAATTGGGAAAAAAAATAATATTTCAACAAAATAAGAAAAATTTGGACAACTTCATCCTGTTCAAAAGTTTTCACCCCCGGCTCATAATTAACTATAACATCATATAGTAAGACATGCAAACGTAAAAGAAAACCAAACTGGACGCAAGAACAGCTTCTTGCCCAACTTGTTAATGAAAACAAAGATATAATCAAAGGAAAATTTGGAGTTGAAAAAAGACACATGGGAAAACGTGTGCAAATAAATGCAGCATGTTTCTAAAGGGTTTATTTTAGCCCTGCTGAAAAAAAAAAAAAAATAGAAACCATCGCAGAATTTGTAACGGTTTTAATGATTATAGTGGGAATTGTAATGGTTTTAATGGAAACTGTAATGGTGCCTGTTGGTCTCGACTGGTAATTGGTCGTCTTCTATTTTGGTGGCTTGTTAAAACCACTAAATGCTAATGGAACAAAACACAAAACACACTACAGGAGACCATTTTTTAAATTATTTTAATCGTTAAAAGTTGATGGTTTGTAATGTTTTTTAATGGTATTTGTAGTGGAAACCATTAGAATTTCTGGGATGTTTGTATTGCTTTGTTCAGAAAGGAGCAGTGATTTAAACTTAACAGTCCTCTTCACTACCCCTAACTTTTCACAGATTTAGGAGCTAGTTTCAGCATTAAAATGCTTTGTGAAATACTCTTACAGCAAAATTGTAATAGTCCTAAATTTAGTATTGGCACGCCAATTATTTTAAGATTAAGATTTTCTCCTAAATCTGCACGTTATAAGCTACCTTTAGCCTTAAGATGTTTTGTGAATACGGGACCAGGTTTCCCACTGTCTTAAAAAAAACATATACGTTTTATAAGTTTGATTTCTAGGCCTGGAAATGTCATTTAAAGGAATAGTTCAACCAAAAATGAAAATTACCCCATGATTTACACACCCTCAAGCCATCCGTATATGACTTTCTTCTTTCAGACGAATACAATTGGAGTTATGTTAAAAAATGTCCTGGCTCTTTCAAGTTTTATAATGGTAGTGAATGGGCGTTTAGATTTTGAAGCAAAATAAAGTGCATCCAGGCCTTCTGAAGCGAATCAATGCGATTGTTTAAGAAAAATATCCATATTTAAAACTTTCTAAACTGTAATCTCTAACTTTAGCTAACCATCCTAACGCGGACAGTTAGCGGAAGCTAAAGATTACAGTTTATAAAGTTTTAAAAATTGATATTTTTCTTACATAAACGCATTGATTCACTTCAGAAGGCCTTTATTAACTGGCCAGAGCTGTGTGGAGCACTCTTTATGATGGATGGATGCACTTTTTGGGCTTTAAAATCTCAACACCCATTCACTGCCATTATAAAGCTTGCAAGAGCCAGAAAATTTATATATATATATATATATATATATATATATATAACTCTGATTGTATTTGTCTGAAAGAAGAAAGCCATATATACCTAGGATGGTTTGAGGTGAGTAAATCATGGGGTAATTTTCATTTTTGGGTGAACTATCCCTTTAAATAAATAAAATCTATAAGCTTTTTTGTTTTTGTTTTTAATCCACATAGAACAGATTTTTCTGATTATGCCAAGCCATAAAATATTTTAACTGGTAAAAATTTTGAGTAAAAAAAAGAAATTTTATCTTTAATCCTCATCCAGTCAATGACAAACAACTGGAAGAGTCACGGGGCCTTTGAATATTGCTGTGACCAATGGGGGGCCTTTGAATCAAAACGGTTGAAAACCACTCATCAAAAGGCAATCCGTTCAGCTGGGGGAAGTGACATCACTGGTTTATTGCTCACGGAAAATAAACCTTAACTGTGAATGGTAGGTACATTTAAAATATATATTTAAGCTTTGGAAGTGGAAGATGATAACAAAGTTTCAATTTTAGTCATTCATAGTTCTTCTGTGATCATCGAATCTTCCTCCTAGTGTGTGTGCTTGAAATCCACGACTGGTTTAGCTAATCTCTGTGGTAATCTAGTCATGAATGTGCTCATTTCAAGAAATGCACTAAATGTCAAGCATATGACTCCTCTAAAGACTACAATAATGCAGAGGTTTACCTCTGATGCCCTCTGAAAGTGCGCAGACACAAATATAATAGGCCTACTTTAGACGTCATGAAGTGAGGAATTGATTTGAGAACTTGATCTCTCCTCAGTGGCTTCACATCATTCATGGTGTCCCAGAGGGGAGGGAGGGACTTCTGTGGTTTTTAAAAAAATCTTTTTGATTTAACGACACCGTGACCGTCCGTTTTAATGTGGCTGCACTGATGCTCCTCATCAAAACTTATTTCAATCGCTGAGGATCTCATACCATCTGGCGCTGAGGAGATTGTTTTAGTCATGTCATCTCCGTTATGCATCCTGTCTAAAAATGACAACCTCTCTGTGTCTTTCTGTGGTTCTGGCTTTCTAGCAACGTACCAGCTTGGTGTTGCGCAGAGTCTTCTGGATAATGCGGCCTGGATCCTGCAAGGAGCTCCAAAAGTCTACGGCGCGTCTGCTGGTTCCCTCGTCGCTGCGGCGGTCGTCTGCGGCGCCAATCTAGGTAATCGGACATCTTTCTATTCATTGATTAGGACTTAGTATCATATTTACAGGGAGGGTTGTAGGTTCAAATCCCATCCTTACAGGACTAGATTGGTACTGGTGAACTTAAGTCACTTGCATAAAAGAATCATGACTTATAATTGAGTCAGTAGTCACTGAATTCACCTTTTCTTCTCACAGGACGTGTGCGAGACCAGCTTTTGGAGTTTGCGCGATTTACCAAACAACAAACGCTCGGTCTTCTCAGTCCCACGGTGGATATTTTCCGGTGGCTGGAGGTCACGCTGCAGCGCTGTCTGCCTGATAATGCCCACACTCTGGCCACCGGCCGTCTGCATATTTCCATGACTCGCATCTCTGATGGAAAAAATGTCATCGTGTCAGAATTTCATTCTAGTGATGAGCTTATAAGAGTAAGCATTTTGATTTTTTCATAATACATTTTTTGTTTATTTATAGTTAATTCATAGTTTATAAACAAATTATTATTGTTTGATTAGCTCAGATGTAAAGTTAGATAATGTTTTATCATCTGTTTTATTTTGTGGATGATATCATACAAATGAATATTAATTTACTACCAATTTTACAAATTCAAACCATAAATTGCCATGAGAGTATGTTGGCTGTAATTAATTTTATGTTTATTTACTTATTTATTTATTTTTCCATTTTCTTTAATAAGTCACAGACTGCTACGGTTCCACCTGTTATCTTTAGGTATACAAAACATTTTTAATAGCCTTATTACACTGGCAGTTGTATCACTGAAT
Organism: Cirrhinus mrigala; assembly: GCA_036247105.1. Taxonomy (NCBI): domain Eukaryota; kingdom Metazoa; phylum Chordata; class Actinopteri; order Cypriniformes; family Cyprinidae; genus Cirrhinus; species Cirrhinus mrigala. Next base: position 26,676,279 of record CM070029.1, read on the forward strand.
GGGGGTTACACAATAAACATAATAAATATATTATAAACCTACTGTACATCAAATAAAAATATAGCTAGTAAAATTGTTTTAATGCTTATTAAAATTACTGATCACGTATTTTTAAAGCTAATTCTAGCTGTCAGGACCATGTATAGTAAAAATATTTAATTATTAATAATTTAATTATTTGAAATAAATATAATCCTTTTTCAAAAACAAATATAAAATAATTTATAAATAATATAAAAATAAATATTCTAAATGTTATATTAATTGTAAATATGATCAAATGTAGATACTTACATTTATTAGGTTTTCTTAAAAACCTGTCTTTTTTTTTTTTAATAATCACACAATTACCCACATAGATAAAATCTTGTCTGGCCACTACTGTCTGTCAATAATGTTCATTTTAACCAACAAGAAGATTAATAATTTGAATTTAAAGGCATCAAAACTCTAGAAAGCAGAGCAAGATATTGCACTTGTGTAAAAAAGTAATAGATTTAAAATGCATTTATTTTATACTAAGTGTAGTTCAAGTCTATTAACATATTTACTTACATATCACTCGAGATTGATCTAAAAATTATAATTAAGCTTTATTTGGAGTACTGCTTTGTGCACAATGTACATTTCTTAATTTTAAGCTTAAAATATGTTTTAATGTCACTATTGATGAGGACTGTATGATCTTTAAATAATATCAGTCTTTAAATGTAAAATATTTAAAGTGTACCTCAAGTATACTTGCAATAGTTCCACTTCACCACAATCAAATATACTAAAGTATATCTTTAGTTGGACTTCAGCACTACTTCTCCACAATTAAATTAGTGTAAAATTAGTTGTTCCAATGGACTACTTGCACTGAGCCTCATGACGCACTTCCGTTTTGAAATCTTACGGCTCAGTTATTTCCGGTTATGTACATTTTCAATGCACTGTAAAAATCTAGTTGACTTAAATGCCTAATAAAAATGAGAGTTCGGGAGTCTGAGTTACAGAGACAGGAGAAGACATTTTCTGGTGATTGAGTACAGAATTTTCCAAACTCAACGAAACGTGAAGTTTTAATCCAACGTAAACCGATCTGAGAAAGCGGTGGCTGGTAATCATACGCGATTGTTCACCACAGGATGTCAGTGCTCTATAGTGGCCAAATCGCAACGCTGCACTTTGTGAGATCTGATAAATAAGATCATAATTAACCTATATTTATCGGTATTAAATATGTTAGTCACTATTCTGTGTCATATTCTATCATCATTTCACTATATGTAGTCTAATGCCAAAATATGAATCTTCAATAGTCAGCGTCAGCACTGTCAGCGTGTTACTGTTAAAAATTATTTAAACCTTTAACTTTGTTAAATAAGGCAGTTACCACACATTCATTCAGCCATTTCAATCAATGGAATAAGCAGTAGGGGCTCAGAATAATAGGACCAACGCACACAAATTAGCCATGGTTTTACTACAAATAAAACCAAAAGTTGCAACTGAAGTTAAACCATATAACCACAAATGAACTCGGGTTTTACTAAACTATCTATAGTTTAAAGATGGTAGGCTATTTGTAGTAAAAGTGTTGTTATACAAATGGTAAAAATGGAAAAAAACATGGCACTTTTACTATAGTGAAACCATGGTTAATTTTCCTAATGGTGTTTATCTGTCAAACTCATTTAAAACTGTACATTCATCAGGTATAAAATATGGTCAGTAAAAAAAATACTTTTTTTGAGAATGCGACTGGTTAGTGGGGAAATATATTTATTTATTATTCAGAATGCACATACGGAAGGAAAATATTTATAGTAACATTTCAGCAGGTTGAAGATGATTCATATTAACGCAGTGAATATCATGAATTGTTTTTAAAGAAATGCCAGCCCTAAAATGTAGTCATAAACTGCGTTCTCATGAGAAACTGTCTGTATGTACACTACCGTTCAAAAGTTTGGGGTCAGTACATTTTTATTGTCTCTTTTTTTTTTCTTTTCTTTTCTTTTATTCACCAAGGATGTATTAAGTTAATAATTAAAAGTTTATTAAAAGTTAATAATAAATAATTTACATTGTTATAAAATATTTATATTTTGAATAAACACTGCACTTTTTAAACTTGTTATTCATGAAAGAACCCTGAAAAAAAAAATTACAGGTTCCAAAAAATATTTGGCAGCACAACTGTTGATATTATCCAACACTGATCATTCTAATAATAAATCTGCATATTAGAATGATTTCTGAAGGATCATGTGACACTTAAGACTGGAGTAACAGCTGATAAAAATTCAGCTTTTCATCACAGGAATAAATTCTATTTTAAAGTATGTTAAAATAAAAAACATTATTTTATATTGTACAAACATTTTGCAATATTACTGTTTTTTTTCTATATTTTTAATCAAATAAATGCAGCCTTGATGAGCATAAGAGACTACTTTAAAGACTATTACAAGTCTTACTGACCCCAAACTTTTGAACGGTAGTGTAGGTGCAATGAACGCTAACCAGAAACTACCGAGCCATATAAAGTAGAACGCGGAAGTAGTTGTGCAAGTAGTCCATTTAGCAGATTTTAAAGTGCCCCTATTATGGATTATAAAAAGGTTCATATTTTGCTTTTGGGAGTCCCCAACAACAAGTTGACATGCATGCAAGGTCAAAAAACACTTTTATTGTCTTATAATATGCATTTATTTTTACCTTATTTGCTCAACGACTCCCAAATGGTTCATTAAAACGAATCATTTGTCCAAACCACTCCTTTGCGTGACACTAATCTGCGTTGATTGGTCCGATGACTCATTCTTTTGTGATTGGTTTAACATTACTGCATGCAGCGAAATTCAAACGCGGAACGCCCATCACCGTTACTTTAGCCCACAACTCGGTGTAAACAACAACACCCAAACAGCCACAGTATATGCGTCAACCCAACGCAGAAACACATTGATCAAGCACTGCAGCTTGTACACCAACGTATTGTTCTATTCTTTATCAGTATTTTAAGTAATAACAACGACAAACATTCACTATTCATCGACACGTTTCTAGACAATAGCGAGTGAACAGATAAAGCTGTCAGCCGGTTAGCCAGAGACCTACGAGCTGCGCGGAGCAAACACAACACACACACAACTAACATGCAAAATATGAATACAGAGTAACGTTACATGAGAGCAACAAGTTTTAAAGGATTACTCCACTTTCAGAATAAAAATGTCCTGATAATTTACTCACCCCCATGAGCGATATAGGACGATTTTTGAACGATCGCTAGAAAATACAACCACCAATTATTAATCACACTTACAGTTAGAGGTTCGGAGGAGCAAGCCAGTCCAAATAAACTGGGCACTGGTCCATCTTTTAAGAGCAAGCCTTTGGTGAATCCCACATTGTACTTAGGATACAGTTTGCGACGTAGAACATGGGCGGACATTATGCAAATGTGTTACTTCGTGACATGTGGCCGTAACAGAAAAACATTCGAATTCCTGACGACTCGTTCAGGCGATTGTGAACCGACTCTTTTTTTTTTTTTTGATAGACAATAACTTTATTTATTGTGCACTGTCAGCTTCACAACTTTGTAGATAGTTTATGTTCACATACAGCTACATGACACACTGCATGAAAGGTCACATTTGAAAAGGCATAATAGGAGCACTTTAAATTTACCAGTTTAGTATACTAAATGTACAAGTGCAGGATATTAAGTACATAATATGTAAATGTATTTGTAGTATACTTAGCATGAAATAAATGTATTTTAAATACATTTTAGTATATTTATTTTTCACTAGGGATCCCATAGTAATATCTATAAATCAGGTTATAAATTTCTAACCACATGCAGCTTCTTCTCAAGAAAAAGGAAGAATTAACGTATTATCACTTTGCCTAACTTGTGCTGGAGAAATTCAGTGTTCTCCCTAACACTTTAATATAGGTCAAACTGTATTTTTCTTTCTCTTTCACTTTTTCACTGGTGTTTTTCTGCCCTTTATAAGGCACTTTTGTGTAGCTGTTTTGTCCCTGTATACTCTGGTGTGATCCCACCGCAGTATAAAGGTGAGGTGAGTACCAAATGCTCTGTGAGAACATGCCTAAAAACTACAGAAATACACTAAACCAACACTAAAGCCTAGAGTAAGCTTTAAAAACAACACCTCTGTACTTTCCCAGCACTATATGGATGGAGGTTTCACGAACATCCAGCCCTTGGAGGATTCATCTCCCACCCTCACCATCTCCCCGTTTGCTGGAAACATGGACATCTGTCCGTCCGATACCTCCATCATCCTGTGCGACGCCATCATCCAGCAGCTCTGCTTCCAGTGCTCCCTCACCAACTTCATCAGGCTGGTAGATGCCTTGTTTCCTCGAGACTGGAGGGTGAGATTTGTAACATTGTCCTAAAACAGGCATTTCTATGTTGTTGTTTTTTCTTTTCTTTTTAACCATGAACACCTGGATGGAAATAAAGACTGAACATTTGTAACTTTTTTGGCCCATTAATTAAAATAAATAAATAAAATAAAATAAAATGCAAAAAAAGGTGTAGGATATTTAATAACTGAAACTATTTTCACTGTCAACTGCTAATAAATTTTACAAATAATTACAAAGAAACAGCAAGTACCAATTTTAATTTAATTTAATTTAATGTGAAAAGTATTTTTAACTTTGAGAAATAATTTTTTGTAGTGTTAAATGGGTAAATAAATGATCACATGGTTTGTATCAGCTAAAATCCTGTCGTTATTTACTGTATTTATTGTTGATCGTCAGATTTTGAAGAAGGCTTTCTACAGTGGATACCAAGATACCGTATACTTCCTGCAGCAGAGCAGTGAGTTTTTATCTGATTTTTTTTCTTTTTATTATTATTATTATTATTTATATAATTTATTTATATCATTATTATTTAATGTTGAAGTATTCACATGTATGTGAACACTTACTTTTTTGTATTTAGTAAGAGTGATCCATACAATGTCAATGTATGACTAAAACAAAAATCTCTTTAATACTCACAACAATTTAAAAAAAAAAATGGAATAACTCCATGAAACTGAACAGAAGATGCACTAATATTTCTAAAGTTGTACATATGTAAATGGTTTACATTTTAGAAGCTGGTTGTACATTGATATACATATTAGTGTTCATCCAAACATAAAATAAAAAGGGTAACACTTCACAATAAGGTTCATTAGTTAACAATAGTTCACTACATTAGTTAACATGAACTAAGAATGAACAAATCATCTACAGCATTTATTAATCTTAGTTAATATTAATTTCAGCATTTACTAATGCATTATTAAAATCACAAGTTTTGCTTGTTAACATTAATTAATGCACTGTGAATTAACATGAACAATGAAGATTAATAAATAGTTTAATAAATGTATTTTACATTGTTCGCTCATGTTAGTTAACACATTAACTAATGTTAACAAATCACAACTTATTATGTGTTACCATAAAGAGTTTAATTTTATGTTATTTAATTTTATGTTTATTAATAAAAATGTATTAGTTAAATTAAAATTATAAGTTTAAATACACTACCATTCAAAAATGTTGGGGTCAGTAAGATGTTTATTAATTAATTCATTAATTAATTAATTGAAAGAAATAAAGTAGTTTTGTTAGATATGGATGCATAAAATGAAATGTTTTTATTTTATATTATTTTATTTATTTTTTTATTTATAGAAAGAAATTGCACCATTTTGTTAGGTACTGATGCATAATATATATATATATATATATATATATATATATATATATATATATATATATATAATATATTATTTTACACAATTTTACAAATGCTGTTCTTTCTTTTCATGTTAGAATTTCTCCTAAATGTATAAATGTACAAAAATAAATAAATAAAAAAATAGGCCTAAGTGTATATTCAGCACCAAATCAGCATAATGATTTCTGAAGGATCATGTGACCCAGAAGACTGGAGTAATGATGCTGAAAAATCAGCATTACATCACAGGAATAAATTGCATTTTAAATTTAAATTCACACAGGAAACTGTTACTTTAAATTGTAAAATTATTTCGCTATAGTACTGTGTTTTTTGTCAAATTCATTCACCTCGACAGAGGCGCTGCCGCTGCATCCTCAACGAAGAAAGGAGTCTGACGCCTCTGACGATTCGCTAAGCTCGGATCACTGGATGCTGACACAGACTGATCGTGCCGAAGAAGAGGAATTCCAGCAGAACTGTCCTGAACAACCCGAAGAGAAGACCGTCAATGGGGTTAGTACATCCGTGGGTCCGTCCCGTCAACAGCGGCCAGTACAGCAGAACTCACCAGTAGCGGTTCAGGAAGGTACGGTAGTGTCCAGTTTACATTTCTTATTATGGAGGATTTCACACAGAAGCAAAACAGTCTCGTATTCTCTGTTTTAGTGCTGCTGTATAATATCGTGGGACAGCTGGAGATTGTGAGTAACTCAAACGTCTCTTTACCTCAACGGACGCTCTCATACCTCCTCCTACTGTTCACTCTACCAATCTGGAGTGCAACGACCTTATGGGACAGGTACTGGTTTAATTATAGTTTATTTAGAAATATATAGAGCGATTTTATTAAACAATAAATGCTGTTTTGGTGAATTATTTAAATCGGAGACATTACATTTTTATTAAAAAAAAAAAAAAAAAAAAAAAACGGCATTCCGAGACGACTTAATATAAGAGCCTTCTGGAAAGCGATCTGTAAAGAAGCATTCTAAATTAATTCTTGGTAAGTTGAGGTTCAATGGATGATGTACTTGTTGTCCTCGCGGTATTACTAGCACGTTTCGCTGTAGTATCTCCGTGGTACTTTACCTGCTGACCGGCACGAGTTTAAAACAGGTGTAGTCGGTATAGTTGCCCCCCCTGCCGGACTGTGGTGGTTTGTAGGAGTGCAGGGGGGGCCGTGTAGAGTCGTAAATGCCCGGTGTGGTGTATTGTAGTGTGTTGTGTGTGGTGGGGGGTGTGACACGGTGATTGACAACAGGAGCACGGGGTGGTTATTCTCTCTAACCAAATGAACTTTAATGGTTTATAGCAACCCCACCCGACCCCGTCCTTCATTAGTAATGCTTGTTAATCACTGTTAACACCTGCTATAAACCATATTTATGATTAGACATAGAATTAAATACATATTCAAAGTTATGAGGAAAATAAATTACCAAAGAGATCAAAGTATATTCAATAATATTCAATGAAATGCAAATAAAAAAGCTGAAACTGAATGATTCTTGTGTTGTTGTTGTTTTGATTTAAACACTTCAAACATGATTCGGTAGCACTTTTCATTAAGGTTAGTTAACAGTAGTTAACATGAACTAAAATTGAGCAATACCTCTACAGCATTATTAATTTAGTTCATGTTAATTTCAGCATTTACTAATGCATTATTTAAATCACAAGCTGTATTTGTGAACATTAGTTAATGCACTGTGAACTAACATAAACAATGAATGACTGTATTTTCACTAACATTAACAAAGATTAATAAATAGTGTAATGTGATGTTCATTGTTTGTTCTTGTTAGTTAATACATTAAATTACACCTTTTTGTAAAGTGTTACCCATCATTCGAATTCAGCAAGATGTGATGCAGCATCCAAAGACTTAAGTGAAAATTAATTTAGAACTTAAACATTAAATTGATTAATCACTGTTTGAAAAGCATCAATAAAACAGCTTGTAAATAGCGTAACAGTCCTAACGTAACCTCAGAAATGGCAACAATATAACTTTGCCAACATTGTTTTATTTTCATAAATCAGTTAACTGCCACAGACATTTTTTTTCTTAATGATTTACTTTATTCACCAAATATAACAGAACTTTAATCTTGCAATTTTGACTTTATTCTAAAAATATTATGATACTAAACCACTGCCATATTTATCACAATTATTTAATGCAAACACACTATTGGCACAGCAGCCCAAAACACAAAAAGACATTAAGTAAAAAAAAAAAGTGATACAGTTGTAATTTGTACAGTTTACTTTTCAACTAGCTAGCTACAAACCAACCTTTTTTATCCTTTTTTTCAACCTCCTTTTAATTTTTTAATTAATTATTATTTTATTTGGCCATGGCAATGCAGCGTTACTTTGCACGCAGCGTTAAAAATTGACGCATTTATATGGCAGCAATATAACAAATGCATACAAGAAATTACAGAGCCCTGCATATGACATGCAGACTATTCATTCATTCATTCAGCCCAGGCCAATATGCACATGCATACCTTGCATACCCAGATGCTGCTTGTAATTACATACATTCATATATACATACATATACACAAACAAGATGTATTGAAAGAAGCAGTACAACTCAATGAAATGTATAATGTTTGATGTAATCGCTCAATCAGTGTTTCAACTGCGTAAATACGTCAATAAATCAGCTTGTAAACAGTATCTATATCAGTGTTGGGGAAAGTTACTTTTAAAAGCAATGCATTACAATATTGTGTTACTCCTTGAAAACTAACTAATTGTGTTACTTTGTTACTTTTGATTAAAAGTAATGCGTTAAGTCACTTTTGCGTTGCTTTTTGTCATCTGGGGTGGGCTTGCTTGTTTGTTTTATAATATAAAAAAGTACTATTTTTGTGGCAAATGTAAAAGCCCTTTCACAACAAAAGTGAAATGAATAATCCTCAGGCTAAAGGAAATGTAAATTCACATTTGTACAGTACAGCAGCTCAAACTAAATTATCATATGGATTTTATGAAGAATTGCCACGCCAAATAAACCAATAATTAAAAAAAAAAAGGAGGTTGAAAAAAAGGAGAAAAGAGGTTGGTAGCTAGCTAGTTAAAACGACTGTATCACAACTGTATGACATCTAGTTTCAGCGACATCTTAATTATTTTTCTTTCATTTTAAATCTCTTTTATCAATATTGAAGTAGACATTCTTTCCACTGAGAATACACAAAGCCTTAAATTAAACACAGAGGACATTGTGAATGAATTTGCCAAAATAATTCAGCAATAAAAGAAAGGAAACATAAATGTTATGTTTATCTCTTAAGTCATTTTTGCTTATTAGTATGGTTGAATTGGATCATTGAAGGTCAGCAGCAAAGACATTGTTAAAATGGGATTAAATATTTGTGAGATTTAACATATTTAATTATTGCAGGTTTGCGTCATATTCTGAGTTTGCATTTCACTGATTTTTATTCATTTTTTAGGAATACTGAATATTTTCTTGCAAATTAAAAAGTAATGTTACTTTACTAGTTAGTTGAAAAAGTGATCTGATTACGTAAATAGCTGAAAAAAGTCATCTGATTACATAACTCGCATTACTTGTAATGTGTTAACCCCAACACTGCCTATAATGTAGCGTTTACCTCAGGAAAGCCATTCAGTGTCCATGAAATTGTTAGTAAACTCTGTAGACCTTATGTGTCAGAGAAACAAGCGTGCAGCTATCTTTAGAATTTCATCTTTTAACTTCTGTTTTTGTGCAACCGTGCTATATGCTATAGTTACCACAAAAACGGAAGTTCAAAGACAAATAATATAGATAGCTGCATGCTTGTTCCTCTGACACACAAGGTGGATTTACTTACTGTAGAGTTAATGAAAGGTATCGTGAGCATTCGAAGCAGATGTCATAAATTTGTACACTGTAAAAAGTTTTCACCAGTTTCACCTTAAAAACTTAGAATTTTAAGTTAAATCAACTTAAAAGTACAAGTAATGTCAACTCTTAAGTTAAATCAACTTAAAAGTACAAGTAATGTCAACTCTTAAGTTAAATCAACTTAAAAGTACAAGTCATTTTAACTCATTTTATTGTAGTGAGTTGTAGTTTTAAGTTGATTTAACTTAAAATTTTAAGGCAGCTGCTGAATTTAAGTTTTTACGTTGAAACTGGTGAAAACGTTTTACAGTGTATGACCTTACTCAAAAACAACAAGACTAGTGCTGAAAAGGGGAGAAGCTACATAAATACATGTAGGCCTACTATGTAATTTTAGGTTTATGTTTACTTAACCTGTTGTCTTCATTCCTTTAATGTGTTCAAACAGAAATGCGATGAAACAAGTTTATTACAGCCACCGTTTAAAAGTTTATATTTCAACAATGAATTGAAGTAGAAAAAATGAATAATACACACAGTCTAATTTAAAAAGCAACATTTTAAAGATGATCATGATTTTTCTGTTTCACAGGTATCAAAAATGGATCACTGATGCTATGACTGTGGCATACTGGCTCTGGCATGGTATTAAGCTATTCATGATCTTTATACTCAAAATTGTACTGTCCTCTATGAGGAAGGCCTTTGGAGACATGTAAGCACACAATATAAACATTTTCTGCTGTTAACTGTTAATTACTCAGTGAAAATTTGAAAGTCCTAACTCTCTGTCTTTTGCAAAGGATGCTGAGTCTGATCAGTTTCATATCTGCGCAAGTTCACGAAGAGCAGCACAGACGCAGAGACTTGGCAGAGAGACACTTGGCCTCCTCTAATATGAACGGACACGTCTCTGGCGTTTCCCGGCGGAGTCCCTCCATGGCAGAGACCCTCCCAAACCTCTACACACTCCTGTTTTCGCTAGAGACAGAGAGCAAGTGGAGAAGACGCAAGATAGAGGTGCAACACACATTACAGCAACACGTGGCTGATGTGAAAATAAAATAAAAACATGCAAGCAATGCAAGACGGTTAATGTTACTCCTCACAGAATGAAGTTGATCTGTTCTGCTTCAGAGTGAAAAGCCTCATTGTTTTAATGCTAAATACTAAATACATATACTAACATATGACTAGCACTGGGGCAATGCTCAAGATTACTTTTCTCTGTAAAGACCCAATGAAATTTAATGTCTGATGAGCCCCTATTGTTTTTGCTGGTGTACCAACCCGATCTCATGGCAATTCGTACATATTTTACAAGGTGGCTATGAGTATAGTACGAATTTGTTTGAATTAGCCACTTCATACAATACGTACAAATTGGTCGTGAGATAGCGCTGGGTGTACTAAAAGGTGACAAACAGAATTGTAGAGGATATATAAGAAAGAAAATAAAGGATTTTACAAAATTTTAGGGCTGTCTAAGTTAACGTATTAAAATATTATTATTTTGCAGATGAGGTCAAAAGTTTGCACCCCCTTTTCAGAATCATTAGAAATGTTAATTAATTTGCCAAAATAAGAGGGATCATACAAAATGCATGTTATTGTTTATTTAGTACTGACCGGAATAAGATATTTAAAATAAAAGATGTTTAGATATAGTCCACAAGAGAAAATAATAGTTGACTTTATAAAAATGACCCTGTTCAAAAGTTTACATACGCTTGATTCTTAATACTGTGTTGTTACCTGAATGATCCACAGCTGTGAATTTTTTTGAGAGTTGTTCATGAGTCCCTTGTTTGTTCTGAACAGTTAAACTGCCTGCTGTTCTTCATAAAAATCCTTCAGGTCCCACAAATTCTTTAAATGTATGATTTTGAGATCCTTCGTTTCACTTTTCAGGGACTCATATTCAACTATTACAGAAGGTTCAAACGCTCACTGATGCTCCAGAAGGAAAAACCATGCATTAAGAGCCGGGGAATTTGAATATTTGAATTTATATTGTCCTCTGGGAAACATGTAGCTTCTGAAGATCAGCATTAAATTAGAAAAAAAAAAAATGAAATTCAGGCAAAATAAAAAAAATGTACACATCTCCATTCTGTTCAAAAGTTTTCACCCCCCAGCTTTAAGGAAAGGAAAAAGGAAAGGACGTGACATGTGGCCAAGTATGGTGACGCACTGAATTTGTGCTCTGCATTTAACCCATCCAAGTGCACACACACAGTAGTGAGTAGTGAACAAACACGGTGAGTGTTTGAACCTTCTGTAATAGTTGCATATGAGTCACTCAGTTGTCCTCAGTGGAAAAAGATGGATCTCAAAATCATACAGTCATTGTTGGAAAGAGTTCAAATACACAAAAATGCTGAGAAACCAAAGAATTTGTGGGACCTGAAGGATTTTTATGAAGAACAGCAGACAGTTTAACTGTTCAGGACAAACAAGGGACTCATGAACAACTATCACTAAACAAAAAAAACACAGCTATGAAACATTCATGTAACAACACAATTAAGAATCAAGTGTATGTAAATTTTTGATCGGGGTCATTTTTATAAATTCAACTAATATTTTCTCTTGCGGACTATATGTAAACATTTTTATGTGAAATACCTTATTCAGGTCAGTACTAAATAAACAACATGCATTTTGTATAATCCCTCTTATTTTGGTAAATTAATTAACATTTTTAATGATTCTGAAAGGTGGATGCAACCTTTTGACCTCAACTGCATATATTGTTTTTAATATTAATATTTTTTAAACATTTACATTCACCAAGTTTTATAATGTTACTATTTCATACTATTATTTTTACAGACAGTGGTAACAGTAAGAAAAACACACAGATCTGCATATAGTTTTGTGGAAAAATGAAAATAGATTTATGTATATTTATGCTGCTAATCTTTGCTGTTTTAACATTTTGCTTTAGTATTATGAAAATAAAACAGTCATTTGTTTAATTGTGTTGTTTGTCTAATATTAAACTTAATATTTTTCTCACACACTTAAAATGGGCTTTTTTATACATGACAATATACAGCTGCATGGCCACTAAAAGGTATGAAAACCCATGTAATTTTATTGTTTCTGTTATTATTTCACTTAGCATCCATTATAATCATACAATTATAATCTCTTCTGCTCACCAAGCCTGCATTTATTTGATCCAAAATACAGCAAAAGCAGTAATATTGTGAAATATTTTTAATGTTTTGCCATTTAAAATAACTGCTTTCTACTTTAATATATTTTAAAAAGTAATTTATTTCAGCATCATTACTCCAGTCTGCAGTGTCACATGATCCTTCAGAAATTGTTCTAATATGCTAATTTGCTACTCAGGAAACATTTTATTATTATCATTATGATCAATATTTATGATTCATATTTGAGTACATTTTTTCAGGATTCGTTGATGAATAAAAAGATCCAACAATCAACATTTATATGAAATAAAAAGCTTTTTGAAACATTTCTGGGGACAGAAATTATATGAATTAATACTGCTATTCAGCAAAGGTGCTTTAAATTGATTAAAAGTGATGATAAAGTCATTTATAATGTTACAAACGATTTCTATTTCACACAAATGCTGTTCTTCTAAACATTATTAATAATAATAATAATAATAATAATAATAATAATAATAATAAATGATTTTTGAGCAGCAAACCAGAATATTAGAATCATTTCTGAAGGATCATGTGACCGAAATAATGATATCTAAAAATTCAGCTTTGAAATCACAGGAATAAAATACATTTTAAAATATATTCAAATAGAAAACAGGTATTTTAAATGGTAAAAATATTTCAAAATTTGACTGTTTTGCTGTACTCTGGATCAAATAAATGCAGGCTTGGTGAGCATAAGAAAAAAAAAAACAAGAAAAAAAAAAACATTAAAAATCTTACAGACTGGTAGTCTGGTATATATTTTGGCTAAATTAAGCAGATTTAAGCTAATTTTTAATGATTTCAGATTCAGAATATATAGGACACCTGTGTTGTATGGTCACAGCTGAGTATTAAATAGGTGGTTAGATCACAGGACCTGGTTAGATCAAGCTGTGACTTCAAACTCCAGGAATCAGTTGAGATTGATTAGCAATGCTGCTCAATGCAGAATGTGTTCATACAGCACAAACTGAAATGTCAAGGGTGGATAATACAGTTCCAGACGCCACTACAGCCATTAACTAACAAATGCTGCCATTATTTCACGGCAAGCATTTATAAAGACATTATCTTTTCAGATGAGACCAAATGTGATTTTACTAAACAATTTTACCACAATGGCACAAAACAGAGCATGTCAAAACATGGCCTCAATCATGCAGTCGTATGATGCATCATTGACTACCATCAGAACAAACACCTACTGGTCCCTCCACAGACACCACCTCCTCGGTTAAAAAGCATGACGAATTACCTTTTAAAAACTAGACAAATAATACATTAGTTGTGATCCATATCTTTCGTTTTATACCAAAGTTTAATGTTGTTTAGCATAAATATCATTTCTGAAAAGAGCTTACACACAGCATGAAGCATGGGGGTTGGTATGATTTAAAAAAAATACAATAGTCAAATACAATAAAAACAATATTTTGAAATGTTATTACAATTTCCAATAAAAACCTTTTATAGTTTAATGTTTTAAAATAGCTTAATTATAATTTAAAGTAATCAGTCATTACTCCAGTCTTCAGTTTCACATTATCGATCAGAAATCAATACAATATGCTAATCTGGTGTTCAAGACATATTTCTTATTCACAGCTTTTGCATCAGGTTCAACCCTGTTGCAATTTCTACAGTGGTTCATTGTTAAAGCTTACAGTATAAACAAACTACTAAACTACTGGGTTGCTCACAAAAGCAGTTACAAATATATCACAGTTTATTTTTTTTACCCTGATTTTATCCTATTGCACTTTTGTCGTTTTCGACTTCACAGTCAGTCAGGATCACTTGTATTCTGTTCTTCCAAATCTTCAGGCACCTACCAGGAAATTAAAAACATGATATGAGAGATTAAACTAATCACTTACAATAAACCATCTGAAATGGTCTACAAGAAACAGGAAACAAAATGAGGAAACAACTAGTACTTAATAACTAACTCAATGACTACTTTTGTTGAAAGAGTTTGATTTCTGATGAACAACCTTAAATTTCAAAACTTCAAATTTCCTTTCCAGTGGAAAAAAGAAGCGGCTATTGAAAGTAAGCTACAAAACAACTCAATGCTTCTGCAAAATTGTGCTGTCACAGACATAAATGGACCAACATAAATGCATGACCGCATTTACACATTAACCCATTTGGTGAACAGAAACTTGGCCCAGTCATTGTGTTTTAATTCAATATCTATTGATAATGAAGCAAAGTCTGCCAAATCTTGTGCTGTTCTTGGTGGTGTGATACTCTGCATATCCTTCTGCAAGTAAAGTGACTGAAGCTTATTTCAAATATTGGTTCACATTCACCAAGTGTACCAACACGCAAATTTGCGAAATCCATGGATGTTTTCACAAACAAATCATGATTCACCAATAGCTTTGATTCTAAAATGTGTTTTATATTTACAAAAATAGGAACTGAAATAAAAAGATTAACTGAAACCACGTGTACACACACACACACACAAAATGACATACTCTGGGTGGCATTATAGATGTGTTTCAATTTCATGCATAAATATTTTTCAATTTCACCAAATACAGTGAAAGTGTAAAAAAAAAAAAAACTGCATATCTGCGATATTCTCCTGCATATATATAATGCATATTGTGCAACACATTTTAGTCTGGATTGTTTTATTAATCTATCAAAATACGATGCAGACTTTGCAAACAGTTTCTTTTTTTTTTTAAGAACAGGTGGTTAAAATTATACTGGGCACATCAGCACTTTGTTTCTCATTTCACAAATGTGATCCTGGACCACAAAACTAGTCTTGAGTAGCATATGTAGCAATAGCCAAAAATACATTGTATGGGTCAAAATTATTGATTTTTCTTTCATGCCAAAAATCATTAGGATATTAAGTAAGGATCATGTTCCATGAATATTTTTTGTAAATTTCCTACCGTAAATATATCAAAACTTAATTTTTGATTAGTAATATGCATTGCTAAGAACTTCACTTTGACAACTTTGAAGGCGATTTTATCAATATTTAGATTTTTTTGCACCCTCAGATTCCAGATTTTCAAATAGTTGTATCTCGATCAAATATTGTCCTATACTAACAAAACATATATCAACGGAAAGCTTATTCTCAATTTCGAGAAAAAAGTACACTTATGACTAGTTTTGTGGTCCAAGGTCACATTTGTGACATTTAATATTTTGGCTTTCAGTACTATTTTTGTTTGTCTTTCTACAGATAAAAATCAAAAATTTGAGCCAGGGAGCTTTGGTTAATTTGATACGGAATGACTTTATGAAATTATTTATTATTTTCATGGCCTTTTAAAAGAGCTCAAAAAAAAAAAAAAGTGCTTTCTTGTAACATCAACCAGTTACACACTTTTGTTTTTACCTGTCTTTGGGCCGCACACATTTGCGTGAAGGAATCCTGGAGGTACTGATAACCAAACCCCATGATTCGACCGACCGTCTGGCTGCACAATCCAGCCACTTTGGCAGTGAAGTCCAGGGTGAAGGCCAGTCTGACCATCTCAGGAGAGGCTTCTGTGGTCTGGGGAAGAGGACTGGGGATCTGGGCTATGTAGCGATCAGCGAGCTGCTGGAAGGAGCTGTAAGGTAGTTTCTGGAGGAAGTTCTGGACACTCTTATTCCTGCTTATCTAGAAAGAGAATTACACAGCAATGGTATGAGGGGATCTAGCAACATTTATTGCTGTTTTCTAATAAGCAGTGTTAAATGAAAAAAAATTTGTGACCCCGGACCACAAAACCAGTCATAAGGGTCAATTTTTTGAAATTGTGATTTATACATCATCTATACATCATCTTTCCATTGATGTATGGTTTGTTAGGATAGGACAATATTTGGCTGAGATACATTATTTGAAAATCTGGAATATGAGGGTGGAAAAAAAATCTAAATATTGAGAAAATCACTTTTAAAGTTGTCCAAATGAAGTTCTGATTAACTTAATCAAAAAGTATGTTTTGATATATTTACGACAGGAAATTTACAAAATATTTTCATGGAACATGATCTTTAACTTAATATCCTAATGATTTTTGGCATTAAAGAAAAAAAATGAGAATTTTGACCCATACAATGTATTGTTGGCTAATGCTACAAATATACCTGTGTGGTTAATTATTCATCATTACACAAAACAGAAATCTAAATAATAAATATAAATCATGAATAAAATTATACAAAAATATCTGATTGCAGATGTCTCCCACATCCAATACTGCATACAGTGGATAACACAGTCAAATAAACTGATAAAAAAAAAAAATATACAAATTAAACATCAGTTATAATTCTTTAAATTAAATGAATCAAGGTTGAAATGCATACCTTTTTATCAATAATATCTCCGTGTTGCTTCAGCAGGCTGATAATCCTCTCTGTAGTGTCATCACCTGAGAAGACACATGCGTGCACATTTGCAATTTGCAATATGAAGCTTCAACTGAAATAAGCTTTGAAAAAATAAATAAAGCAAGATCCCCCCAGAACACTTTGTGCTTGAAAAAGTCATGTTTCATAGAGATGGTCACCTGAAAAGCTGCTGTCTCCTACAGAAGCAGCAGATTGCAACAGCAGTGCCGAATCTTCGTTTGGACTGAACTGAATCTCCTTTACGATTAACTCCAATTCTTCTGACACTTTCTCAAAGTATGTATTACTGGAGTCCACGCTGCCTACAAACAGGAAAGGAGAAAAGAAATCATTCACATACACTGTTGTTTGGACCAACGATACATTAAAGGAGAAGTTCACTTCCAGAATAAAAAAATATTCTGATAACTTACTGTACTCACCCTCATGTCATTTAAGATATCCATGTCTTTCTTTCTTCAGTTGAAAACATTTCTTCAGGAAAACATTCCAGGAGTTTTCTCCATATAGTGGACTTCAATGGGGATCAACGGGTTGAAGGTCCAAATTGCAGTTTCAGTGCAGCAAAGGGCTCTACACAATCCCAGCGTTCACACCAGACGTGATTTACATGTTAAGTCAATGCAAAGACGCGACAGACATCCTGCGGCGCGATTCGCGTGAACTGAGCGTTTCGGGCACTTGATGCGCGTAACAGTGCGTTCACACCAGACGCGGCTTGAAGTCTAAGTATATATATATATATATAGTTCAAAATGAGTAAAGAGCGTTTTTTACAATTTACCAGATTGCCTGACCTCCTCACTCTCTTCCAAGCAAGATCCTTTTTATTCTTGTTTCTATAAAAGTATGACGATGTATCGTACAGCTCCGGGTATCCACATACAGCGATGATGATTTTGTTCTCCATTGTTGTTTCGGATTTCTGCCTGCGCTCACTACGTCGTAATCTCGTCATTAGTAGAGCAAGCTCCTAAGTTCAGACTGGAAAAGTCAAGTTGGAAAAGTCACATGCAGTTAGTTCTTCATCTGCGTACTTCAGTTAAAAATTTTGACTTTCTTTGCATGTTCGCATTGTAAACACTGGTAACACTTCCACCTACATCATGCGTGACCTTTCCAACATGATTATGTAATGTGTGAGGTCAGGCATTTGTGGTTAAAAGTATAGAAATTTTAATTTTCTTTTAAATGACCAATCGTTTTGCTAGATAAGACCCTTATAGTCCTTTGAAGCTGTATTGAACTGCAACTTGAATCTTCAACCCGTTGGCTCCTATTGAAGTCCACTATATACGGAGAAAAATCATGGAATGTTTCTCTCAAAAACCTTAAATTCATTTTTGACTGAAGAAAGAAAAACATGAACATATTGGATGACACTGGGGTGAGTAAATTATTAGGAAACTTTTATTCTGGAAGTCAACTTCTCCTTTAACGTTTCAGTTTACAGGCCTGTTCACACCAACATAAAAGGCACACTATTGCTAATTTCCTCATGTGATTTGTCTATTGAGACCTATGTGTGAAAATAGCAGTTAGACAGAATGAAAATGCAAATTCACTCCCTGGAATTAGGTGGAGGTTACAGAAAAGCAGAAATACCCCAGTAAACAAAGCACAGCACTTCCATTTCTCACACCCACTTGTCACAAAGAAGAAAGGAAGTCAAATATCTACCAGTTTAGAGTTTTGCAATGACTATTATGTTTATCAGACTACACCAAATATAAAAGTACAGAGAGAAGAAAAGTGATGTTTAAAAGTGATGTCTGGCACTTCTACAGATCTTCATATGATATGAATTAACAGGTCTGTTTACCAGAACTGAACTCTGGAACTAAAATTCGTATGAGCTTATATTTCTGGTCTCCCACATTCACATGAAAAATCGATGGAATGAAAGCTGTCTCTATTCAAACTAAAATGTTTACGGACATAAACTTCTGTACCAAATACACTCTCTAAATATCACTTAAATTAACTTAAAGGGATAGTTCACCCAAAAAATGAAAATTCTGTCAATAATTACTCACCATCACCTCATTCCAAACCCGTAAGACCTTTGTTCATCTTCAGAACACAAATTAAGAATTTTGATGAAATCAGAGAGCTTTCTGACCCTGCATAGACAGCAACAAAACTACCACATTCAGTTAAGTTGTTATTTTTGTTTTCTTTGCGCACAAAAAGTGTTCTCATAAGTCCATAAAATTACGAATGAATCACTAACAATGTCGTTACTACCTTTCTGGGCTTTGAATGTAGTTGTTTTATTATCTATGCAGGGTCAGAAAGCTCTTGGATTTTATCAAAAATATCTTAATTTGTGTTCTGAAGATGAACAAAAGTCTTGTCATCCAAGATGTTCATGCCTTTCTTTCTTCGGCCATAAAGAAATTAATTTTTTCAGAGGGAAACATTTTTAGGATTTTTCTCCATATAATGGATTGATATGGTGCCCCGAGTTTGAATTTCCAAAATGCAGTTTAAATGCGGCTTCAAACGATCCCAAATGCGGTTGTAAACAATCCCAGTCGAGGAAGAAGGGTCTTATTTAGCGAAACGATCAGTTATTTTCATAAAAATAATACAATTTATATACTTTTTAATGTCAAACACTTGTCTTGTCTCACTCTTACTCTTTTTTTGTTCTAGTTCATGACAGTTAGGGTATGCTGAAAAACTCCCATCTCATGTTCTCCCTCAACTTCAAAATCATCTTATATTGCTCCTTTACCTTTTTTTTTAAGGGTGTTTGATCTTCTTTGCATGTTCACTTTGCAAAGACTGGGTCGGTACTTTCCCAGTGATGTAGGATGATTTTGAAATGATTTTTGAAGTTGAGGGAGAAAATACGATTGGAGTTTTTCGACATACCCTAACTGTCTTGAACCAGAATACACAGAGTACAGGGAGAGCAAGACAAGACGAGCATTTGAGATTAAAATTGTAAAACTGTATTTTTTATTATGAAAATAACTGATCGTTTCGATAGGTAAGACCCTTCTTCCTCGGCTGGGATCATTTACAACCACATTTGGGATCGTTTGAAGCAAAAATGACATCTACAAAGATATCTATAATGATAATTATATTAGAAATCACACCAACGCAAGGTAACATTCTATTTATTATAAGCTTGCGTTGCCTTGTTCTTGTCTGCCGCTTTAAATAGCTCTTTAAAGACAGCTAGTTTCTGATTGGCTATCAATTCTTCTAGCGTTTATCAGCTAGACAAATTTTCTAAAGTGATTCTAAAGATATTTTGTTTTATTATCATTATAGCTGTGATGTGGACTTCCCTAGTCTCAGAATTAGTAATTAAATAATTAAAACTTTAGTTATCGCTCTCTTTGCTAACGGGTTAGTTCACCCAAAAATTTAAATTATTTACTCACCCTCAAGGCATCCTAGGTGTATATGACTTTCTTTTTTCAGATGAATACAATTGGAGTCATATTTAAAAATGTCCTGGCTCTTCCAAACTTGGCAGTGAATGGGTTTTAATATTCAGTAGTCCAATAGAAGTCCAATAAAGTGCATTTATCCATCATTAAAAAGTGCTCCCCACAGTTCTGGTGGGGTAATAAAGGCCTCCTGAAGCGAATCGATGTGTTTGTGTTAAAAAAAAAATATCCTTATTTAAACTAAATACTTTATAAACTGTAATCTCTAAGTTTCGCTAAATGTCGCACGTGCATCATCTTGCGAGAACCAAGTTTTGTTTACAGGAGCAAAGGAAGCAAAGTTTCCTTTTTTTAGCAAGGGAAATCCAGTCTTCTCTTGGCTTATATCAAAATACTTTAGAAAGTTTTAAATATGGATATTTTTTTCACAAAAACGCATTTTTGAATTTGCTTCAAAAGTCCTTTATTAACCCCCCCAGCGCTGTGTGGAGCACTTTTATGATGGTTCCCCTTATTGGATTTCAAGATCTCAACACCCATTCACTGCCATTATAAAGCTTGAAAGAGCCAGGACATTTTTAATATAACTCCGATTGTAGTCGTCTGAAAGAAGAAAGTCACATACACCCAGAATGGCTTGAGAGTGAGTAAATCATGGGGTTATTTTTTATTTTCGGGTAAACTATCCCTTTAAGTGACTAATTCTTCATGCTGATTGTCATTAGTGACAGAATTATGAATTTGCCAGACACGTTCACTTGTTTTATTCACATGGCTGTTAAAACTGTCTGATCCATCAACTTCAAGACTTACCATTTGAAAGCCCGTCCACTCCATCAAGTACAAGAGAGGAGTCATTTTGTAATGACACTCTTTTCTCATCATTTTGGATGGTAAAGAAGATTCTTCTCAGAGAGTGTTTTTTCCTCAAAGTCTCACCATGACCAGGTGAGTCTTTATAAGAGCGAAGCCCCTGTTCTTGTCCAGACTCTGTTTCTGTAACTCGCTCTTCTTTCACTTTGGGGTCGGTCTTCTTCTTAGAGAAGAGGTGGAGAAAGCCTCTGAAGAATGATTTGGTTCTGCTTGGTGCTTTCCGGGTCTCAGCCCTCGTAACAAATTCTGATGTTGTGCATGTAGGGCACTCGTCGGTCTTCAGAAGCCTTTCTACGGACAGGCGGTGGGTGGAGGTGTCGCTGGACGCCCGTCTGGACTGCCTTCTTTGTTTAAGCCATTTGAAATGTTTCACCTGATGTTTCCTGCTTCCTTCATTCAGGCTGAGGCTCCGCTTGACGTACGTCTCCAACAGACATTTAGCACACTTCTGATCCGACAGCAGCAGCTGAGGGTTTTGAAAAGCAAGCTTGGACATGTTTGTACTCTGCATCCACAATGTCTATGAAATAAAACAAAATGAGTAACATGTTAAGAACCAAAACATATAGCTTTTGGAGCATTTTACATTTCCCAAATACACACAATTAAACAACATCTGTTCCATGTTCACATATTTGCAGTGTTGGGGGTAACGCATTACAAGTAGTGTGGGTTACGTAATCAGATTACTTTTTAGTAACTAGTAATGCATTACTTTTTAATATACAAAATATGAGTTACTTTTCAAATAAGTAATGCCAGTTACGTTGTTTTCCCATTTATTGACTGACAAGTTTCCTCTACGTTGAAAGAAATTGGAAGTACATGATGTTACTGTAGTTCTAGACTAAATGTGAACATGCATTAATTCATCTCACTCACAAAACAAAAAAACAAATAAAAACAAACAAACAGATTCTGTATTCTCAAAATAAATTAAATAAATTTAAACTCATGCAAATGATGCAAACATGCAATAATTAAATATATTAAATAACACAAATATCATTTTTTGGTGAGAAATATCATTTTTTGGTGTGCACATGACTCTATATTTTCTCCAATGAAAGGTGCATTTTTCATCAATTTTCATCCATATAATTGCAGACAAAAAACAAACAAACAAAAAAATCACCTTCACTGGTTAGTAAAGAAGTATTTTCAAAAACTTCACAAAATATATCATCAAATGATAGAAAATTACAAAAAACTGCATGTTGCCTCAAGGCAACACAGTAAAACCGCTGTATGTAGCAAATAATAGGGTACTTTTGGCTTAATACAGTCTATCTAACAATCTAACAGTTAAAATGAAAGTATACACTTAACTGTTAAAACGGAAGTTGGGTACCCACAGGTCACAGCTGCGTGTCCAAACCCACTCAGCTGCTTACTTCAATACTTAGGTATTCTGGATATTGTAATTCACGGTTATAATTTTAAAAAATGATTTAAAAAGCAAGCGAGTTTTGAGACACAGCCTCACCTTCGGAATCTACCATTACTGTAACGTTACATATAAAAACACTCTTCGGCACATTTCGTGTCCTATTCATTACAAGTATCGCTAAAGTATTAGTTAAGAAAAGTTTAATTAAACCTCACCTTTATGGATGTATAGATCACCTTTGGATGTAGAGATCGAAAAACGATATTCTAAGTGGAACGTCACATTATAAAAGTAAAAGTAACGTGGGAAAAAAAACCTTCCCTCCACTGGCACTACAGTTCACCGTTACGACAGAATCACGTGACTTCATGGTCCACCCACTTCATGAATATTGATTAACTTCGTGAATATTACAAGTATTAGTCTACGACATTGTAGCAGTAGTTGAAATATAGAACTGCAACTGGATATTGATGTAGTGGTAGATCTGCAAAATACAATTTTCTTTAATAAACATGAGAAAACACTACATGGACCACATGATGCAATTGTAGACTCTCCACATGATGGCGCTATTCAATCATTTTATTTTCTTCACATTCCTAACGGAAAAGCCTCCACTGCTTTCCTCTCCTGTTGCCTGAAAGACATAAAATCATCTTTGTTTACCTGTATTGGATTATTGAAAAAATTCAGTTTCTGAGTGAATAGAAACTGATTTGCATTGCAGAAACGATGTGGGATATGTTAGGCAACCTGTAGTACTTAAGGTTTCGTTTAAATAGTGTTGTAATCGTGTTACCGCAAGACTTTCCACACGTTTTCATAAAGCTTCTCCATCTTTTTCTTCTCGTAAGAGTTGTACATTTTTTGTGGATTCAGCTTCTGGTCTCATCCGATCCGTTAGCTGTACAAAATAGCTTGTTTTGCTGCTTGATATTGCAAATTGGCGTGTCTTTCCATATTATTTTAAATGTATTATCTTAATTACAAACACTGTTTTGTAGTGCAAACAGTTTTACCGTTTACTGCACGTTGTTATTCTCTTTATCTCCCTATAGTGAACTGGAAGTCTCATCCACAGGCTTACTTCTGTGTTGGAAGAATAAGTTGGATAACATGCCTTTGGTTACAATATAAAACATTTGGTTATGCTCAAGATAAACAAACAACTCCAACATCACAGGCTCTTCAGGCTCTAGAAGTGCGCATGAACTCAGGATCACAGTGCCTGCTTTAAAATCCTCTCTAAAACTAATTGGAAATAATCGATGAAATATTTAGAGTGTAATCGTGTCTATTCATCAGATCAGGCTCGGTTAGTTCCTGACCATCCTTTAAATTGACAAACTGTCGGACACCTTATTTACTTATTCCGTTCCATTCCGATAACATCAAAACACTTGACAACTTGATGACTGCAGAGTCCTATCACAGCAGAATTCAATCTGGCTGGCGAAACATAACCTGTGCTTACAAAGACCGAGGCGGAGCAGATATTCAACTTAAATTCCCTTCAGAGGCAATACGCAAGTCAAAAAAAGGGTTTATCATGAGATCCTGTGTCTTTTTGGCATCTTTCAAGCAGATATAGGTCAGGAAACACCATGTTACCTTTAAGTCACCCAAGTGAATAATTCACATGAGTTTAACTCAACTCCAGTAGTTCAATTATTCAGAAGTAGGTTAACACTAATGTTAGATTTGCTTGATGTTGGTCAGCCAGGGAGCTAAAGGGGACATCCTGCATTCTGTATTTAAATCAATAAACAATAACATACACAACTGTAAATGACAATTTATAGACTTATTTATAGACACTTTATAGACGCTTAAAGCTTAAAAATGAAAACCTGCTAAAAACTGACTTACCCTCAAGCCATCCAATATGTAGATGAGTTTGTTTGTTCATCTGAACAGATTTGGAGAAATGTAGCATTACATCACTCACCAATGAATCCTCTGCAGTGAATGGGTGCCGTCAGAATGAGAGTCCAAACAGCTGATAAAAACATCACAATAATCCACATCACTCCAGTCCATCAGTTAACATCTTGTGAAGCCAAAAGCTGTGTGTTTGTATAAAACAAATCCATCATTATGGTGTTTTAACCTTTAAACCATCACATATGACCAAAATACAAGTCCATAATCCAGTGAAAAAGTTCATCTTCTCTTGTCCTCTCATATCAAAATCACCCACATATTTGTTAAGGACTGTTTTGGGCTGTTTTCTTGTGAACAGTGCTTGATCTGAGAATATTTCTCTCCTGATTCAGATGAGACAATTTTTTCAGTGGAGGAAATATTATTATGGACTCGTATTTTAGCAAAAAAATAACAACTTTAAAGGTTAAAAGCATAATGATGCATTTGTTTCTTACAAACGCTTCACAAGATGTTTACTGATGAACTAGAGTTGTGTGGATTACTTGGATTACAGTTTGGATTCTCATTCTGATGGCACCCATTCACTGGCAGTACACTTTGAAAGACAATAGAAATAATTATGAAATTACATATAAAGTTGTACTTCAGTCTTGCTTAAGTGGGTTAAAAACACTCTTAAGTTCAGCTATCTACATTTAATAAATCTAAACTATAATACATTTAATTGTAAATAACATGCAAAAATCAGATCGCCCTCAAGTATATTCTTTTTTACAAGAGTAAGTCATCCAGCTATCTTTTGCCTACTGTTTTATGATTACTACAAATTCAGGCATATTGCTAATTGTTTTTGCATATTGTGTAGTAGGAAAGTATATTTGGATATGAGTAATCCATTTTAGTTGCCATTATAATTTAGGAACAGTCTTTTTGTCTGTAACTGCATAAAATGATGCCTGATTTGGTTTTGGATCATGCACATGTTTGGGTTCACGTGGCACGAGCGTCTTCCAAGCTCTTTTTAGGAAGGCAGAAAAATGACAAAATGGAAAAATGACAATAGAAAGTTATTGAACGGTACTGATAAGGAGGGTGTGGAAGATGGGACAGATGGAGAAAATATGGAGCAGAGGAGAGATTGATGACCTTAAGAATGATGAATGGTGCACCTGGGGCTGGAAAACAGATGGACAATAACGCACACACACACATACACACACATACACACAGACGTACAGTTAGAATAGCAAAGCACATGGGCGGCTGTCATGTGAAGAAAGAGTGATAAAGTGAGAGCTATAAAATGTTAAGCAGCCATGACTCGTGACCGTCTCTGTCCTCAGATGTGCTCTGATGAAGAATACATGAGAACAGGTAAGCAGAAGTAAAGAATGAAAAAGAAAAGAAAAAGACTGACTTACTCTGCGTTTCCCAGGTTTTCACTGTCACTTGAGGCTATGCTCATAACCATACATATGGTTTAAACAAACACTCATCCATTTCCTCGTATAAAATATACAGGATAATGCAATTTGTTTGACCGAACTATATACATTCAGTGTGACACATCATATTAATGTATTATAATATAACAATAGAATAATAATAATATCAATATATAGAAAACATATCTAAATATAAATAATATAAAACAAATATTTATATTTTAATATCTTTGCTGAATTAAATGTGCAAAAATATGACAGTTAGGGTCATTATAGTTTATTAAAATAAAAACAAACATTTTCAATACTTTTAAAAAAATATAAACATTACTGAAATTCAATAAAATATGAAAACTTTTTTTAATTTCAGCTATTTTCCAAGGCAACATTTTTCATTTCTCAACTTGAGTACTATAATAAATAAAACTAAAACTTAAATAAAAATAATAAACAAAAATACAAATGAAATAAACTAAAACTAATACAAAATGACAAAAACACAAAACCACTAAAACCTATCAAAAATGAAATTAAATAAATTCCAAAAATAAAAACTGATTCAAAATATTAATAAACACTATAATAGTATCTCAATTAATAATACTAAAATAACAATGGACTGACAATAATGTAGCATATTATCATTTGAAATGTTAATGGATGCATGTTTTTATTTTAAAAAAAAATAATAATAATAAAAATAAAAATTTACAGTTCAATTTAAATGTACATTTACAAAAAACAAAACAAAAACAAACTAAAAAACATGATTAGACGGTGTGGTTCTCATTACTGTATTACAGTTACACATAGTAAAGACCTCACATCAGTGTTTTGTTCACATGGCAGTGGGCATTAAGGCCTCTTGAGGGATGAGATTTTGTGAAACACTATTAAGAGCACATCAGTACCTGCTTTCTAGAAGTGTCTCTCGGTGGAGGGAAATCCTCATCAACATGACCTACATTCAGTGGCAGTGGGTGGTGAGCAGTGAAATACACAGACCTCAGGCCCACTGATGAATGAAAACAACCAGCACCACTGTACCACAGTACTCACAAACCCATGTCCAGGAGGATAATATAATATAATGTAATAAATGGCTTTGACCCAAAATATTAAATATTTACAATTAAATGAATAGTAAAAGATAGTTTTAACTTATGCAAATATACCTATTTACTTTTTCTTGATTTAATTAATTACGTCATTTTTTTTCCATTATCAGTTTGATTCATTGGTCATGGGACTATAAGTCAAGTGTCTTGAAAGATTAATGTGGAGAAACTAAGTTTAGCAGAAAGAAACAAGAAAGAATTTCAGCTGGGTTTCTAGTCTGCTTGATCACAATCTCTGCGTATCGCATTGCTTCCAGTGACCAGTCAACAAGTCAAAGTCCACGAGTCCAGAGTCATGGCCAAAATCTTGCTGTTCTTTACAGACAGTAATCAGCAAGGCAATCTCACGTACCCAGATCTCCTCAAGTCCTTCGTCCAGGGTTCATTTCCTAGAAACGCCATTTGAAGCCTCATAATATTCTTTTAGGTTTGTTGAATAGTATGTCACTGAGCAAAAATCAGAGTTCATAGCAGTGTTACTTTAGTGTCGATATACTATTATACTTTTTGTTAATATATATATATATATATATATATATATATGTCTTTTTTTTTATTTTGTTTTGTGTTTTTGTCATTTTTATGTAATTGTCTAATAAACCTGCCATTATGAATATTGTTGGCCCTTTTTATTTTATTATTTTTCATTATTATTATTATTATTATTTATTTATTTATTTTCAGATTTTGTTTAAAGTAATAATGTTTTTTTTTTTTTTTTCTTTTTCTTTTTCTTCCCCTCTAGTTTTACTTTTAGTTATGATAATATGACAATAACACAAGTCCTAGACAGATCTGTGAACTGTGAATGTCTGTTCCAGCTCATTGTGAAATGCTGGAAATGTGGCTGGGATTACAACAATACATTTTTAAACAATCCTTGCCATTATCATTCATAATCATGTGTTTTGAGGAGATTATTTTGCAAAAGGAAAATCCTCAACCCCAACTGACCTTAAGGTTTGCATATGTATGTTTTCAGCTGGCTGATATACTCTGACAGAGGTTATTTCTTTTTATTTTATTTTATTTTATTATTTTATTTTATTTTTTATTTTATTTTATTTTATTTTATTTTGATTCAGTTGATATAATGAAAAGTAAAAGTACTACAAAAATAACAATCAATAATGTACTAACATTTCTGAATGTTACAAAATTGCATATTATATTATATGATTTACTTATCTTTTACTGTTCATTTTAACCCATTCATCAGTGAATTTCTAGTCATGACATTACTTTTTAATGTACTTTTTCACATCTATTTGATGTGACTGATTTTCCAAGGCTGGTTTAGTGGCAGCTCTGATGGTTCAGAGGATTTTTTCCTGACTCGTTAAACTTTCATGAGTTCACTCCATCTTTAACGAGTCTCTTTGATGGAAAGTTCCGTGTATCTGCAGAGACCAGAGCATTGAGCTGGTTTGGTTTCTTGTAAGGAAGGTACTGGTTATTTTTGGCTTGGTATATCTGGTTAGAGGAGCAGACCTACTATAGGCAATCAGCCTATAATCAGCAATATTTGCACACATCGATTCTATGCAAATATACTTTTATGTATAGGGTTTGAAAAAAAGTGTCCAAAATATATTTTAGATATAAAATTTCCAAATTATCATATAAATTCAATCACAAGTGATGCAGTTGAATGACTAAGGCAACATTAACTATATTTAATACAGCTCTCCTAAAATTATACTAGAACTGTATTTATTTTGACTCAATAACATTTTCTGGAAGAAAAAATAATGGTGGCTTCATTTGGTGAATTTCATTTAAGAGTTTCTGTTAATGGAATAACAGCAGAAGGCCATTTATTTTAATTTCATTTATCCAGTCAGAACAATGTAATATTTTTAAGTTACACTATCATTCAGTTTGGGGGTTTGTAAGATATTTTAAAATGTTTTTAAACAAAGTCTTTATTTTTTTTTTCCAAGCCTGCATTTATTTGATTAAAAATACCACAAAACAGTTATACTTTAATATATTTTCAAAAGTAATTAAATAAGATTTAATAAATGTATTCACTGAAGATGAATTTTTAGTTGTTGTTACTCCAAATGGACAGCATTTAGATTTATAGAACTGATGAATGAATAACAGTTTGAATTTTTTAACAAAACAAATAAAAATAAAAATAAAAATTTGACCAGTAGTTTACATATTCCATATTACTAGTTTATACTCCATGTTTGTTGTAAACTAAATCAAGTCTTAAACAAGCAGAAATATCTTTGTGCAGACTGTGTTCAGCTAGAATTGAAGAGACTTTTTGAAGAGCTAAAATTAAACTGGTTCCAAATCACCTACAACAAATTTATTCCTCTTTAATCTAAAGAATCTTCAGTTTTGCCAAGATCTGGATTAAAACGCCAAATCTCCCAACTAAATTAAACACGTTCATTCCAAACTAAGCATTAAGCTCAGGCAGAAAGTCTTTCCCTGCTGAGAAAGAAAAGCAAAGATGTAATGAAAAAAAGCTGTTAGCAGTCAGATCTACTGTACGCTGCACTGTGTTTGTGGGACAGAAATAAACAGAGCAGCCGCCTCCATTGTGGGCCAAACGTCATATCTAGAGCCCAGCCACATGCATGAAGAACTGGAAATGGACCGGTCACCAGAA
Source organism: Cirrhinus mrigala (assembly GCA_036247105.1). NCBI lineage: Eukaryota > Metazoa > Chordata > Actinopteri > Cypriniformes > Cyprinidae > Cirrhinus > Cirrhinus mrigala. The sequence goes on from CM070029.1 coordinate 26,706,261, forward strand.
GAAGAACCCAGCCACAGAAGGTTGATCTCCTCAAAGCTGTCAACGCATACAGTAGCTAGCAATAACTTTTTTAAAAATCACACAGGAATTACTTTTTAGATTAAATGCAATGCAGAATGTTCGACTGTTAGAGAATATAAAATAGCTTACAGAAAAATTCAATTCTGCTGAGCATTTACTCACCTTCAGACCTTCCTAGATGAGTTAGTTTGTTCCTCAGAACAGATTTGTATAAATGTTGCATTACATCACTTGCTCACCAATGGATCCTCTGCGCTGAATGGGTGCCATGAGAATGAGAGTCCAAACAGCTGATAAAAATAATCTACATGTAATCCATATTGATGCTTCCTTCAGTGAAAAATTTGTTAGTTCCAAACAAACGTGGGTGATTGTGACATGAGAGGACTTTGTCAATAAAGGAAGCGTTATTATGGATTATGAACTCATATGTGATCCTGGACCACAAAACCAGTCATAAGGGTCAATTTTTTGAAAGTGAGATTTATACATATAGCTTTCCATTGATGTATGGTTTGCTAGGATATGACAATATTTGGCTGAGATACAACCAATCTGAAAGTGCAAAAAAAAAAAAAAAAAAAAAAAAAATCATAATATTGAGAAATATAATATTTGGTTGCCCAAATAAAGTTCTTAGTAATGCATATTACTAATCAAAAATTAAGTTTTGATATATTTACAGTAGGAAATTTACAAAATATCTTTATGAAACATGATCTTTACTTAATATCCTTATGATTTTTGCCATAAAAGAAAAATCAATAATTTTGGTCACATATTTTGGCCAGAAGTGACAGTTTCAAGTTGAAACAACTTATTGTTTCGAACATGCAGCTTTCCACTATACAAGATGTTAACTGATGGACTGGAGTGGTGTGGATTATTTGTGGATTATATGTTTTATCAGCTGTTTGGACTCTCAGTCTGACGGCACCCATTCACTGCAGAGGATCCAGTGGTGAGCAAGTGATATAATGCTACATTTCTCCAAATCTGTTCCCATGAATAAGCAAACTCATCTACATCTTGGATGACCTAAGGGTGTGTAAATTTTCAGCATTTTTATTTTATTTTATTTTATTTGTTGTGATTTTTATTTTAGGGTGAACAATTCCTTTAAGAACTTTGTTGTTCTATATTTAGGGTGCATGAAGTCTGAGTTTACTCATAGAGATAAAGAAGAATGATTCCATCTTTATAGACAGGATACTAGGATTCAGAAGACTTAAATTAAAGATGGGCATCACATATATTTTGAATATCTGATAAAGCATTAATTCTAGTTCTAGTCTAGCAAAATGCTTTTTTATGTGCAAAGCTACACACACATCTTAGACAATTACAATTTCATTACATTACAAACTTTAAAATTATGTATGTGCATCATGAGTTACTTGTGTATGAGGCAGCTGAAACAGAAAGAAAACAATGTCTCCTCTCAATACTCCAGTGATTTACGTCAGCTGTAAAAGCAGCTAACATAACCTGATGACACTGAGTTGTTAAAATACATCTGAAATATTTTTATGTTTCCACTTAGGCATGTGTTGACATCTGCTCTTCACAATTATGTGCGACATGCACGTACACACCACACACACAAACACAGAGATGCACACATACAGGAATAAAAAAACATGTCTAAATTCATATTTATATGAGATGAAGACTATATAGTTACATCAGTAGCATCAAACCGCCCTATTGCAGGTCTCATTTAGGATGAATTATGTCTGACTAGGGCTATTACAATGGCATCAGGAAGTTGAGTTTTGTGTGATGCTGCATCCACACCACCAGGTGTCAGTAAAGGTTCAAGGCGATTGCCAATAGTTGTCATAGCAAAATAAATAAGCATTAAAAAAAAGAGTGAATGCACCTTTAAATAACATATTCTACAACCAGATCATTAGCAGTGTCCAAAAAGAACAGCATCTGCTAAAGGTAGGCTAATGTATTAGGCTTAAATACAGATACTGTAAAACTGTACTTTGCATTTTTAAGATTTACATAGTTTTGTGATTATGGCAGTGAACTTATTTAACATGATTTTTGGATGCCACCATTTGGTGGCATTTCTAACAGAAATTACACATTTAACCTTTAAATAATGCATGATATTGCGATTCTTAAAAATATTAGCCTACTGATTAGTAACTGTTATTTAATTTTGTGAATTGCATATTTTCTTGTATTTGGTGCTTGAAGAGTGTTAAATATAGACCCTGGCAACCAGTATGTAGTGCAAATGGGGTCACTTAGTTTGCTCTGCTTACTGTACATAAATATTGCATTGGTTTTGTGTGTGCGTATGTAGGAGGCAGGTGTCATGTCATCCTGTTAAATGAAAAACAAGAACGAACTCCTCACAAATGCAGTCACACACACCCCTGAACCATTCCTAAGACCATGTTACAGCCGGTTTGCTATGTAACAGATCTGACTATCATAATTATACTCATCATAGGCTTTAAGAGCTGCTTTCAGGTCCATGAATAACAGGAACGAAGTACTGACAGCGTCTCTCGTCGCCTGCCTCTCCTGCTCACAGCTCTGTTTCTTTCACTGAAGTACCCTGTCACATTTCATGCGATCATCCAACACTGTTTCAGTCTTTACTTTGACCAGTGGCCATTGTTGTCTCTTACCTCTTAGCGCGCAGCAGCGTCTGAGCTAGTGTTACCTGTACTTCAGAGATCACTCCTGGGGCTTTTGTCAGATCGCTACAATAGACAAAGCTATTATGACTGGAAATAAAACAAGTCACAGAGTCCATCTTTGTGCCCTTGAAAGGAGGTACTGCAGTGCTATCCTCATGTTTTATTCACTTTTAAAGACTTCGTGAAATCATAATTAGAGTTTCAGTTAATGTAGCTTTGAGGCTAACTGATATGCTAATATGCTCTAAAGAGTTGACAAAAATGAACTTTTAGCCGATTTAAATCAGCCGGGGTAAATCTCTGACTAGCTTTAGTATTTAGACAGTGGTGGACAGTACAATTTTCAAGTATCTGTACTTTACTTAAGTATTTTTATTTTGGGAAGCTTTCACTTTTACTTAACCACATTCCAAGTCATAATAGCCTCAACATACTTTTTACTCCACTATATTTCATAAAAAAAAAAAAAAAAACGTCGTTCCTCCTTATTTTGCACTAGAGAAATCGTCACGCACTAGGAGGCGTGACGTTGCGCTGTTCGTCCGATTCGTGAATGAGTTGATTCGGTTCGCAAATCGCACTGAACGATTCATTCGCGAATTTGATTGAGCGGATTGCAGCTGTTCTCGAATCAACAAGTCACTGATTCAGTTGATCCGATCAGGGCGAGTCTGCAGTTACCAATTCACTGACTGAATACACAAGTGACTAAAATAAGCCAAGAACTGGTGACTGCGTGCGTGCCGACTCATGACGTGAAAAGTAAGTTACTAATGCTGAATGTTAGCATTTATTATTGTAAATGAAAATCATATTTAGGTGACCATTGTTTTCGAACTAAATCTGCTGTAAAAGGGCTGTTTAAGTCCACTATATGACATGATTGAACATAGACATGTCCATGTTTTTGTAATAGAATCAGAACAGGCTAGGTTTTATTTAAAACTAAACATAGCGTTTAAACATACTGAAATGCTTTCCTCAAAAACCATAATTTCTTTATGACTATGAAGACAGAAAGACATGAACATCTTGGATGACGAGGGGGTAAGTAAATTATTTGTAAATTATTGTTCTAGAAGTGGAGTTCTTCTTTAACTACGACTTTGCCCTCAATAAATTCCTAATTTGCTGCTTATTAATAAGGTAGTTGTTAAGTTTAGGTATTGAGTAGGATTAGGGATGTAGAATAAGATCATGTAGAACAAGGCATTAATATGTGCTTAATTAGTACTAATAAATGGCTAATATTCTAGTAATGTGCATGCTAATAAGCAACTAGTTAAGAAACTGTAAAACAAAGTGTTACCCAAAATGCTATATAATTAAAATGGGACAGGCACTCTGTCATATTCCGGCCCAGCTTCCTGTTTCAGCAGGAAATACATCAACACAACCCTTGAGAGTAGACATACACTTCACAATACTTAATAATAAAATAATACACTTTAGTGTGAACTGACAGTGGCACTTGATTGCATGTTATTTACTATTAAATGAAAACATATAATAGTTACATTTTAAGTTACATTACCTGCAGTTAACTGAATTTAAGAGTGCTATTTGACCCACTTTAGTAAGACTTAAGTACACTTTTATACCTGGCAACCCTGCTTTTATATGTAATTTTAACACATTCTCACTCCCAACTCATCACATATTGACGCTTGGTCAGGACCCCTTGGCATCACTTTTGGACACGCAGGGTCCTCCATTGCTTTTAACTGTGCATTATGCGTCACGTTTAATGGTTTGCATGCATTTGTAAAAAATGGAAATGAATTTATATATATTTATACCTTGATAGATATTTTGGAATTACAAACTTGTAACGATGAATCAGCAATTTAGTACTTTCAAAATATATGAACTTGTAAACTGTAAAATCAAATATTACAGTAGGTAAAATTAAGTACTTTACATGTGCTTTAGTATGTTAGTTACCACATCAAAACAAGTCTACTTCTCTAAAGCATGAAAAAAGATGATTCAAATATAATTATTTAAAATGTGCCTTATTAAAACCTTTAATTTGACTTCTTTGATAAATCAGTCATAAAAGGGAACTCTCTTTAAGTACCCTCTATGGCCTTTCATTTCAATATTGTATCACCTACACTGTAAAAAATAAAAATGTATTGAGTCAGCTTAAAATAATTTGTTATCCTGCTGCCTTAAAATTTTAAGTTCAGTCAACTAAAATAAGTTTAGTCAACTTGAAATGTTAAGTTGTACTAAGTAACAACTTAGATATTTGTGTTTGCTAAACTTAACAGGTGGGTTAGTAGCTCAGCTGCCTTAAAATTTTAAGTTGATTCAACTCAAATATTCAAGTTGTCACTTAGTATAATTTAACATTTCAAGTTGAATAAACTTTTTTTGAGTTGACTGAATTTAAAATTTTAAGGCAGCCAGGTTACAAATTATTTTAAGTAGACTCAACAAATTGTTTTTTACAGTGTAGATGAACTTTTTTTTAGTTTTAAAAGTACATGGCAAGTGCACATTTAAAACACTTAAGCCCACTTCTTTTTCACAAGGTAAGTAAGAAAACTTTGGTAGTTAAGTGATTTTATTGGTTCTATTCCTTAGACACAGCCAAATCTTCGTTTTACACTGAAAAAGAGACGGGCTGTGCAGTATTTGAGAAGGGCATTAGTAGTGGTGTCTGAATCCATAGTGGACATTATCAAGTGCTCTCAACAATGAGTGTACAGCAGCTAGCTGATAAAGAAAACTGAATGAATTCTGCATGGACACATGTTTTTATTCACATATTAGTGAGGTAAAGTAGGGAATAGTGAATGAGGCAATAGTGTGTGATTTCTGAAACAGCCAAGCAACAATGTGAGAAGAAAAGGGAAGCATGGCTATGATCAGTCTCTGATGAAAGAGAAAAAGAGGAGCTGCTCATGTTACAGTGAAAGTCAAGCCTGTTATTGCCGGTAATGAGGGCATCTTACATAACAGTGAATGAGGAAGAGGGGTTTTCAGAGAGGTGGGAGCCCTCAAAGACCTGACCGCCAGATAACTTTTCGACACACTTTCTGACTACACTATTAGCCGAATTAATGTAAAACACAGGTGTGATTAAATACATGAATGCAGGTTATTGGAAAAATGCTAAGTCAGCATTTTAAAGCCATGCTTTAATTGTATCTATATTTCCATATAAGATTAGGACAATTATGCCACTTTTTCTTTTTTTTTTTTTTTAGGTAATGTGTAAATCCATGACTAGTCATTTGTGATAATGCACTCCATTTAGATAATGCCAGTATCTTTTAATTGAACTTCTTTTCACATGATTAATTTTAATAGGTTTCTGTATATTGCAGTTCATGTTGAGGACAGTCACACTGCAGGATGATTTCCATATTTTACTGAAAATGCAATTTGAATAATTTTATGCTCATAGGCAAAGTCTTTTCTGTCCTGCCAAATTATGGAAATCTAAGAAAAAAATGCATTTATATTAGTGAAGGGACATATCATGTCTAACATAAGGTCAAAATTACTATTACAGCTAATAAATGCAAGCCTCTAATAATAATTATTGAAACAAGTTGTGAAGTGACCACACCAGCAGCCTGTGACTCATATCACTGTGATTTGCATTTCAGCTCAAACACTGCAACAAGTACACAACGTATTATTTTAATACATACAATACACAGTTATCACCACATGAAATGGCTTTATGTTGTCACTTATGTACAGTCATAAATTTACAACCAACTATGATCAGTTGTCAGGCTAAGCACATGATATTCAAGTTCCTGAAGATTCCTTGTTAATATTTTTGAAGGCGTTGGATGTTCTCATTAGATTCTAATTATAGAATAAAATGATTTAAATGTACAGTTCATTCTGTAGCACAGCCACCACAATGTTCAGTTAGTCTGTGAAGAACCGTCATTAGAGGCAAAATGTGCAAATGTCAGATTAACAATGACATTTTTTTATGACGCTAATTTCTTCCTCCACCTATTAAAAGAACAGTAACACACTACTGATTCATACTAAAATGACACAACTACAGGTAAGTATAAAATAGCAGCAGTTATAACATCAAAAACACAATGAAAATATGTGTTAATATACAGTATGTCTTGGGCAACAGCTCACCAAGATTCACAAGATTTTGCAAAACAACGTAATAATACAGTGAGACCTTGGCTCATAGCTCCCTGATTCTCTCTCCAACACTTAAGCAAAATGATCCAAAAATGAATGTCTTTATCTCTCGTTTTTCTCAAAGAAAATTCTTAATTTCTCTAACCTTTCTCTAGGCAACTGTTGAATCTGAGAAAGTGATGATCAGAGAAAACATGACTTGATAGGTGATCTTGATAGGTCTATTAATATGTATTTCTTTCAACTCGAGACAATATTTACCATTAATACGAGGAAATTCCACTCAATATAAAACCTGTGTGACAGCATGTCTGCAACAACAGGTTCAACCCATTTGAGTGAAAGGCACTGTAATACTAATAGAAATTAACATGGACTGTAAATGGAAAACTCTGAATGCATTTCTCCTCTTCATTGGCTGAGCTTCCTCTAAAGTGCCACAACGAACCATAATGATTATCATTTTAAATGCAAAATGATACATTTATGAAATACACTGCTTAACTTGGACTTATGTTAGAAAACACATACATAGAAGCAATGGTGTTAGAGATAAATGTCAAAGGCGTCACTTTGCAGTTTACCCAAAATGGTAGTTTGCTGGTGGATGCATTAAACCACCCAAACGCACTTGATGACACTCTTGTCATTTAATTTTCAGAGTGATTCTGTCATTTTTAATTACACATAGTGGACCGTACGTGGTAGGTTTATGAGATTATGAGATGGTTTAGATTGTATTATTATTTAATAATAGGATTATGCAACACAGATGGAAATCTAACATAAACTCTAAATGCTTATGTTTTCAGAGAAACTGTTATCTCATTCATATCATTCAAGTTAGATAACATTTATAATCATCTGTTCCTAAGAACTGAAAAACATCTAGCAAACACTGAAGGACTAAAAATGAAACATTACTGGCTGAATCTCATGAAACCTGTAAAGAATTTATCTGGGTCATATTTCATCGCAAATTGTTTTTTGGAAAAATAGTCATTTATTACTTTAGGGAAACAATTTGAGTACTTTTTGTAACTTAAATACTCTAGTGCTGTCAATCGATTAATCACGATTAATCGCAAACAAAATAGTTTGTGTTTACATAATAAATGTGTGTGCACTGTGCATATTTATATGTATATATAAATACACAAACATGCACATATATACTTAAGAAATATCTTAAATATCATATATAAATATGAATATACAGTACATATATACACATATTTCTTAAATATATACATGTATGTGTGTATACTTCTATATACATATAAATATACACAGTACACACATATATGTAATCACAGACGTTTTTTATTTTGTAGTGATTAATTGCGATTAATCACAAGTAATCGATTTGACAAGCGCTAGGGCTGTGCAATTAATCGATTAAACAAATCACCTGCGATTATGAGTGCGGTTTTGCGTAGCTTTTCAGTGAACTATGGCTCTGTGTAATAAATGCCACTCCATCAGAAAGCACACGATGGAGATTTACTACTAATCACAAAACCGGCTTTACTGACGAGATGTGGTTGACAATCAAAGCATTTGAATAATTGCATAGCCCTAACAAGCACTATTGCACTGATGAAAATCGCCATTGAGAATAATGACAATTACAAAAAAATTAAAGTAAAGCGTCCGGATGTATTACTGTATTGAAAACTGGAATGATAATGTTTATTTGTTATGATAAAACTTGAAGTGATACTGAAATATATGCAAAATATAATCTCTTGATTTTGCGGTCAAATATAACCTAAACATGTTTAATGAGGTTCACGGTCATGAAAAAACGTTTTGACGTTTTGATATGGGTTTTAATACTTTGATTTGTCAGTCTGCCAGTTCCCATTTGCCTTGTTCAGAGAGGAACTACTTCCTTGTTTTGCATTGTTCCCTGACTTTAAAGCTTGATCGGTTGACTCGGCTATGGGCTGCTTTTCCTCCTGCTCTGTCTCTCTATGGTAAAAGTAGTTGAAATTGGAGACTATTACAGGCACAGGCAGGGCAATGGTCAACACCCCAGCAATGGCACATAGAGTGCCCACAATCTTACCGCCTAGTGTAATAGGACACATGTCTCCATATCCCACAGTGGTCATGGTAACTACAGCCCACCAGAATCCATCAGGAATGCTAACAAATTGGGTGTTGGGATCGTCCACCTCAGCGAAATAGATGGCGCTGGAGAAGAGGATGACGCCGATGAAAAGAAAGAAGATGAGCAGACCAAGTTCCCTCATGCTGGCCTTAAGCGTCTGACCTAGGATCTGCAGTCCTTTGGAGTGTCTGGAAAGCTTAAAGATCCTGAAGACCCGCACCAGTCTGATGATTCGCAGGATGGCCAGGGACATATTCTGCCCCGTGTTGGACTTATTGGTGGTGGTCACGATCTCCGTTATCAAAGTGACAAAATAGGGAATAATGGAGACGATGTCAATCATGTTCATGATGTTGTTGAAAAATTCCCGTTTGCTGGGGCAAACCAGGAAACGCACGCAGAGCTCGAAGAAGAACCAGATGATGCAAGCGGTCTCAAGAATGAAGAAGGGGTCGGAGAAGGTGCTGGTGATGGTTTTGGGAGAGGCACTTGGAGGAGCACCTGAGGGATGCGTCTGGTTGAAGGCAAGTCCCGCCGTTGGAAAAATCTCCAGGTCCTCGCGGAATTCTGGAAGAGTCTCCATGCAGAATATGATGATGGAGATGACGATGACGAAGATGGAAACAAGAGCAACCCCTCGGGCTGCGTTTGAACTCTCGGGATATTCAAAAAGCAGCCAGAACTGCCTGTAGAACTCATTGGACGGTAACGGGACTTCCACGTCTTTTATAAACCCTTCTTCCTCGCGGAACTGGTCCATGGCTTCCTGTCCCAACTCGTAGAAGATGATTTCATCTGCGAAGACATCTAAAGGTACGTTTGCCGGCCGCCGGACCTTCCCCCCTGACTGATAGTAGTACAGGATCCCATCAAAGCTCGGACGATTGCGGTCAAAGAAATATTCGTTTCTCATGGGGTCAAAATAGCCCATTCTTTTCATTGGGTCGCCCAGAAGGGTGTCTGGGAACTGGTCGAGGGTCCTCAAGCGGGTTTCGAAACGAAGACCAGCGATGTTAATGATGACCTTTTGATCCCCATCATCAAGATGTCGCTTATCCACAAACAAGTCCTCGTATTCTTTGGCCAGTTTACTGAAGATTGTCTCGCTTTGTGTTCCTTCACTGTTCACAAGTAACTTCCAGTTGGAAATCAGACTAGCGCAGCTGGCACGACCTCTCCTCGTGTGAGGGGGCAGGACAGGTGATTGCGGTTTGTCCAGATTTTGTTGGGTCTTTTCTTTATACGGCGAAACTTTTGCAGAATTGCAGTAGGTGCTGCCAGGCCCAAACTCTGGCATTTCTACCGTCAAAGCCGTCATCTCATTAGGATAGTCTGGGTCATTGAAATTGTCCACACCATTAGTATTCTCCATACCTTCAATGTCAACTAGCGCCACCTCTATCCTTCCAGCCTGGACCGTCATGTGGCTCCAGATATCAGACAACCATCGAATTCAACATTCACCAGAACAAACCTACTTCTTCAATATTTCAAATGATATCTGTCATTTGATTTTGAGGTGGAGGTCAACACAATGAGGAAGAATCCAAGGTGCCACGACCTGCAAAACAAAGAAGAAGGAAGAGTTAGAACCTGTTTTTGACTCCACTGAATGCTACATTATTTTTTGGTTACTGGTCTGGGTGAAACACTGAGGAGAGCAGCTGGCGAAGGTGACATATTTTGGGAGGTGTCAGCATCACAACACTTCCAAAAATGTCTGTCCTTGCTGGGTTATTTTTGTTTTCACACTGCAAATGTGGGAGTGCTAAATTATTTCATAAGTCTATAACAGGTCATGAAGAAAATACTAATACGTATTAAACATCCTCTTTCAGACTGACAAGTTATCTTTTGTTTACATTAATATATTATCAAATTGAATATGTTATCATGCAGGTAATATAAGGTAGTTGTTAAGTGTGGGGTAGGAGTACGGGATCTAAAATATGGCCATGCAGATTAAGACATTAATATGTACTTTATAAGTACTTGTAAACAGTCAATATTCTGGTAATATGCATTTACAACACTCAAATGCTTTTTTAGGGAACCCTGGGTATTAAGACTTGTATGGCTTAAAGTAATGTAAATGATGTCTCTTACTAAAATATGTAGTATAAAACCCATGAAAAATTATGTTATTTAAAAATAAAGTTTTATACATATTTTGGACTATGGGGGGTTACTATTTTTACCACAACAGAACTCAGAAAATAAAATACTGGCACGATGCCACATTATGCAGCTTTTGGTTGTAATTTTCAGTCGAAGGGCAACTTTTAAGGCAGTATTTTATTTTCCGAGTTGTGCTGTGGTAAAAATAGCTACAGGTAGCAGCAGTAGCTCACCGAGTGCATTTTCAAGTCCATTTCATGTCATCAAAATAATGCCCGCCCTCCCCCATAGTCCAAAATATGTATAAAACGATGTGAATTTTTAAATAACACAAGTCTTTCATGGGTTTTCTACTACATATTTCAGTAAGAGACATTATTTATGTTGCATTAAGCCATGCAAGTCTTAATACCTAGGGTTCCTTTTAACATTTTAATTTAAATATGTTTGAAAAGCTTAATTGCTTTCCCATTTTCCCTTGCTGCCACAAACTCAAGTTTCGTACATTTGAACAGACATTTGGACGGGTTCCCTGCTGTTCTTAATGTGACACAGACGTTTCCAGTATCTATGGTGACACACCTCTGACACAACAGTCGGCCGGACATCACCTCAGCTAAAGTGTAACCCCTGTCAAACACTTGACACCAGAGTCCTGGCCTGTGAGGCCGCTGAAAGAGAAGTCGAGAGATAGCAGAGAGTAGCAGAGGGAAGCAAGCAGAGAGAGAAAGAGAAACTGTTGGCCCAGTAAAGGCCAAGACAGTGGGGAAAACAATCGCCCCTCATCTAATTCACTTACTATTCCAATGACCTGCATTGGGTTCAGAGGAAATGTTGCAGTGCCATCAGCCAAGATGTACTACAAGTCATTAGCAACAGCACTTGGTAAAGCCAAAAAGTACTGTTTTTTCCTCTGGTTTTAAGTCTGAATACATTTCAAATAATACAAACAGCATATCAGCAAAATCTAATTTTTATTAGTGGTGCCTACACTATTATTATTGCTCAAATTAACGTTCTTATCTTTTCAAAATCCCTAAGCCTAAGAATTAAACTTCAATGCATAACAAGTTTGCATTACCAATGTGAATGATACCTCAGGTCTACCATCGTTTGTACTTGTACATTTCTACAGTAAGCAACTTTTGGGTCCAAAATTCCATAGACTTAATATTGAAGGAGGGATCAGTGGTCAATCTAGAGACATGAATATCAGGGATGAGCTCAGAAACTTGCAATGGGCTTTTTTAAATTGAATAACCACCTAGCAATCATCCTGAACTCCCTAGAAACCTTCCTGAATACCCTAGAAATATACGTACATATACTTAAAACCACTTTAAACACATTAGATACCACACTAAAAATAATTTAAATAATACTACATTTAGGAATATTCATTTTTAAGCTAAAAAGAAAATGATTTCATTTCATGCATGTACAGGTATTAGAGATTTCTAAATGTGCTATATTATCAGGCTAAATCTCACAGGAGCAGAACTAACTGGTTGAGAGGCATGGACAGATGTTTAATTAAAGACGCCAAAAATGAGTCATCCTGCTCAGCTGCCACTGACCAGAAAACAGAGAACATGTGCGTCACAAAGAGAGAGAGGAAAAGAGAGACAGAGAGAGAGAGAGAGAGAGAGAGAGAGAGAGAGAGAGAGAGAGAGAGAGACTGTCA